>PPNW03000010.1:0-374553 GCA_003708315.3 Groenewaldozyma salmanticensis
GCGCATAACAATCTTTCGGCATCAGAGATTACAATGTGATGTCTCTTGAGCTCCTCCCAGCCCTGGCAAGAGCTCTACGGCGCAAAGAAAAAAACCGCTGGTTTTTGCAATTTTCCCTGCGCATTTCGCGGAAAAAGAAATGTTACTTTTGGTACACTCTCCGGTAGTCTCTGCGGTAGTCTCTCCGGTAGTCTCTCCGCTTTAGTGCGGTGTCTCCGTTACTCATTCTGCTACTCTCTCCGGTACAGCGCTAGAAGTTCGGGCCCTACCTAGCCACTCCCCCGCGTTACTTAGGTCTCTCCGGCGCTCTCTCAGCTACTCTCTCCGCTTTAGTGCGGTGTCTCCGTTACTCACTCCGCTACTCACTCCGCTTTAGTGAGGTGTCTCCGTTACTCTCTCCGCTACTCTTTCTGCTACTCTCTCAGCTACTCTCTCCGCTACTCTCTCAGCTACTCTCTCAGCTACTCTCTCAGCTACTCTCTCAGCTACTCTCTCCGCTTTAGTGCGGTGTCTTCTCACTCCGCTACTCTCTCCGCTGCACTCTCCGGCGTTACTTAGGTCTCTCCGGTGATCTCTCTGGTGCTTTTTTCGCTTCTGTGCTATAGTAGACTACTGTTTGTCCAGGCTAAACTGTTGATTATTTAACAGCGCTTAGTCTTTAAATCAGCTGTATTAAATGTGTGAATTTTGAGTTACAGAATGAATCACAATGAACAATAATGTTACGAGCTCCGAAAATACTTAGATGCCTGTATTTGCTTTGCCGCTCAGAATTTGTAAAGTTGTTTCGAGCGTTAAGCTCAATTTCAATAATTTTTCGCTACCGGAATTTGTCAGTGTAGCTAGTAGTTTTTAGTTCCAAGCTTGCACTATCAAAACCTGTCAGTACCATTGCTGGACTCATATCTTAGCCCCAACATTCAAAACTCGCCTTCTTGTGAAGTGTTATTGCATCTACTAATTTGATCCCAAAATTCAGCCAGTGCACTTTCAGATAGATCAGCGGTGTTATCAACGATATCTTGCATGAAAGGAGCCGTCTGAGTTGCAATGATCCGAGATTGCAACAAGCTTTCTTCGGACCAAGAATCAAAATCTAAAGCATTGTTGGCTTCTTCGGTGGTCTCATCAGAATCACTGACTGAGAACAAGGGTGGCTGAACATCTGCAACGTACGTTTTCTGATTCTTCCCTAGAAGACAGTTTGTATAGTCTGATGCCTTGCTAGAGTCTTCCTGAAAAGCATCGTACAATTTTCTTAGTTCTTCAAAGTCATGAAACATATTTATACGAAAAAAGTTATTGTCCGCAAAAGTCATCTCCTTCTGATATTGAACTTGAAGGGCTATAATGTGCATGAGCTCTTCTTCCGTGTAATGCTGCTTATTAATTACCCTTTTTTCCGAAAACTCACTCAATAGATTATACTTCCTCAAATCAATTCGGTCGGGGCCATCCATGATCTCCCGGAACAGTGCGCAGTTTCTGTATTTATGCTCAGTGTTTTCAGGCACATAAGGGATTATGTAGCCCTTATAAACCACTGCGCAAACTGCTTGTACCTCGCATAGTATTTTCTCAATACTTTTCTTGAAGTATGGATAATCAATGAAGCCAGGATTGTGGCCAAGCAAACAGGCTTTTAAGATTTTAACCTTTTGCAGCTCTTCAGCGGGCATGGTTGTAACAATGTGAGCTCTGATTGGCGAAGGAAAAAGCAATCGTAACCTTGCCAGCATAAATAGTTGCTCAGGTTTTTTATGATTTTTTTTGACAAGTTTGGTGTATTCCTTAGTTATCTTACGCAGTCGGGCAATTATCTTTCGAGGAGTGATACGCTTTTTGCCTATTCCTTTTTCAATTTCTTTTTTCCTTTTAAGCACCAATGACTGGAACCGTTTCCTTCTGAATTCATGCATTTTTTCCAAACTGCTGGCGCTGTACTTTCCACTGCCAATTTCACCGGTGACATTGCTTTCAGTAATTAGCACTCTGCCATTTTTTGATTTCTGTACTTCTAAGTAGAGTTTCAATTCGGGGTGATCTCTATCAAAATGCTTTGCCAGATTAGACATGCTTGCTAGCTTGCGACATTCTTGTACAGGACATTTTGTTCTGCGACCACAAGCTTTAATGCTATAATTGCCATTGGGTTGTTTTATCAAATTTTCTTGCCTAATCGTGCTTTTGAGCATAAGCCTTTCATCGGTACTTTGAGCGGCAGAGCTAGAGCTTGAGCACTGAGAAGTAGTGGCAGTAGGTGGAAAGTTTTCGTTCTCACCTTGGATCTCAGAAGCACGCGCACCACTAGGCATGGTGGCTACAATTATTTAGCTTAAGCACCACAGCCCAGGTAAATGAGGGCGCTTGGAAGTATCAAGAATACAAAATACTCTAGTGGTATTAATGAGATAAGATACTGTAGTAGTAGTGGTATGTGAAGTCCCACAAAATACAACGATAGCCTGAAATCACCAGAGTTATCGACTTGAAAACAAAAGGAATTGAGTGGCAAGAGGAGAAATATTTGGAGAGAAAAAAAAGCTGGCCCATTGTTTATACTTCTAAGCGCCCAACTCAAAACCGCTTTGTTCACTCTTTGATTTGCTTACCGTTCCTGCCTAGGCTCACCTGCTCATTCCGCAAACTGTAGCTAGCCATTGTGGACGCTATACATAAGAAGACTGCCCCTAGTCTGGTGCCCTCTTTATTTCTAGCTAGAGGACATCTAAGGTTGTTGATATGTTTCAACTTTTTGTTATTTTTGGCAGAACATGATGCAACTAGCTTCAGTAGTTATCTAAAACTGGAGTACTGGTTTGATTTCATGACCTTTTTGGCTCTGCCTACCTAGCATATTTATTTGTGGATGCACATATGTGTTTAAGTCTGTGTGTTAGAATTGTGAAATTGCTAGCTCTGATATATTAATAGAATCCTGAGCTGGGCAAGCTTTCCTAAGCTCTATGTTTTTCATAAGCCCACACGCCTACATCCATCATTAATGCTCATCGAAATTCACAAATATCTTGAGGTCGATCACATATGTATACATATGCCTCTCTTAACGAATTCATTGCACACTAGCTAGTAGCTACTTGGATACTTCTGCTGTATAGATATATATACTTCACTCTCATTTTTGCCAGAAATTTGAATGGGAGCTTACCATAGTGGAATGTTTAAAATGCCCGGCATTTCAAATTTGCACCCGTCTCTAATGACACATTATATTGTTGATGTCTAACACCTTCAACTGTTTTATCAGACAACTGATCAGAAGAATACTCCTACCATATCTAAAAACATGCATATGTTACCTTCTTTAAGCTCAGGTTTTGCGTTGATGAACAGCATTAGCAAGCCTCAAGGGCATTCGAATCTTGGGGTGAAACCTTCTAATTCATTAAGCCGTCTGAGATTTATGGTTAGATGTACTAGCAGCTGCTACAATCAGATTTTAGAAATTTTTTGTTATGAGAATTACGAGCATGGTATAAAAAAAAACCTACAGTTCAGGGTACAAAAGGGCCACGTGTTAAAGTAGAAAGGCCACAACTCGGAGTATAGAAAGATCACCTTTGCTTAGAAGTAATGTTGACAAAATCCTGGACTACTAAAAAGACAAACATGGCGAAGACGCAGTAGTAGCCGCCAAGTGCCACCCAATAAAGTTTGCGTCAGAACAACTGATACCAGCGCTTATTGGCATTTATAGGCGGAGTTTCTCCGCTATCAGCTCTGGATTGACTTTCAACATTTTCGTCTGTGTTATCAGTTGAAGAAAGGGCTTCAAAAACAAGAGTAATAGGGTGCGAAGCGTTACTCTCAACGTTGCAGTTTTCAATTCCATCAGAGATTTCTCTGAGAACGTGAGTCTTAGGCTCTTCAGTGTTTATCTGAGAGTTGGAACATGGCTGGTTTTCAGACTGCACTTCTTCTTGCTCTCCAGTAATCACTGAGAGATTTGCGTGGAACGCTGTTTGCATGGGTCCAAGAAGTACTTCAAGGAAGTCTGACTTATCACCATTGGACGTCTCCACAGCTTTTAATGCAGCTTTTACAGCTGCTTCATCAGTGGGATAGAAAAGATGCTGGTTGTCATCTTGGCGACCCATCTCTTCCTGATATTGAAGTCGACGAGCAATTATCTGTCGTAACTGTTCGGCAGTATACAAACTTTTGTTTAAAAGCTTCTTTTCTGTGAACTCAGTAAGCAGGAAGTAATCTGTGATTTCAAATATGTTGTCTTTCGCCAGAATTTCACGATAAAGCTTGGAGTTTTCATAAAGATTCTCAGTACCCACGCGCACATGGGGAATCTCATATCCCTTAATGAAGACTTTGCAAAACGCATGCGCCTTGCTGTAGAGCTCTGTAATTTCTTTGTGAAAAAGCGGGTACCGAATGTATTGAGAGCGTTCGAGCGTACTCATCTCGACTGCCTCCGTTTGTGGCCTGTTGGGTACTGCTGCTTGTAGGAAAACTCTGATTGGCGGAGGAAGGTAACTCTCCACACTTGCCATAATTAAGGCAAAGCTAGCTCTTCCATTGTACCTCTTAATGATATCGTTATGGTTTCCGGTCATTTCCTTAAGTGCATCCCATGCAACAGCGACATCGTCTTGCACTGCGTTAATTTTATCCACCAATCTTTTAATAGATTCATCAGTTTTTTTACTCTCTTTTCCTGTCGTGTAATCAAACATTTTCTGGAGACCATCAAAAGAAAACTTTTCTTTGCCAGTTTTTCCAGTTACAGCGTATTCAATAGCTCTTTTCTTCCAATTTCTTGTTTTTCGCGCCACAAAATAGGGGCTGAATTCGGGGTGGCATTCAATCATATGCGGTTCCATGGCAGAGATGCTTACAGGTACGAGGCATGATTTCACAGGGCATTCTTGTTGGCGACTGCCAACAGTAATGATATACTTATTAGCGGGGTTCCTTTTTAAAAACTTCTGCTTAATCCAGTTCTCAAGCATACGATCATTGAAAGTTTCAATGGGAGAACGAGAGCTCAGGCTTTGAGGTGTAGCGACGGCAGGAGGTAAGTTTTCAGCCCCATCTTGGGTCTCAGAAGCACGTTCACTACTAGACATAGTGGCTGCAGTAAATAGACTAAGCGCCGCAGTCAAGGTATAACAATGACGCCTGGATATATAGAGGTATCAATGAGATAAGATACTGTAGTAGTATCGTCAACTAAGGGTATCGTTAACTAAGGTTCCGTAGAGTACAACAATTTATCTGAAATTACCAGAGCTCTGGATTTGGAAACAAAAGGAAGTGAAGGGTAAGAGGGAAAAAAATTTGGGGGGAAAAAAAGCTGGTCCATAATTTATACTAAGCGCCCAACTCAAAAGTTTTTGTTTTCTTCTCACTTTATTTGCTGTGCCTGTTCAGCTTACTTCGGGTATTTCTCCAAGGCTCAATTAGCACCACTGCTACAAAAAGGGACTTTTTCCAGTCTAGCGGGATGACTGCGCTGCACTTTTGCTTTCTAACCAGGCGCCCTCTATTAGGATACTGATTTCTGCTTTTCATCTTTGTTTTTTCCCGGCATGTTGCAATTAGCTTCAGCCTGTACCTAGACCTGAAAAGGTGGACTCTTAGTTGGTCTTTGGTATCCGTGCCTACGTAGCGCGTTCACATGTTCCTGTGCGGGAGTCTGTGTGCTTTAAACCTGTAGAAAAGCTCGAGCATAATACATAGACGAGATTTACCCTCATAAACTGCCAACATTTTGTAAGCCCGCAGCTCACTTACTTCTACCAAAGCTTTGTATCAGTGAATCTTTTCGGTGAGAGTGAGTTTTAGTGGGCTTTTTCATGGCCGCAAATGATGCGTAAGGTCTGCCTGTGGCATGCCAGCTCTTTTGAGCTAAAAAAATGAGTCGAAAAAAGCACATACTTTTTCGGTTGCTGAACTGAACCTTCAGAGGTTCATGATTCCCAGAAAATGACTTATACATGAGGTAGCCAATGCAGGTCTTGGTGGTACAGCTTGGTTTCAATATTCTATAGTCGTTGTGTCTAGAGCTGTGCACAGACTGATCAAAGTATACTTATGATTGTGTCAGCAAAGTAGAAGCCACATAACCCAAACCTAGATATTCGAGCACCACTTCGACTGGGATATGCCTTGAGCCATTTTATACAACACAAAAGCTCATATTTTAAAGCAAGAAAACAATTGCCCATTAGTTAAGTCTGATACCGCCCAGGCGCGTTTGTGACTCTGGTCGAAGCTGTCAGCGCTGCTGAATCCGACGAACGCGTGTCTAAAGCTTCCCCAACACACCTGTATAAACATATAAGCACTTACTTACCTACACACCTGTATGCATAAACATATAAGCACTTACTTACCTATGTGTTTAAACGCACAAATCAAAGCACACATCCTCAGGAAGAGTATATATATAAGCTTTCAGGGTGCAACGTTGTCGTCCAACGTTGAGCACGCGTGTTGTTCGGTAAAGCCGCACAGCGCGGCTGAGAGTTGTGAAACCTATATGTGTACGTAAGCCGCAAATTTTGAGTGCCACAGAGAAACACTGAGCAGGGAGGCGCCTTTGGAAGGAGATTTCAGACGTCGCAGAGGACACACCCTCCGGAAGCTGGGAAACTAGCCGAAGTTTTAAGTAGACACAAGTGATTTAAGAGTGTGAGTTAGACCCAAGCAAACCGGGGCATGTTCAGCCACAATCGAGAATATTCTGCTCTCAGCTTACTTACTTTTTTTTTTTTTTTTTTTTTTTTCTTTTGACTTTAGCATAGCCGTACGCGCGGCTGTAACTCAGACAGAAATTTCTTCTTTTCCTCTTCTTTTTAGGCTTTTTCTTTTTATTTTTGTCACAAACTCCCAAGCACCACCATCACCACCTCCTTTTTTTTTTTTTCCCTTTCTTTTCGCTCCCATATTCTGTTCCCTAAGTTCCCATCCAACAGCAATCCATCAAGGAATTTTTTTTTTCTTTCTCTCTGATACCATCGGTTACATCACACTTGTATATTCGAGTATACTCTTGATTGATTCTCGCCCATATATAGCAGCAGCGGTCGGAGGCTCTGAAGGAAGGCATAAAGAAGGCTCTATTTTTTTGTCAACGCGGAGTCCAACAGAGAAAAGGAGAAACGAGAAGCAGGGATTCCAAAGCACCTTTGATTTTCTCAGGATATTTTATTTCTGTCTCTGTTCTTGCTTCTGAAGAGTTCTTCTCTCCTTCGTGTTAGCCCTGCTTGAGCAATTTGGTCCCAAGTGGTAGTTAGGCTGGTTCTTGAGAGGTTCTTGTAAGAAAGGGTTTTGATCAACGGAGGAACTATCAACCATGAGCTACGCACCTCCCCAGCAAAGATTGCTGGATGCCTCAGGGCAATCTAGCCAGCAAAGGCTGAATGGACTATTAGATGCAATCAAACAGGAATTTGAGACGCTGTCGAACGAGGCCAGTGTGTATCGCATGCACAAGGACGAATTCGACCACAAGCTAGTATCACAGCAGTCACAGGAAATGCAGCAGATAAGACAATCTATATTTGAGCTTGAGCAGAACCACCAGAAGATGAAGGAGGCATACGAGGACGAGATTAGAAGACTAAAAGTCGAGCTAGAGACAAGAGGTTCCTCATCTACGATAAAAGGAAGCAGCAACAACAATAATACTTCCAACAGTGCTAATGGTAGTGTTTCCGTACAGCCACGAAACACTCCTATTATTGGTGCAGCCTCTTCTGCCGGGGCTCCCCAGCAACAACAGCCACTTCAGCAACAACCCCCACAGCTGCCTCAGTCGTTAGCCCCTCCCCACCAAGCATCCGGGACTATTTCCCCCGGAGGTGGCCAACTTAACGCTCCTTCCACATTACCCAATGCTTTCGGTGGCATTCAAGAGTCTCAGCAGTTGCAGCAGGGCGCCGGAGTCAAATCTGCTTCTGGAAACACTCCTACGCCCAGTTCTTATTACGGGGGATACAATGGTTCTAAGCAGGAAAATGATCAACAAGCGCAAGCGCAAGCGCAAGCACAGGCTCAGGCTCAGGCTCAAGCTCAACAGCAAGCTCACGCGCAAGCTCAAGCTCAAGCTCAAGCTCAGGCTCAGGCTCAAGCTCAGGCTCAAGCTCAAGCTCAGGCCCAGGCTCAAGCGCAAGCTCAACAACAGCAGGCACAGCAACAGCAGGCTCAAGCTCAGGCTCAAGCTGCGAGCCAGCAGCAAGCCGCTGCTGCTGCTGCCGCAGCTCAGCAAAACAATGGGGGAGACCAAGTTGCTGGTAGACCCCGATCTAACGAGGAAATTGCCCACCAGCTGGGCAACTATCTTGGTGATTTGGATTTGGAGAAAGTTTCTCCAGAGCTCAAGAAACAGCGCGATGACTGGTTTGTTCTTTACAACTCCAAAGCACCACGGCTGCTGGACGTTGATCTGGTGCATTCACTTGATCACAACTCTGTGGTTTGCTGTGTGCGCTTTTCGCTCGATGGTAAGTACGTGGCTACTGGTTCCAACCGCTGTGCTCAGATCTTTGATGTTTTGACGGGTAAGCTTATCTGCAAGCTTCAGGACGACAGTATTGATGGAGACTTTGATTTGTACACTCGATCTGTATGCTTTTCGCCCGATGGTAAGTACCTTGCCACTGGTGCTGAAGACAAGATGATTCGTGTGTGGGACATTAAAAATCAGAGTATTAGATATCTCTTTGCTGGACACGAGCAGGATATCTACTCGCTAGATTTCTCGCGAAATGGTAAACACATTGCCAGTGGTAGCGGTGACCGAACCGTGCGAATGTGGGATATGGAAAGCGGACAATGCGTACTTACTCTTAGTATTGAAGATGGTGTTACTACCGTGGCTATTTCTCCAGATGGAAGATACGTTGCTGCTGGAAGTCTTGACAAGACTGTGCGCGTATGGGACACTTCTACTGGGTTCTTGGTTGAGCGACTTGAAGCTCCTGATGGACACAAGGACTCTGTATACAGCGTGAACTTCACGCCTAGCGGCAAGGATCTGGTTTCTGCCTCTCTGGACAAGACCGTGAAGCTTTGGGAGCTGCAAGCCCCAAGAGGAGCCCAGTCCACCCATAAGGGCGGAGTATGTGTGAGGACGTTCCTCGGACACAAGGACTTTGTCCTCTCTGTTGCTCTGACACCAGACTCGCAGTGGATTCTCTCCGGGTCCAAGGACAGAGGAATCCAATTCTGGGACCCACAGACCTCACAGGCACAGCTGTTGCTACAGGGACACAAGAACAGTGTTATCAGCGTAGCTCCAAGTCCCACCGGCGAGCTTTTCGCAACAGGCAGCGGAGACTGCAGAGCGCGAATCTGGAGATACTATCCCGTCTCTAGATAGTTGAAGAGACAAGAGAGTGTAAAGTAGTATATATCTTTGAAAGTTATTTAGAATGTGCTTGTATATACATGTGCCAGCAGCCTCTCCCCCCCACAAGGTTTATATCTGGCCAGGGACCTGGCTCTGCCAGCTACTCTATCAGACTTTACTGACTTTTACCATTTGCTAAAAGCGTGGGTTGAGTCGCGAAGGGCATACTGACATTTACTGAGCTTGATTTAGAGTTATTGGGTTGGTCATTTTTGGCTGGCAATGTACGTATAGTAGAGAAAAAGAAAACACCGTCACAAAATTTCTTTTCGGTACTACTCTTCTTCTTTTTTTTTTTTTTTTTTTTTTTTTTTTTTTTTTTTTTTTTTTTTTTTTTTTTTTTTTTTTTTTTTTTTTTTTTTTTTTTTTTTTTTTGTTTTCGGTATTTAATATATTGTATTTTATTTTTCGTTACTCGGTTTTTCTTTTTTACCTTCACACCAGAAAAAGAAACCTCCCTGCCCAACCTAAAACCTCCAAGGACGGATCCAAACCCTGTGGAAAGCACAAGAAGCAGGATACTCACCGTTACGAGAGCTGGAAGAAAAGGCTTCAGCCAGCAAAGAGAATAATAGGAAAAAAAGAAGCGTGGCGGAAGAAATTGCTACTTTTGTTTTTTTGTTTTGTTTCTGTGTGTATATTGTGTCATCACATATCTCTCTGTGGAATAATAGAAACACAGTAAAACACCAATCACCAACAACGAGCCTTCTTTTCCCCTGGGAATTTGTGGTACTCTTAGTCGAACACCCTTTGGCAGTTCTCATCGTTTTGACAGAGTAGGCCGGAAGTTCTGAGCTGGGTTTCATTCGATACTTGCAGAAAAGAACAGGATCAGAAAGCCTGAGTATCGCCTGGAAGCTCCGGGGCCGCACTCCACCGTTCGAACGTTTTCATTCTGGAATACACTCAATTGGTTCACACTTAGAGCTTTTGCCTCGAGCAGCTTTCAAGGGTTTTTTTTAACCTTCTTTTTCTCTAAGATTTATTTTTGTTGTTCTATTTCTGCTTTTGCTTCCAGGAACTCCTATAACCTGTGGAGCTTTCTTCCTCTCGATAAGGTGAACCCTTGAAAAGAAACGAACGAATCTTAAATCCTCGCACGGGTTAAGAGAAAAAAAGCAAAAAAGAATAAAAAACAAAAAAAATTATCAACCAAACGTGAAACCGCTTCTCGAGATGAATCAATACAATCAGAATTCATCTACCTCCGGCTCAGCTGGCAATGGTGGCCAGCCTGGTCAGAACTACCGACCTTCCACGGCGGGATTCTGGCCAAACCCTACCGCGTCTTCTTTCACAGGTCGACCAGGTTCTTTCGTGCCTGGGTATGAGCAGGTCCCGTTCCAGTATGGGCAGCAGTCTCAGCAACAGCCGTCTCAGCAGTCGTCGCAGCCTCAGCGCCAGCAAGGTCAACAGGAGAGGATGAGTGGCTGGATCCAACAACAGCAACAGCAGCAGCAGCAAAATCAGCAGACTCAGCAGACCCAACAAACACAATCCCAGTCTTCTCAGCAGACCCCCCAGCCGACCCCTCAGCAACAGCAGCCTTATCTCTTCCAAGACCCCATCGGCTCGGTCTCTTACAATGGGTATGATAATGCAGGTTCTAATCGCCAACAGCGACAGTCTAGCTCTGGGTATTACCCGCTTGACTTTCAGAACAGCTCTTTGAACTCCAACCAGTACTATATTGGCCAGAACACTGGTAATAGCAACAACACTGGGGCATCAGCAGCAGCTGCAGTGGCTGCCCAGAACTACATGCCTCTGCCACACCCACAAAGAGGGTATGCTCATCCTCTGACTATGCCACAAGTGCATCAGCCAGTGTTGCCTAATCAGCAGCAACAACAACAACAACAGCAGCAGACTCAGGCGCAGCAAGCTCAGCAGAGACAACAGCTGTTACAGCCCCAACCGTTAAAGCCCCAATCCAATGTTCAGCAGCAGCAGCAACCCCAGCTGCTACCTCAGCAGCAGCTGCCTCAACAGACTCCGATCCAGCAGCAGAACCAGCTTAACCACTCCACGCCTACTCAGCAGCCATTGCAACTACAGCCTCAGCAGCCACAACTGCACCAACAGATACCTCAGCCGCAGCAACCCCAGCCGCAGCCTCAGCAGCCGCAGCCCCAGCAGCAACAACAACCACAGCAATTGCAGCAGCCCCAGCTGCCCCAACAGCAACAGCAACAGCCACCGCAGCAGAAGCAGCTGCAGCAACATCAGGATAACTCCATACCAACTCAGCAAGGTGCGTTTGAAGAATCCAAGAAGCGGCTAGCAAGCGACGATGTCAAACCCGCGTCTAAACCGAAACGCGCTCGACGTCCGTACAAGAAGCGAGGTGAAGCTAATAACAACGATGTCGGTAACAACAGCATCAATGAAGCTCCTGATGGCAACACCTCACTAGGACAACAAACTGCATCTCGCGAAGCTGTCTCTTCTTTGAGCAATCATACACGACAGTCATCCGTACTGACTAGCAGATCTGAGGGTGAAGGGCCAGTGGTTGGCGCTACGAATGTGGATAGTTTGATGCTGGCTATCCAAGCTCAATCAAGAATTCACGAACGTATCGTGAATGGCGCCAATAATGGGGATGGGTCCAAGAAACTTGATGCCGAAATTCAGCTAATCCCGGCTGCCGGCGCTTTGAATGGAGGAGTGGGTAAACGCAATAGTAACGCGGTGCTGAAGTATAAATGTGATTTCCCAGACTGTAACAAATCCTTCAGTCAAAAGACCCACTTGGAGATTCATGGTCGATCTCATACTGGCGAGCGCCCTTATGCTTGTGATTTCCCAGGGTGCGGCAAGCACTTCTCACAGAGAGGCAACCTGCGAACGCATAAACGCTCGCACACTGGCGAAAAACCCTATACCTGCGAGGAGTGCGAGAAGAAGTTTGCCCAAAGGGGTAATTTCCGCGCACATAAGCTAATTCACCAAGCTGAAAAACCTTTTGTGTGCAAGTTGGAAGGTTGCAACAAGACTTTCACCCAACTGGGTAATCTGAAAGCCCACCAGAATAAGTTCCACACTGAAGCTGTCGAGGAACTTTCAGAGAAATTCAGATACTATGCTGTTACCGGAGTTGATTTGGCATCCTTGGGCGAGGAAGAGAGAAACTTGTTTGAGTACTTTGCCGGCTTGTACAAGAACTCTAACCGTGGAATCAAGGGAAGAGGCAAAGATGGACGCGTCATCAAAGCTGAAGATTCTGAGCCCCAGTACGAGAAGACCAGCAAGAGCAAGGTTAAGCAGCAATCACGCCAGTCACAGCAGCCCCAACAGCAGCAGTCTCAGAAGCAGTCTCAGTCTCCTCAACAGCAAGTTCCCTCTCAGTTCCAGGGTAACGGCCAGCAGCTGCCGCCGACTCAACACATACAACTGCCTGCACAAGTCCCCTCGATGGATTTGAGATCCCAGCAACAGGGTAATGGCCAACAGGGTATTGCCCTTCCTCGACCCCCACAAGCTGGTAATCAGAACCAAGGAGGTTACATGTCCAGTCAGATGCTATACGACCGGGATCCAAACCTTCAGTTTCAAATGTCTTATTAAGTATATATATGGGTTTTAAAATATACTTGACTCTATAAATGATAATTATATATAGCGCAGATTTTGTATATTATAATACTGATTTCATGTTCTCATAAACCAAAAACGTTACACAGGATGATGGCAATACTCGTATTAGAGTTGCTAATAGACCTTTGTAGAATGCATGCTGGGACTTAACCAGGACAATGGTTTCCCATATTTTGGGTTTCGGGCTTTTGGTACTAGTTACTCCTGTGAACTGCATCCGCGCTCGAACAACTTGATATGGGTAAACCAAAGAAGTCGAGACAAATTTAGCTGTAATGGAATAAATTATGTACCAGTAGTTTTCCAAGCGTTCTCGGGATAATTCTCTTTGATGGTAAGCTTTCAAACTGTCGTAAATTGAAAACTGTATTGATGTCTGTACAACTCCCACGACTCCAGGTATACAACCTCTCCAGAACGCCAGGGGACCCTCTTTGCGCAGTATAGTTCTAATTCCGTCAATAATCCCCTTGTATGCTCCAGGATCTTGTGACTTGGACCCAAGTATCCTAGTTTTGAGAACCCATAGAGGATTTGTCACTAGACCCATGCTAATACCAGCCGCGAACGAAGCCTTGAAGTATCCTGCGGGAGAGTAACCCATATGATGCTCAAGTAGGTACTTGTAGCTAGCAAAGTATGCACCCCAGGATAATGTGCTTGCCACGAGGTTTATACCTAACCCGCGGTAAAGCTGGCCTTCGTGTATCGCTGTACTCAACTTGATCTCAGGCCTCACCTGCATTCGGACCTTCATTACATCCAGGGGATGCGCAACGAGTGTGGAGCACGCTCCTGCCGCAAGACCGGCCACAAAATCCGTATTCATATGTAAGTTATAGTAATCATATGTGTATTGAGAGTATGGGGGGATAAAAGAAGTAAAAAATTTGTTTGTTCAATTTTTCATCTATGTACATATACAAATTACTAGCTTGGATCCGGTCCATTTTGGAGTTCAAAACAATCCCATCTTTTTTTCCCATAAGCTTAGGCAGATGGCAATGGTGATAGAAGCTTAAGCAAGCTAGGCTTAGGAACAGATTGGGTGTATCCTACAAAACACAATTGTTAGCAAAACGGAGGGAGAAACATGGAGAATGTAAGTATAGATAGAAAAACTGATCAAAGACGTACCAAGGTAGATGATGAAGGGGATCCATCCGTAATGAATAACCAATCTGGATGTGTCCATGATCCTGTTAAGTCGTTCTCTAGATTCTTCCGAAAGTGTGAAAGCCATTATTGCAAATATAAGTGTGCGTTGAAGATGTTTAAATTTCAAGGTGAAGCTTAGGACGATATTAATATTTTCTTTGCTGGGTGATCAAGCTGAAAATTTCATCGGATTACAAAGATCTCTCTACGCAGTACTACTAATGTTAGCGCTAGCTGGCCGGCTTCATATATATATATATATATATACTGAATTTTATATCCGTTACAACTGTTTAGCTTGTTCCAAAAGAGACTTGAGGTACTCGTCCTCAGAAATTGCGTCCTTGAGCAGCGAGCGATACTTTCTTACTATAGCTTTTGTTAAACCCTTGTGCCACCATTGAAGCCATTTTTCACTTTCATCTGCGGACTCTGATGGTTTAATGTACTTGGGTAGTAAATCAACAAGTACTTGTCCACTTGATACATCTTCAGCATTTGCTGTGACTATCTCCCAGCCAATAGAGCTGATGTAAAGTTCAGGTTTCTGGAAGACAGTTTTCAGGATGTCGTCGGCTGTAATAATTCCGTTTTCCTTGTAAAATCTCAAGATCCAAAACCCGACCTGGATTTGAGTAGACCAGTAACCCAAAACTGTTTCAATTAAAACTGACGACAGCCCGTGGAGGTTTTCCTTAACTAACTCTCCTTTATTCTTGACCCATGTTTCAGCGTGAGATAATGATCTACTACCAAGATAACACAGCGTCTTGGTTATCAAAACTAAAAATTTCTTGTTAATAGTTTCCTCATCACTGCCCACCGACTCTTCCATGATCTGGTCCTTGACTTGGCTCAAGATCTCACCCGTGGTATTTTCATCCTGCGCACTCAATCCTCCAATTGTCTTTTCAGTGAGTTCATCCACCTCAAAATCCGTCGGCGGGCCGGATGGCACAACTGTAGTGACCTTTTCACCCTCGCCATTCTCACTGACTATAGTAGGGACAAATTGTCTAAACTCTTCCGGTAATGTGTCATAAACTCTTTGTGCGTAACTCAGTCTAATTTCCTTAGTGATAAGCTGAGAGATAAACACTTTTTTAGGGTGATTTTCCGGTAAGTTGACATTTTCGCTCCATTCTGACCATTTCCAGGTAAACCCGAAATTCGACAAGTGATGCGAGAACCACTCTACAAACCGGTAAAACACCTCAACGTCAGCGGTCTCTAAGTGGTTGAAAATGTACCTCACAGCACGACCAAATACTGGTGCAATTGCTTTAGGGGCCATGACGCATGCTTCAATGAGAATAACATGGTAATAAGCCAGAGGGAACTCAGTTGCTGGTAATCTGAACATTGCTTCCAATACTGACTCAAGTGCAACGTCCTCGATTTTCCAGGTAGATGTAATCTCATTACCCTCACCGCGCTCGCGTTGTTCAGTATTCAGTTGTTGCAATCTGTCTATGGAGATACCAGGATCCGCAAAAGTTCCAGGCCTGAAAAACAAATCAAGTGTAATCAGCTGCCGTGTGACTTCCTTTCGGTTGAAGTTCATTTGTCGTATAATATCACCAGAAATATCCCGAAGTAGTACCGAAAAAAAGGTTTCAACCACTGGTACTGTCTCAAGACCGTTGATAGGTTCATGTACATGGAATGCCAGCCTGGGCGTCGAGTAGAGGCTAGTGCCACCTTCTGCGCTAACATCAATATTAACTGCTGGAAAGGTATGCTTAGCATCGACTAATTGCTCTTTGTCTTCTTCATTATTTTCTACCTGCTTTCCATTTTCCTCATTGCTTTCTTGGACTTCCTGTTTCTTCTCTTGTAGGCTCTCTTCTTTATTTTCTTGCTTCTCTTCTTCCCTTGTTCCATTGTTGGTGTTTTCCTTTCTCGCAAACTCCCCACTTCTTCTGGGTTTTCTGTTTTTGCAGCCCAACTCCACAATACTATTGACATCGTACAAGAAATCAAAACTTTGCGTCCAGTCGTTCTTTTTCACGATAGAAACCAAGTCTGGTGCCACAATCCCACTGTTTTCACTACCGTCTTCAATATTATTAAATGGCTGCACAAGAGAGTTGTCGGCAATTTTCTCGAAATCCTTGGACTGTTCAACGATATCTTTGTAATTCTCGTACTTGCCCAAACAGGGTAACGACAACATTGCAATCATGTACAGTTCTTGAGCAACCCCAGTGTTGGAGTTTTGCAGCTTGATAGCCTCAGCAATAATCCCAGAGAGCAGTTTCTGGATACCGCCTAGTTCAATGATAGGATGTAATGATACCACGAATCTAACAAATAGCTTCAAGTTCGTCCACTGATTGGAGTCAAAGTACTCTTGGACCTTGGTATGTGCAAATTCAACAATAATGCTTCCCAGCTTCTTATTTGTGGAATTTGCTACTTGTACAACTCCGGAAAGAAAGGGTATTTTGTGTGGTTGCTCCACAATGACCGCGCTCAATGTGTCTAATAACCCATTACGGGTTTCATCCATATCAACATTAGCCAAAGAATCACCTAAATGGAATATAGTAGCTCCGACTTTAAAACGAGACTAAAACCACATGTTAGAAAATGGACTGCCTTGATTTTTATACTATGAGAGAAAGCACTTACAGGCTCACCAATCTCAACCATCTCACGACGAAGCCTTAGCAGAATTTGCTCATGAGTGGTGAGTCTTGGACGCCGGGGGTCATCATCATGATCTATACACAAGGTTAGAGAGAAACTTTAAATAGAAAATTGCACCTTTCATGAAGACTTACCTCTGTATCTTTTAGGCATTGCTGAGTTTGTATGGTAGTACTGAATAAATTTAATATTAATGCAGCTCAAGTGAAATTTCACACAACGTTGGTTTTTAGGTCCCTCGATGATCACACAGAATCGATCAATAGATGCATCAATGATGTATGGGCGCCCCCATATATTAAAGTACGTAGTACACTGATATTAAATCAAATTAGTGCTCAGTATTAAAGCTGTAGATTTCCAATTACTTTCGAGATTCCATTCTATCTAAGAATGCCGAAGTAGGTTTACTGTTATTAGAAATCTTTGTAATATGCTGTAAGTCTTATGAGGAGGTTTTTTGTTTGGTATCACTTCTTTAACACCGTTAGATATTATACTAGATCCCATGATCCTGGAATAATGACATTCCAGTACTTCGACGGCCGAAGCAGAAATAAGTTTCAGAGCTGTTGAGATAATTGATCAGTTTATTTACGATAGCATGCTATGTGGTTCGCTCTCTCCCTGGATTGATACCCTGTTACACAGAGTTCACCTTTAGGGCAGAGCTATTCTGAAAGTTTGAGGACCTACTGCTAAGAGTTTATCTGCATAGGACTTGACAGTACCCCGAATAAAGTTACTACTAAATAGATCACTGCTAGTGCCATCCTTTATATTTTTGAGGTCTTTGACAGGTGGAGGTCTAGAGAATATATTGCTCAAAGCTCGGGTAAGATAGCTGGCAATATATTATCTGCTGGCGGCAGGTTTCCAGTTCATGCGGCCCCTGACGATACCATTCTCAAACGCTTGATAATTCCTTCTTGTGATTGCAATGAGGTTGACTGTTATGCTACAATGTATTGGTTTGTTGTAAAGCTCGCCAACGTTATCGAAGCTTGAGCATTCTTTTTCGAACACTTTCGATAGCATTGGACCTTAACTATCAAGGCTCTCTTTTATTTGCTCAGAGGGGTTTGGGAGCCCCGACCTCATTGCTGCCACTAAGCCAAAAGTAATAAAAGGCTAGGCAACGCGACATGAGGCAACTCGAGCACCACATTTCTGCTTGACGCTATCAAAATCTGAAAGGCTCCCTAGCTTACTGACAAAGCAGGAGTATCAGATTGGTGGGTTGAGAAACAGATAAAATCTGAAAAATGTGCTCGTAAGGCACTAGTAATTATCAGCTCAACAGGCTGGGAAGGTTAGCCCAAAGGTTTGCTCGGAAGCTCTCCGACGTGCTTCAACTTTTATTGCCATATCAACAAAGCCGTAACTTAATATACTACGATAGTACCTTCCAGGCTACAGGTATTCCATATTTGTGACGGCGATATTTACCAAGAAAGCACATGCGTCCTTTGACAATTGCTTATACATTGGCATGACTTCATGCTGATGAAAGTCCTTGATAAGTTCTTTCCGGTCAAGATGGTTTAAATGCGGTAAATTTTGCAGCTTGTTGAAATTTAGTTTCGCTGATTTTGATTTTCTAGGGTGTCCCGCAGAAAATACAGACACTCTTAGAGTTGTTGGTTTCGCCAGCCATTCGTATGTTTCAGTATTCACCAGGTCACTAAGCATCTGACTTATTAGCGCTTCACATAAAACAAACACTTTTCCGGAAAGGTTTGCCGGGCTTAAATAAGACTCTTCCACGGATATCTGTTTGGGAATCATACTTGTATCTTGAATTGGCCCATCAATTCCATGTAGCAACTCCCACAATTTGTCATTACCTTTCAGTTCTGGCGGCCAACAATCCCTTCCCTTTGTTCGGACATCTTTAACTGTAAGGTTTTCCGCTTCTAGTTTGGTAATTGTGGCTTTACCAAACCCTGGAATTCTTTTTAGTGGGAGTGTATCCAAGTATTGTTGGTTGTACGAAGGTACCAGAGTAGTTACTCCGTTAGGTTTATTAAGTGAGCAGACTATCTTGGCTAAAGTGCGTGAAGAGCCCACTCCTATGCTACACTTGTAGCCCATTTTGAGCTGGACCAAGTCCATCAGCTGTGATGCTATATGTGCAGCAATGTATGCGTCGACTTGGTCATGCTCTACAAAGTCTGGGAAATCGTTGCCAAACGTTTCAGGTATAACTTTCCCCGGAGCACTCAAAAAGAAATCTTCACATGTAAAGCCGGCAACAGAAGACTCCTCTGAAAAAAATAGAGTAACACCTTCAATCAAATCATCATCAACTTCAGAAGCCTGTGAATGGAGATCAGGCAAGTTTCGTTTATTCAGTTCAATACACTCGGTAATGTCAATCCTCATTTCTTCCAGTCCAAGTCTCTCAACTTTAAACCCAGCAAACACTTCCTTGACAAACATGGTAAGTTTCTTGCCTTCCTCTCGATACCTTGCCAGGGACTCGCCATTGATCATGACAATATCCGGAAAATTCTCCAGCAGATTTTTCACGGTATCCAGCTTTTTAACACCATTTGCTCGCGCCGGGTAAGATACAGTGGCAACACAGTTCTTCTGGGTCACCACGAATGGGGTGTCTCGTAGCGACGGATCATAGTGCTCCTCTACGGCGCAATAAAATGCATCAAAGTCTATAGAGAGAAACATGAGCACAATGCAGTAGTCAACCTTTTCAGCCTGGAAAGGACCACCAGGAAGTAAAAAAAAAAGATGTATGTATAAGCATAAGGTGCTACCCTAAAGTCCCAAAATAAGCCAACATAAGGTTTCTCCCAGCCGACCTGTCCCACTTCCCTAGATATAAATGCAAAAGAATGCTCGGTATGAACAGAGAGGTATATATAAGCTTAGGACAAAATGTGCTGCTGATGTAATGCTCTGACTCAACATCGCGTTTCTAATTAACTATCAGAGGCGTTACGCCGCCGTAATCGGTAGCGAGCCATGTGAACTAAGCAAAAGAGAAATCCAAATGTCTGGTGGTCCCAGCCATTCGTAATTTATATAAACCATATCATGATAATTCATAGTTAAACTACCATCAACGTTTATATATACTGTGCCTTTCTATTACGCATTTATTTCTTGGATTCAATATTTCTTTTACTTCTAATAGTAAAAACACACACCGGGAGCTTTCAGAATGCCACCTAAGAAGTCTATGCTCAAGGTGATAATTATCGGCGATGCGGGTGTAGGAAAAACCTCTTTAATGTAAGTTTGCTAAGATCCCTTTTTTTTTTTTGCTTCAAGTTGGACCTTGTAAGCATGGCTAGTTCTAACTTTTACCAGGCATCAGTATGTTAAAAACAAGTTTTCTGCACAGTACAAGGCCACCATTGGAGCGGATTTCTTAACGAAGGAACTTTACCTAGATGACCGAAGGGTTGTTATGCAAATATGGGACACTGCGGGACAGGAGCGATTCCAGAGTTTGGGAGTTGCCTTCTACAGAGGTGCAGACTGTTGTGTGCTGATGTACGATGTTACTAATGCCAAGTCGTTTGAAGCATTGGAGTCTTGGAGAGACGAGTTTTTGATTCAGGCCGCCCCTTCAGATCCCGAGTCGTTCCCATTTGTAGTGGTTGGAAATAAGATTGATGTCGAGGAAAGTAAACGGGTGGTTACCACCAAGCGAGCCCAGGCATTTTGTGCCTCTAAGGGCAACATGCCATATTTTGAGACCTCTGCAAAGGAATCAACAGGTGTTGAGCAAGCATTCGAAGTTATCGCAAGAAACGCATTGCAGCAAGAAGATGCTCACGATTTCAACCAGGAATACTCAGATGCTATCAACATTTCTCTGGACTCTGAGGCCAGCGGTTGTTCATGTTAAGCATTGAGTATGAAAACTGTCGAAGTCGATCGTGAAGTTTGCCAGGCTCATGTCTGCCGCCGCCGCTGCCGCCGCTGCCGCTGCCGCCGCAGCAGCAGCAGTACTTCCAACAGTTAATATATACTTATATGGGCGTCATATGTCTCCTTTTTGTTTTGTGCTTTTCTCTCTATGAGTTGTTTTGTTTTAGATTAATTTAATAATTTGCTTTCGAAGTGATAGGGGGTAACAGAGGGGGGCCATTAATGATCAGATCAAAAGCTCAGGTCAGAAGTTCAGGTGGGTTCTATATTTGCTACATGGATAGAACTTTGCCGGATGTTTCTTGGCTGAGTCGCCTGTGAACATAACGACCCCAGATATGTTGATCCAGCGTATATATGTGCATACGTAGATACATATGAAAGTAGCAGCTCCCTGCCGGAAAATGGGAATGGCCGCTGCAGACGAAAACAACGGGCCCTGAGAGGTTTTATTAGCACGAATAATGCCTGTAATCTGCTATAACATCCTACGGATGACGGCATCTCTGGGCAATCCTTCCAATCAAGCGCTTGAGGAAATATCGCCAAATAGATCAATAGCGCTTGTTGTTTCTAATACTGGATCTTATCCTGGCAGTGTTGATTGGCTGAGCCGCCGGAGTTTAAGCTTCCGGAAGACTTTTCCGGGGAAATTCAACGACTGGCGTTGATTATCAAGTGCCCTTTGGTCCGGGGAAAAAATGAAGATCGCACTAAGGAGCTACCAACGCTGAAACTCAACAGCGCCATGTTGAAAACATAGACATATATCCTGGGGCAATGGATCTATGTATATACTACAGGACCCTATAAAAGGCGAGCATCTCCCCCCCCTTTAATGTATATTTCTGTTGTGTGCCGAAAACGTTAATACGCAAGTCAAACGCTAGCGCACTGAATAAAACCCCAAACAAGGTTTCAAGGAACATTTTAAGCTCTATTCCACACAGCCACTGTGTTTATACGTCGTCTGTCACGGTTCTCATTTCTGGCCAGTTTCACGTGCAAATCTACTTGGATATATATATATAGTGACGGTTTGGTAGCATCAAAAAAGCTTTACTACATCAGAGACCCGCGCTGTGACATACAAATTATTCTTGTGCGATAACAGCAAATAGGCGCTCAGCTATATTCTGATTTCACTGGGATCTTCGAGGCCAGACGTCCATCATCACACATTTGGTATCAATCTTCTGGATTTTCAGGTTGACTAAAACACTAATCTTTTTTGATTTTGTTGGGGGGCCTGAGCGTATCACCATCTCACACAGACCTAATCAACAGATCTCAGTCTAGAAGACAGATAATTGACTACTGAGTCTTTCAATTGAGTCTTCTTCTAATTTGCTCTTGCTGACTGAATCTGTCCATCAAACAATTGGCAATAGGGAAAGAGGGAGCCAGGAAAAAAGAAATCATATTTGTATTGATATCTCTTCTGGGTCAATAGTAGCAGAAAATCACCTAACCGATTTGAAGTCACATCTTGAGGAATCCTGTTCCCTTCTCTCTTCTTTTTTTTTTTTTTTTTTCACTTTCGTCCAACCGTCTCATTCTTTGGAATATTTTTCAGTCTCTCTCTCTCTCTCGTTTTCTACCAATTGAGCTGGTTTCACTCTTATCATGACCGTTGCGGAATCAAGTGCTGTTCCCAAGAGGTTCACTCCAAGAGCTTTCTATGAGTAAGTTTTGTTTTTTATACTGTGCGCAGATCCAAGGTTCTGCTACTGCTGAGCTTCACATCTAACAATTTTCTAGCAAACACCCAACGCAGCCCCATTTAGATTCCTTTGAACACTATCAGGAGCTCTACAAGGAGTCAATTGAGCAGCCTGAGAAGTTCTTTGGAAAACTCGCTCGAGATCTTCTCACCTGGGATAAGGATTTCGAGACTGTCAAGTATGGTGGGTTCGAGCACGGAGATGCTGCTTGGTTTCTCGAGGGCAAGCTCAATGCCAGCTACAATTGTGTAGACAGACACGCTTTCAAGAATCCTGACAAGGTCGCTTTGATCTACGAGGCAGATGAAACCAAGGACTCGAGGCAGATCACTTACGCGGAGCTTTACCGCGAGGTCAATAAGCTTGCTGGCGTTCTGCATAGCTTTGGCGTCAAAAAGGGTGACACTGTTGCAGTTTACATGCCCATGATCCCTGAGACCATCGTTGCCTTGTTGGCTATCACCAGACTGGGAGCCATCCATTCAGTTATTTTTGCTGGGTTCTCCTCCGGATCTTTGAAAGACCGAATCAATGATGCCAAGTCGAAAGTTGTGATCACCACCGACGAGGGTAGAAGAGGTGGAAAGACCGTCAGCACTAAGAGAATTGTGGACGAGGGTCTCAAGAGTACTCCCTCAGTGGAGAAGGTCCTCGTTTACCAGAGAACTGGTGGAGATATTCCCTGGGTCAAGGGTAGAGATTTCTGGTGGCACGAGGAAGTCAAGAACCAGAGACCTGTCTTCCCCCCAGTTAGCGTCAACTCTGAGGATCCTCTCTTCTTGCTTTATACCTCTGGTTCTACTGGATCGCCAAAGGGTGTGGTCCATTCCACTGGTGGATACTTGTTGGGTGCCGCCGCTACCACCAAGTACGTATTTGACATTCACGAGAATGACGTTCTTTTCACTGCTGGTGACGTGGGTTGGATCACTGGTCATACCTACGCTTATTACGGTCCTCTATTGCTGGGAGCTACTACTGTAATCTTTGAGGGAACTCCTGCTTTCCCGGACTTGTCTAGATACTGGCAAATTGTGGAGAAGTACAAAGTAACTCAGTTCTACGTGGCACCTACAGCACTGCGTTTGCTCAAGAGAGGCGGCGAGGACTGGATCAAAAAACACGACCTGTCTTCTCTAAGAGTTCTGGGATCAGTTGGTGAGCCAATCGCTGGTGAAATCTGGGAATGGTATAATGAACATATTGGTAACTTGGAATGCCACATTAGTGACACTTACTGGCAAACTGAGACTGGTTCTCACATTATTACCCCACTTGCCGGAGTGTCTCCAATGAAGCCTGGTTCCGCCTCATTCCCATTTTTCGGTATCGACTTGGTCATAATAGACCCAGTCACTGGCAAAGAGCTCAAGGGTAACGACGTCGAGGGCGTACTGGCAATCAGATCACCCTGGCCATCAATGGCTCGTACTGTCTGGGGCGCCCACGAGAGATACATGGACACTTATCTGAGACCTTACCCTAACTTGTATTTCACCGGAGACGGTGCCGCAAGAGATCACGAGGGATTCTACTGGATCAGAGGTAGAGTCGATGACGTCGTTAACGTTTCAGGCCATCGTCTATCAACCGCTGAAATTGAAGCTGCGCTTATAGAGCATCACTCTGTTGCTGAGGGTGCTGTGGTTGGTGTTGCTGACGAGCTCACTGGCCAGGCAGTCATTGCATTCGTTGCAGTCAAAGACGGATTCCAGGGCGATTTGACACTCAAGAAGGAACTGATTCTGCAAGTAAGAAAGGAAATTGGCCCCTTTGCTGCCCCCAAGTCAGTGCTTTTCGTTAAGGACTTGCCGAAGACTAGATCCGGTAAGATTATGAGACGTATCCTGAGGAAAATCGTTTCGAACGAAGCAGACTCTATTGGCGATGTCTCAACTCTGAGTAACCCTGGCGTGGTAGCTGATATCATTGCCGCAGTTGACGAACAGCAAAAGAAATGAACATAAGATACAATTATAGATATAGTTTATTGATACACGTATAGAATGAATAAATTTTTTTTTTTGAAGCTAATGCTTTTTGTACGTGGTGTCGCTATGTGTCTCTCGAGATCTGGGGCCCCTTACAAACCATCGATAAATACTGCGCTGGGTATAGTAGTGCTTAAATCTAAGTTCTGTTGTTACATGTATCACACACACCACTTTCACGTGTAAACGTTTTTTTTTTTACTACGCAGCAACAATGTCGAATTCACATCCCATGTATTACTTGGATACACATGACGAGTATGTCATAGTGAACAAGCAAGGAAACGGTGCTACATTACGCGTATCAAAGCCCGAAGGTAAATTCCAGGTGGAGAATGGCACTTATGAACCTAAGGGCCAGATAACCTCGTCGCCTTTGGTGCCGATATGTGGAGTTTTGGGGATAATCAGACTGAGACTTACCAAGTACATCTTAGTTATCAACAAAGTTAGAGAAGTTGGTAATTTAGTTGGAAATAGTGTGTACTGCTGCGAAGAGTTCAATCTTTTACCGTTGCGTCGTGCTCTTGTACATGACGAGACCGAGGAGCAATACATCAAGCTTCTGCGCAGCCATTTGCAACGTGGTAGGGTCTTCTTCTCTCCAACCATTGATTTGACTCACTCAT
This sequence comes from Groenewaldozyma salmanticensis, assembly GCA_003708315.3. Taxonomy (NCBI): domain Eukaryota; kingdom Fungi; phylum Ascomycota; class Dipodascomycetes; order Dipodascales; family Trichomonascaceae; genus Groenewaldozyma; species Groenewaldozyma salmanticensis. The sequence continues at coordinate 25,049 of PPNW03000010.1, forward strand.
TTCAGTACAAGTCCGGTTTGGGCGACCAAGGTGAAGTAGAAGATGATACAAGGTTTTTATGGAACCATTATGTTAGGCGGGAATTTGTGGAGAACAAGGCTGAGAAGTTTTTGTTGAAAGTTATTTATGGGGTAGTCAGTCTACATGAAACTTCGATTGCTGGGGTCCCCTGTAGTTTTGGTTTGATCTCACGAAGAAGTAGGTTCAGAGCTGGAACCCGTTACTTCAGAAGAGGTATAGACAAGGATGGTCATGTTGCCAATTTCAACGAAACCGAGCAGATCCTGGCCATCAAGGGCCAAGTTTTCAGCTATTTGCAAACCAGAGGAAGTGTACCTGCCTTCTGGTCTGAAATCAACCAGCTAAGATATAAGCCCACCTTGCGTATTGGGGGGTCGTCAATTGATGCTGCTGCCCAGCATTTCAAAGAGCAGGAGAAATTTTATGGCAAAAACTATCTGGTAAACCTGGTAAATCAATCAGGATATGAGGAACCGGTCAAAGATGCATATGAAAAAGTGGTGCGCAACTTAAATGACCCCAACCTGGTGTATGTATACTTTGACTTTCACCACGAGTGTAGCAAAATGAGATGGCAACGTGTTTCCCTGCTGATTTCGCAATTGAACCAGGAGGGGCTTAATGATCAGGGCTGGTTTCAACTTGATAACCAGACCAACAAGATTGTTAGTCTTCAAAAGGGAGTTGTTCGTACCAACTGTATGGATTGCCTTGACCGAACTAATGTGGTTCAATCTCAGCTGGGAAAATATGTGCTATCTGAGCAACTAGAAACTTTGGGCCTTAGTGCTGAGGGGGATGCCAATTTCCAGTTCATCTTCAGAAATACATGGGCTGATAATGCTGATGGGGTTTCTTTGGCGTACTCCGGTACTGGAGCCCTCAAAACTGATTTCACCAGGCTGGGCAAGCGTACCAAAGAGGGAGCTTTGCAAGACTTGCGCAACTCTATTGTGCGATATTTCAGGAACAATTTCTACGACGGACCTAGACAAGACGCATATGATTTATTCTTGGGTAATCACGTGCCGTTTGAGACTGTCAAACCTCCCTTTGGCGACACCAGGTCATGGATATATCAAGTTATACCATATATCTGCTATGGTTCTCTAATTATGATTTTTGCTTCGTTGTTGTTCCCCATTGAAAACAACTCATGGTTGATCAACAAGTTGATTGTTGTTTTCTGGATCGTTATCTTTGTGCAGTCCTCAAAGGAAGTGCTGAATAACGGCATGCAATATGTGAATTGGCCCAAACTGGTACCAATGGACTTCTTGACTGATGAACCAAGTACTGGCCAAGAAGGTTTTGCTAATTCTTCTTCATCGTCTGCTGCTGCTGCTGCTGTGGCTGCGGGTAAGAATGAGTAAGTCGCTGCTCATTATATATTCCAACTAGATATGCGATTCTCATAACCACCAAATCTATAGCCATTTGGATAGAATCCTTAGCCAACTCGATTTTACTTCCCGAAACCTCGTGCCAAGTTATAGGCACCTCGTGAATGGGGATACTTTTGCGAAGAGCAATGATTAGAATCTCCACATCAAATATCCAGCCCTCAGTATGCATGAAGGGGAAAATCAGCCTGGCAGCTTCTCTTGTGAATAACTTGAACCCACATTGGGTATCTTTGATGGTTCTGATTCCAAAAACAAACACTAAAGAGTGCAGTCCGTACATTAAGAAGTTCCTGATAAATGATCTTTTCACCACGGCATCTGTATTGACCATGTGAGCTCTTGATCCAATACTGACAGCCAAATTGGATCCACCAGTAGCGTCTACAAGCTTCCCAACATCGCTGAATTTGCTTGCTCCATCTGCATCAGCGAAAATCACATACTTGCCCCGGGAAAACTGCATACCATGAGCAACAGCTCCTCCCTTCCCACGATTCTTCTCCAATATACATACACGCAAGTTATCCGCTTGTTTACCCCTAGGAAATAACCCAGCATTCTCTCGGGCCCAGTCAATGGCATATTGAGCAGTTCCGTCCCGTGATCCATCATCAACCAATAGAATTTCAAATGAATCACCGTACAGATCAGCCAGCACCGGAACTGCTTCCTTCAGCATGACAGCTAGCCGAGCAGTCTCATTGTAACAGGGGACCACAACAGACAACTGCACTTCAGAGGGACTATCCAAACCAGATAACGGGTGCCAGGTTTTGCCGTCTGTGGTATACTGACATTCTTTTAGAGTGGCCGCCCGCGGTCGATGTGAAAATGCCAATACAAAAGAGTAGACCTTAACGGGTTAGAATCAAAGAAACAAATTGCCAATTGTTTCAACTTACGCAAACAATGGCTAGTACCACCAAAAGTACAAGCACTATGATGAAGTCCATGTCCCCGCAATTGTGAGTTTTTTCAAAATTTTCCTGGCTACCTTTTTTTTTTTTTTCTGTCAGGATTCTTTTGGTAAACGTGTGTACAAAGTATTACGTGTACACGCACACACGCGTAGGTGAAAACGAACGCCAGAAACACGGGTTGAAATTTTGGCAATCTCTTCTTTAAAGTGTTACGTAATCAGGGGTAATTCGGGGATTTTTTTTATTCGCAGCAACAGCTTATTACCAGAGCCTTTCAGAAAATTTCAAGAATGCGAGTATTTGTATTAACTTCTGTGGGCATCTTAGGTTGAGCAATTTGTCGCTTGAAGAGGGGTCTTTATTTGTCTGTCTGTACTGAGAATAAAAAGTGTGCACCTTTAAATAACGACTACTACGCAATATAATCAAGAGTTATATAGACTAGCTGAGTTATACTAGCCGAGCTATCCTAGCCAGAATTATAACAGCACGAATATAATCTAACTGGCAATACTTGAGATTTCCTGCTTGAGTTCTTTGACCCTTTCTTCCGTTGAATCAGCCCAGTCGAAAGTATCCCTGGTCTTCAAGTTATTATTCGCAATAACTGTGCCTATAGCCAAAAGCAGTCTATATTTAGCCTCACTGCTTGAAGTCTTTGCTGCAATTTTCGTTGCAGATTTGGTAATTTCAGCGGGGGACGTCCCTTTGTTCAAAACGGCAAAATTAAGTAGCATGCTTGCCAGTGCAATTGCCATGTTATCAGACAAGTCTGCTGCATTTTCTACAACCGCCCAAGCCAGCTGAATTATCTGCGATTGATTTGTACCCAAAGCTCCCGGGTTTGGTCCTGAAAACGCATTGACCACGCCTCTGGCTGCCAGTAAAGAATGTTTAGGAAACGAAGGTTCAAACCCACACAACAAAATAGAAAGCACTGGTGCAGATAACGTGATGTGGATAACCAATATACGGAGAATGTCTAGTGCAGGCAGTATAGCTTCAGGAGGCCACGCAGACGTGATTTTTGTCACATAAGAGAAAAGTTCATTGGCATTTGCCACAAGATCTTGAAGTCCCGCCTCAATCCTGGTGATTTCAGCCTCAGTGAAAGTATGCTGCTTGTTGTTTTCCTCCCTAATTGCCTTGGCCACAGCTGCTGGTTGAAACTTATCGATTTTCAAGTAGCCTCGATGAGGGATGATCTTGCACTTTTTAGCTGTAACAGCAGAAGCGGCGGCGGTAGCATTTGATTCTGGAGCCAAAGATTGACTAGATGGAATGTATCGCGTTCCATAGGGGTCCTCAGCCGGTTGAGAGAGCTCGACGGCTTTGGTATTCTGAATAATAAACGCAGCAACTTGGTCAACGTATCCCTGTGGTAATTCGTGTTTCTCCACAAATTTCCTGCCAACCTCGTAAGGGTTCTCACTTAGATTATAAGGCAGTTTCAGCGGAGGTTCACCATCCTTGATATCAACGTCAAAAACGTAATCATAACTGTGACCCTCGTGGCTCACTTTGGAGTTTGAAGATGAAGACGCTCCAACAACTTCTCCAATCTTGAGCCAGGAGTCACCAGTATACTGGTACGCTTCTACGGCACCTTTATCATTTTTGATCATTGCGACCTGGCCCTCTTTTCCTTTCCCCTCCAGAACAGACTTGTCACTGAGTTGATCATCTGTGACTTGAGCTTGATCTGCACCAATTGCTGAATCAGCTACAGAGTCACGCAAGTGCTTTCTTTCCTCCTCCGTAGCGAATTTCTTGGGATCTCTGGAAAATACACGCACAATATAGTCACTTCCACCCACGGCGATATCACCCGAGGGACTCGCAGCTACTGACCACACAGATATAAAGGGGAATGTAATTACTTGAACACATTCACCTTGAGGTGACCATACTCTAACAGATCTGTCCTCGCCACCACTAACAATTTCTCCCGAAGGCAACGAAGCCAGAGTATAAACAAAACTCTGGTGCCCGGTCAGAGTATGAAGCAGTTTACCATCCAAGTTCCACATCAATATCGTTCCATCGTTACTACAGCTTGCAAACCCATCCCGGGTTTTACATAACCCACGAACTGCATCCCTGTGTCCCTTCAGAACATCTAGCTTCCTACCATCCAAACTCCATAACCTGATAGTTTTATCTGCCGACCCGGTAACTATGACACCAGCATTACTCAAAAGAAGTACAGTCCATACAGCTTCGGTATGCCCCTGTAATGTAGTCAGAAGCTGCCCGTCAATTGACCATACTTTAGCAGTTTTGTCCCACGAACCGCTAACAATGATTTTGCCATCAGTGTCAAGCGCGCAAACATTAGCCTCATGACCAAGAAAATAAAAATCATCCGTACTGGAAATCATAGAATCTTGGCTCCCACTCAGAATAGCTCCATTGCAGTACGCAACAGAGTTAATATACCCTTCGCTATTGCTTATAACCTCTGAACTCCAAAAACTGCCGAGCGGCGATCCTGAGGAACCCTGCTTTTTGTGCCAGATACGTGTAGTGGTATCTCTTGAGCCCGACACTACAATATCATCCTTAGGAAACACAACCGACTTCACGTCAGATTCATGGCCTACCAATGATGCCGATAGTTCAAACATGATGAAGTATATATGTATCAATAAACAAGTTAACGTACGTACGTGCAATTGTATAACATGTACATGTAATATTAAGGTTAATAATAAAAATATTAAGGTGGTGTGAAGATCTAGCTATAGCAATGTGATACAAAGTTCAGATTTACAGTTAACCTTCTACATCCCCTTCAACTTCATCTTCATCTTCGTCGTCAATTGAGAGTTTCTCCACGGGTGATTTCTTGTCTTTGATTCCTGCATCAGTCAAATACTCAAAGATTTCACCATTGTAACTATCAATAAAGGAGAAAAATCCATGAAAGACGTTTTCTTTGGCTTCCTCCAGGTAAATCTTATCGTAGATGTGCTTCATTTTGAAGTTGTCGATTTGTTCTTGCCAAGGTTTAAATGTGATTTCTTCGTAGCCTAGTGAAGATAACTTCTTGTTGATTCCGTCATATATTGGCGACTCCAACAGAAGTCCCAAACTGGGACCCTTGGGGATATTAATTCTGGCAGGTTTGAATGCATCGAGAATACGCTCCTTTGGACAAGAAGTTCGCACTACCAGTGCAGCCATTGCTACCATTTTCCTGATTTGATGAAGCATAAAGGACTGTCCGTGAATTATGATTGAAACCCATTCAGTTCCAGTGATAACTTTGGGCTCTGACACAGTTAAAGACTTCATTATACGAATAGCACTAGGATCAGTGGCTTCTTTGCCCACCGTGAAATTGTGGAAATTGTGTACTCCCTCGTAAACCTTGAAAGTTTCCCTGATTTTCTCAAGTCTCTCGGGCGAAATTCTATAAGCCCTTCGGAACTCGTTTTCAATTGATTTGAGTTTTTTAGTATTAGCAGACTCTTCTATGGGTCTCTTGCTGTTCTTTTCTTGTACTTCGGTATCGCTTTTCTTCATGTCGTCAATTGAGATTCCATTCTTAGTGAACTCTTCAATGACAGATTCCCAGAAAGCGTGCCCCTCTGGGTCAACTTCCGCTAACTTCCTTGTCTCTGACAACCTCTCAGCAAGATACGTATTAGGCCGAGGAGGCAAGAATGCAAATGTCGGGATCATGTATTCATAGATTCTCGACCCGCATGATCTCCTGCACTCGAATTTCCTGTTGGTTCTGAAGTACCCCCACACTCTAATTGTCTCCGGCAATTCAGCATTGATTTTCTCCACAATGTCCTTATCTTCGATAATCAGTTTTGCTGAAATTACATTACCAGCGGCATGTACACCTTTATCAGTTCTTGCTGCTCGCATAAAGGAAGATTTTTTGGGGTCAGTCGAGTTGTCCTTGGAAATGGCTCCGGCTCTGGACAGTGCACCGAATAACTCGCCCTCAATAGTCTGCTGAGGTGGGTTTATCTGCATTCCATGGTACCCAGTACCACAGTATCCTAACAAAAGAGCTACTTTTCGCTTAGGTCTCCTTGGATCTGAGGATTCCCCATCTAATTTAGCTTCTTTGGCCTGTGGAGTGTCAATAGATTCTCTACAATTAGTTTTGACTCAGGTGAAACCAAAAAAAAAACAAAAAACACAAAAAGAAAATAAACGTACTCGTCCCCTTTACGCTTCTGACTTGTTCCCTCTTGAACTTCAGCCTTAACAGGCTCATTAGAGATCTCATTCATGATTTAGGGCAGTTGACAGACTCTGTGTAGACATGCATGTATGTGAGATTTTTCAGATTTGCCTGGTTAGGCTGAAAACTTTCACGATCGGCAGTGATAAAACTAAGAAATTTTTTTTTTTTTTTAGATTTTTTTCAACACATCCATATCCCACAATGAGACCATTAACAGAGGAAGAAACCAAGATAGTTTTCGAAAAACTAGCAAACTATGTGGGTAGAAACATAGCTTCTCTAATTAACCGCACAGACGAAGTTTACTGCTTCAGGATCCAAAAGGACCGAGTGTATTATGTTTCCGAGCGACTTGCGAGACTAGCAACCAGTGTAGCTCGACAAAACCTCATGTCACTAGGAACTTGCTTAGGGAAATTCACGAAAACAGGAAAATTTAGGTTGCATGTTACAGCATTGGAAGTTATTGCTCCCCAGGCTAAGAACAAAGTATGGATCAAGCCTAACGGAGAAATGTCATTCTTATATGGTAACCACGTTCTGAAAGCTCATGTCGGCAGAATGACCGAAGACGTTCCCGAGCACACAGGAGTCGTTGTGTACTCAATGAACGATGCACCACTAGGCTTCGGAGTTACAGCCAAGTCCACTGCTGAAACCAGAAACATTGATCCCACAGGAATAGTCGTGTTCAGACAGGCTGATGTCGGAGAGTACTTAAGAGACGAAGATACACTTTTTGCTTAGAACAAGTGAAGGAAAAAAGATTCCAATTGACTTTTAATATTTATATTTGTGATAGAAATTGAACAAAGCAAGTTACTAAATGCATATATATACACACACAGACACTACTAGAGCAATAACGAAATAAAGACCTAATACTTGAATTAGTTTGTAGGGAACTCATCACGGGGTTCTTCACTTTGAGCGATGTAAGCAGCTTCTTCATTTTGCTTTGCGAAGTACTTTTTCTTGTGCAGTCCCTCCACAGGGATGACTTTGCTGCCAAAGGCGAACAGTGGGTGATAGATAGTTAAGATAGCTGTGCCCAAAACCACCATTAGTCCGTCCAGAACCAAAAAGTAAGGCTCGTGGGTAATGAGATATCCAGCCCAGCCTTCAGAAAGCTCGGCAATTCTGTACACGCATCTAACGAAAATGAAAATGACCGCAAGGAAAATAGCCAGGGGAAAATATTTCACCAGCTTTCGAGCTCTAACATACTCAAAGTCTGCTGGGAACTCACTGTTGTTGACCCAAGAGCCTCCACCGACTTGCTTAGCCCTGTAGACCCTATAAAAGAATATAGTGTAAAAAACCATAAAAACAAGCATGACAACCACCTGGAAAACGATACCTGCCAGCATTGTATTGGAGCCAGGGCCGAGATCCTGATTGTTCTGCTGAGCGTAAGACGCCATACCGCCACCAATACCCTGGATGACCAAGGAGATAACGTCGCCGGTGATAAAAACGGCGGAGTAATGCATGGGTTTCATGAGTGAATATTTCTGGCCATAAATCATGACGAGCTGGGCCAACAGATAGTAAATACCAGCCATGAAAAAAGCTGGAGCTATGATCAAGCAGCAAATTTGAGCGGTGAAAGCGTCCACGTTAAGAACGTTGTGGTTGTTCACGACTCTTGCAATATAGCCAGCAACCTCTAAACCGGCACCAATGAACCAGGTCACCATCCACCACCAGTGTTTGGCCTTTATGCCAAGAGCAGTCTGAGCAGCCCAGATAATGGAGAACAAGACAATGCCTGCTACATTAGCTCCAATAGTCGGGACGTACGAGTAAGGACTCAGCGCGTTTAGAAGCTCAATTGAGCTGGGATAATCTCCAGTGGCAGTTATCTCTGCTGCCAGAGAAGCCAGGGCAGTGCCCTCAGGTATAGCAGTTCCGGTAGGAAACTGTATGGTAGTGCTCATAGCAATAAATAAGAGAATATACAGACAGTGAACAAAAAAAAGGTATGCCTCTATGACCAGCAGGAATCTTTGTATATATGTGTATAAGAAGGACCAAACCGAATGAAGTAGCAACAAGAAAAAAAAAAAGTGACAAAACCTTATAAGTTGAGAGCTTATAACGGGTCGGATCTAAGTTTCAGGCCCGCGCTCAGTGTAATATTAATTGTTGATGACCCACACCACGGAGCAAAATATCTCCGGCGATTTTTGCATTAGGACTCCTCGATAAACAGGCGAATTCGAGATCTTTGAATGTCTCGAGAGCAGGCATTTTTTTCCAGGAATTACATTATTTAGCCCCAAGAACATTTGTCAATACTATAGTTTTCTAGCTGTTTCGCTAGGGGGTTTCACTCAAAACTCCCGTAACTGTCGGTTTGACCTAAACGAGTTTCTCGAAGCGTTTTGAGGCGGGAGAAGCCAAGAGATCTTCGGAGTATTACGTGTCCGGCAAACGCAACGAATCCAGAACGCCAGGACTGAAAGGCTTTTGCGAGCATAAATTGCACCTGAGATATATAAATGCTTTTTGCTTGTTCATCGGGGAGAAATTCCGTTACTCAGCGTGCTAATCCTCGTGGTGGTGGAACCAGCCTTATATCCGCACCATTCAGGCCAAAACTCCACCGGCGACTATAGAACAAAATCGTTGATCGCACAGAGGTTCACAACGTGTGGACGTAAAGCTTATGGTTCCCCTGACGACATTAATTTTAAGCATTGGAAAGCCGCTTATCTTCGAGGCTGTGTAGTGTCTATATAGACTCTTTATCTGAGCTTTGGAACGTGTTACTATATATATTCATATACTGTATACGTTTCATGTATCAATAGCTCTACTTCCGTTTGCTGCTCTTCTTCTTCTTGGCTTTGACAACGCCGCTGCTCGTGTTGACGGATGATGGTGACTCAGTCGACACAGTGTCCACCGTCCCAGAGCCTTGAGTTGACGCTGCGGCTTGGCCCTTCTTCTTGTTTTTCTTGGGCTTGTACGTACTTCTGTCTCGCAGAGGCAACCATCGCTCTGGGTCTGCCGTCTTCTTCGGGTCGTAGTCCTTAGGAAGCTTGTTTTTTCGATGCTTTTTGAGAGCCGGCTGTTGCTCGTTTCTACCAGCAGCTGCGCTCCCAGGCTCCTGGCGTTTTGTTCGTAGCAGTAAAGGCTCAACTCCAGATTCGTTCAGCGAAACTGCATCAATAGATGATACGTCCACGGTAGGGAACGCTATTCGGGGGTTCACATGCTCAAAAATCTTGGGTGAAGCAGTGTTTTTGGGATCTGATAGATCCAGCAAAACAGCCGGGTATGCAAGCTCGGCATCCCAAGAGCTGGATGACTCTGTCCAATACTTGAACGCGTCTGCCAAGAGTTGCTCTCCGGATGCTTTTCTTCCCACTAGCTGGTACAGACTGACAAGAACACCCACAATCCCAGGAAGGAATTTTGGAGAAGTGCTCTCAACGATGGATTTCAGCACTGTGATTGCAGCCTCGTAGTTTTTCCGTAAAATGAATGAAACGGCCACTGCAAGCGCTTTCCCCAGGTCCTTTTCGTCTGTAGATCCCTTCAACTTATTCTTGTTTTCTTCCTGTAGATAACTGACCACTTGGGCTTCGTACTTACCGTACTTCTGACCCAACTTCTTAGCGGCTTTGCTGATGTTGACTCCGGCTTGCGACTGCAACACAAGTTTGTTGTACAACAGGTTGAACCCTTGCGTTTTTGTGACACTTTCAATTGACACTTCATCTAACTTTCGTAAGCTCAAATTTGGATTGGGCTCATTTTGTAAAATGGCATAGTTGTTTAGCGCAATAGACTTGACTGCAGGATCTTGAATGTTTTCAATGTCCAGAGTTTCCAGGATTTTCCTAGCCTCGTCAAGCTCTCCCGAGAGCTGATGAATATATGCAGCTTGCAGTAAGATTGGAGCACACTCTACTTGAGCTTCGTCAGAGTCTAGTGTGCTTTCACAACTCATCTTGGCCTCTGACAAAAGCTCCAATGCCCGAGGGTTATCGACGCCAATAAGTCCTGTGGCTTTATTGAACAGCAAATCATAGCTGTCTCCTGTAACTTCTTCACCATTGGCATCTCCACCAAAAAGGGCAATCAATGCAGCACGATTCACAGCCAAATCAACATCCTCATTAGCCACTTCAGTCCCACTCAGTAGAAGAGAGTCTACAATCTCAAATGCACCCTTCTTTTCCTCGTTCTTGAATTTGCCCTGCAGAATCACATGTTTGATGCCTCTGTCCTCAGAATCCTGTGGTAACTCTTCGTACTTTCCTAGTTTATACAAAGCATATAACTGATAAATTGACCCAGAGGGGGCCAGTTCTAAAACCTGCTTGTATCGATCTAACTTGATTAGAGCAACTAATCTAGATCTCACGGCTGCTTCATTATCTGGAGATATCGCCAGGATCTTCTCCGAGTACTGAAGCACCTCCTCATGCTTTTCCTTTTCTGAAACAAGTTTCAGTTTAGACAATAACTCCACTATCGAGTCCATGGTTGATGGGTGGTTTGATATTTGCGTGGAGTGAAATTTTCACGCAGGGTTGATCACGAAGCTTGAGTAGCATACTGAAATTTTTCGATGTAGGGTAGACTGCAGGGTAACTATAGTATATAGCTAATACCAACTATACCAGCTAGTATATATACTTACTATAAGTCAATATATGTTTGAGATGTCAACATGAGTTTCCTAAAACCTAGAAAAGTTCCATTGGACAAGTTCCTCAAGATACCAGAGGCTTCAAGCCCGCTATCACGCACAAGAGCCAAGTATGAAAAGATAGAAAAAAATGTCCAGCACAGAAAGGAATCCAGAATGGATCCAAAAGCATTTCGAAGATTGAAAACCGCAAGAGCTAAAGCCCCACTGATTACGTCGACTGTGGGAAAAGGTACTGGATTTTCGAGGCTGAAGGAGATTCCCTTGAAGCTACGAGAAGCACATAAGAACACTCTGCGAATAGATTCGTTCGAGGCGCTGAAAATCCACCCGGAGATACGAGAAGTCATCAAGAAAAGCCTGGGCCACCTGGAAACATTGAAGCCAACGCCAATACAGATTTTAGCAGTAAAAACGCTACGGAAAAGACAAGAGCATGAGAAAAATATTCTTGCAAGTAAGGATCAAGCAGAAGAATCGCAGAAAGATACTTTGGCAGGTACGGATCAAACAGAAGAGTCAACACCTGTCAAGCGCACAGAGTTTATATTCGCCTCAGACACCGGGACCGGAAAGACAATTGCATACTTAGCACCACTATTATCAGACCTCAAAGATGAAATGGAATCCCCAACTTGGTTGGATAAACCCAAAGTCAGATCTCTGATCCTTGTTTCCACTGCTGATCTGGTATCACAAGTTAAACGAGTAACAGACAAGCTTGCAATTCCTGATTTGAACATTGTGGCTTTCTCACCGGACAATCTTACGGGTAAAGCTGCTAGCAATGCACTAACTAAAAGAATAGATATACTCATATCTACTCCTGAGAGGCTGCTCAAATATGCCAACACTCTCAAGGACTGTAAATATATCATCTGCGACGAAGCAGATACTCTGATGGACGACTCATTCCGGAAATCAACTACGGATGTTATTTATCGGGCTTCAAACCTGGAAGTTCTAGCCCTTTTCTCTGCAACTATCCCTCGCGTGTTTTTGAAAATAACCAAGTCTATATACCCAGACATCATGACTGTTATGGTGCCCAACATACACAAGCTACCTCCACGGGCTGACTTCAAGGTTGTCGAGGTTGCAAAACCTCCCTATAGAGGCAACAAGATGGTAGCTCTGAAACAAGCACTTTATGGAATTCACCACGACGGCACTGAACCGGGTCTTACCAAGAGGGTTATTGTGTTTGTAAATAGCAGTGGTGATGTTCCAGAGATTGTGGATAGCCTGAATGAAGATGGCTACCCCGCAGTAGGCGTGTTTGGAAAAGTCCCAGTGGAGGAGCGGTCAGAGCTGATTAAAGATTTTGTGGGGGATGCCCCGCCAGCAGCTGAAACTGGCGTCAACGTGAAAGTTCTTGTAGCTACAGATATCATGGCTCGTGGAATTGACATGAATGGCGTCAAAAACGTAATTCTCTACGATTTGCCCTTCTCTTCAGTCGACCTGCTACATCGAGCCGGCCGAACCGGTAGGCTGGGGAAACGAGGAAGAGTTCTGCTCCTGGTCGACAAGAAGGAAGCCCAAGATTGGGTCAAGGGTCTACGCAAAGTAGCCATGAGGCATTTGGCATTAAGCTAGATATAAGCTAGCTGTGTAAATATACATATATATATACCGAACTTTGAAGGTTTTGAAATTTCATTCGCCGATCCATAGGACCTGGAACCCCATCAGAGCGTTATCCCACTCATCAGGTCACTTTATAGTCTTCTCCCACCATGGAAAGATCCCGACCCACCAAGAAGAATCAGAAGCAGAGGCAGTTTTGTAGTCTTTATCAATATGAAGTGGCAAAAACAAACCTTAAAAAAATTCAATTAGGTTTCTCTGAGGTTGACGCAACTTTGACAGGTTGGGCCTAAATCTAGTCTGGTTAAGCGGGGGCCTCCTGAACGTCAAATGTTGATGGCCAATCTCTCACGGCTAGAATAACCGGTTGCCGATCGTCGTTCTATTGCTGCTCTTACTGCACCAGGACCTAACTTTGTGTGAAACGCTTCCCGGGTTAAAGCTATATATATCTATATTGGCTTCTTCTCTGAAATTCTTCTTCGTCTCTCTTCTTTTTTTCCCCCTTCCCTTTCTTCACTTTTCTACTACTCTTGATATACTAATATACAGAGATAAAAGTTTATAAAACATGTCTGCTAAGCAATTCAAATCAGACGGAGACATTGTTCTTCCAGCCCTCAAGGGTCTTGTCAGAAGCAGTCCCTGGCTAACTCTCATCGAGTCAGAGAAGGTCGTCTACAGAACCAAATCAAAGGGTGCTAATAACAAGGTCACTCTTCTTTCAGGTGGTGGAAGTGGTCACGAACCTACCCATGCAGGTTTCGTTGGAGATGGTGGTTTAGATGCTGCTGTCGCCGGAAGTATCTTTGCTTCACCTTCTACTAAGCAAATTGATGCTGGTTTGGATGCCGTCAGTTCCGAGAAGGGTACTTTGATTATTGTCAAGAACTACACTGGTGACGTTATTCATTTCGGTTTGGCTGCTGAGCGATCCAAGGCTAAGGGATCTAATGTCGAGGTCGTCATTGTTGGTGACGATGTTTCCGTTGGAAAGTCCCAGGGCGGATTGGTCGGAAGAAGAGGATTGGCTGGTACTGTCCTCGTCCACAAAATTGCCGGTGGTGCTGCTGCCGCTGGTTTGGACCTCAAGTCCGTGGCAAAGATTGCCCACACTGTAGTTGAGAACACCATCACTATTGGTGCTTCTCTGGAGCACTGCAATGTTCCCGGCAGAGAGTTCGAGACTAACTTGTCCAAGAACGAGTTCGAGATCGGTATGGGAATCCACAACGAGCCTGGTGTGAAGAAATCATCACCTGTCCCCTCTATCCCAGAGCTCGTCGACGAGCTGCTCGAGTTCTTACTCGGAAACAAGGACGAGGACCGAAAGTTTTTGGATATCTCCAAGCAGGATGATGTCATCTTGCTAGTTAATAACTTGGGAGGATTGTCTAATCTGGAGCTTGCATATGCTACTGAGGTAGTTTCCGAGAAGTTATCTGGTAAGTTTGGAATTGCTCCCAAGAGAACCGTCTTTGGTACTTTCACCACTGCTCTCAATGGACCCGGTTTCAGCATCACTTTGTTGAAGACCGACAAGGATATTTTGAAGTTCTTTGATGCACCATCCAATTTGACTGGCTGGAACCACCCCGCCGAGGATGACTGGACCCCAGTTGAGCAGGGTAAGATCCCTACTGCCCCCGGTCCTGAGTCCAACAAGGACACCAAGTTTTCTGGAGTCAAGGCCGATCCTAAGCTCTTTGAAGCTATCTTGAAGAGCGGAATCGAAGCTGTGTTCAAGAACGAACCTGATATCACCAAGTACGACACTATTGTCGGAGATGGCGACTGCGGTGAAACCTTGGTTGCCGGTGGTAATGCTCTATTAGAGGCATTGAAGAAGAATGAGATCAGAACTGACGATGGTGTTAATGGTATTGTTGATATTGCTGACATTGTTGAGGACTCTATGGGTGGAACTTCTGGTGGATTATACTCCATTTTCTTGCACTCGCTCGCAAAGAATGTCAGACACAGCAAGTCATCCAAGTTGGATGTTGAGACCTTCACTGCTGCCACTAAGGAAGCTTTGGACGGATTGTTCAAATACACTCGTGCCAGAAAGGGTGACCGTACTCTTATCGACGCTCTGCAGCCTTTTGTTGACAACATCAACAAGGGTTTCGAGCCCGCTGTCAAGGCAAGCAGAGAAGGTGCCGAAAGCACTAGAAAGCTGGAGGCCAAGTTCGGAAGAGCTTCATATGTTTCCAAGGACCAGTTTTCTGCCGAGGGCGGTATCCCCGACCCTGGTGCTATTGGTCTCGCTTCCCTTTTGGAGGGATTTTTGAGTGCCTACCAGAAATAAGCAAAATACTTTTAATATTTGAAATAAAAAAATTATAAATTCATTAGTACATTTTTACTATTGTAAAGCAGCTTATTAGATATATATATATAGTTCTTTTTTATATTGTTTGACTCTCTTCAGTTTCACCTGCTCAGCGAGCGAGCCAGTATTCTGGCACTATCCAATCCTGCCTTGACCAAGTCCTCAAATTTGTCCATAGCTTTTGGATCACTTTTATCTTGAAAGGACTGAAAATACTGCAATAATACTTTCGAGTCTATTTCTAGCTCAACTTCACTGCTCGACTTTTCACCTGTATTCACCTGCGTCAGATCTGCTTGCATACCGCGTTGTAAAAAAGTCTTGCGGTCTTTCAGCCTGACTGTGGCGGGATTCTTTACATCGGCAAACTGAGGAAACTTCTGTGGCGTATATGGAAGTTCCACTGATATGGAGATTCTAATGTCGACCATGTCTCCCGGTGAATAAATCATTAAATCACTTATCCTTCTCTTGATAACCTTCTCTGTAGGTGTATTATCAGGCATGCTATGAGTGACTCTTAATTTCCCGCCTTTTCCATTGAAAATCTCGTCTCTCGTATACTTTGATTCGCTTTTCAGATTCAAGGTGTCTAGAAACCTTTTGGCGACTTCGAATTGTTCTCTCTGAATACCGGCCACAAAATATAACTCAGCATGACAATAGTCTGTGTTGATTACTGCAGAAGTTGTTGTTGGCAGTTTCAGTCTTCTCTCCGTTGATTTATCGTTCAAAAGGCCTAGCTTGTACTCAACCTCTACATATTCGCATTCCTCTCCTAGCTGAACTAAGTGGCTGTATACCCATCCGGCAATTTTTCTAGTTTCATCTTCGTATGGTACAACGTTAGATATGCTGACCGCAAAATTCTCATGCTTGTTGCTTGGGGCCGAGTAATTATTCCCAGTGCTATGCAGTTGCTGCTGACTCTGCTGAATCCGAGTTGCATATTTATTCTGATGATTCGAATTGGTTCCTCCCTTTTTGATCTTTGACACGTAGGTCTGAGCCCATACAGGTGGCTTGTCGTATCTCCGAGGTTTTGATATACTCGAATGCGATTTCTTGAGAGGTTTTGATTTTAGTGTCGTTGCTTCTTTACTGGGAACATTAGATGAGTTGATTGAGTTCTTGTTCATGTAGTCGTCTTCGTCATCGTTCAGCAGCGATGTCACAGTGCTCCTTCTACTACTTGAAGCAGGCGGTACCTGTACCGGAGAGGATGGCTCCGGAGCCGCTGCAGGCTGGTCTATTAAACTTCGTATATCCATGTGTATAACGTGAGTTTCAGTGCTATATAGAAACGTCCAGTACATCGACCTTATAGCTTGATCGCACTGAAGCTGAGCTCACGGTAATAAACAAAAAAACACAAAATAATTACGTAAGAAACTGAAAGCTCAGAAAATTGGTGACATCAGGTCGGCTTATTACGCACTCTATATACGGTACTAGATATTGTGGAGCCGTTTCTCTTCGCTTTCCTTTTCAGCTCTGAAAAGACAAAAAATCTTAATTCTAAGATTTTCAGTTATACATATACACGTTTGATACTGAATTCAATAGCAATGGCAGACAATATCACCAAGTTGTTCGACAAGTAAGTTTCTTAAAGAGCTCCAGGAAGTGCGTGGGTGTCTTATCTAACCGTATTAGAATTGATGAGCTTAAGCCTAAGTTTATCCAGCGTTTGGCTGAAGCTGTAGCTATACCTTCTGTTTCTGCTGATGCCGAGCATCGTCCCCAAGTGGTTGAAATGGCAAAATGGCTCCAGGGACAGCTTACTGATTTGGGTGCTACAGATATCCAATTGAAAGAGCTGGGACCACAAGAGGGCTCTGATCTTCAACTGCCTCCAATTGTGCTTGCAAGATACGGCACTGACCCTGCCAAGAAGAATATTTTGATTTATGGTCATTATGATGTTCAGCCTGCATTGTTGGAAGATGGATGGAACACACCGCCCTTTGAGCTGGTTCAAAAGGGTGAGGTTCTCTACGGCCGCGGTGCCACTGATGATAAGGGCCCTGTTATTGACTGGCTCAACATATTGCAAGCTCACAACGAACTCAAGTTGGATATTCCAGTGAACATCACTTTCTGTTTTGAGGGAATGGAAGAGTCTGGATCAATTGGACTGGATGATTTGATCATCGCTGAGGCTCAAAAATATTTCAAAGGCGTTGATGCGGTTTGTATTTCTGATAACTACTGGCTAGGTACCAAGCACCCTGTGTTGACATATGGTGTAAGAGGCTGCAGCTACTATGCAGTCACTGTTGAGGGACCGGCTGCTGATTTGCATTCTGGATTATTCGGAGGAGTCGTTCACGAGCCATTGATTGACCTAACACATGTTTTTGCTGGCCTGGTTGACCCCCAGGGTAAGATCCTCATTGATGGCATTTCAGAAATGGTGGCACCATTGACAAAGGAAGAAGATGCCAGATATGATAGTATCAATTTCGATATTGAAGGTTTCGAGCAGAATATCGGGTCCAAAACTGTTATTCAGGATAAGGTGAAAGATGCCTTGCAAGCTAGATGGAGATACCCTTCCTTGTCAATTCACGGAGTTGAGGGTGCTTTTTATAGTCCTGGTGCCAAGACTGTCATACCTGCCAAAGTTGTTGGTAAGTTCTCTATTAGAACCGTGCCCAACATTGAGCCTAGGCAGCTTGACAAGGTTGTGTTCAAGCATGTGAACGAGGCATTTGCCAAGCTAGGCTCCAAAAATAAACTCACGATTGAGCTAGTGCATGATGGTGATTACTGGGTTGCAGAGCCGGACAACTGGAGTTTCAGAGCTGCCAGAAGAGCAACTAAGCGAGTTTGGGGAGTAGAGCCTGACTTGACCAGAGAAGGTGGCTCAATTCCAATTACACTAAGTTTCCAGGACAATCTCAAGACCAGCGTGATTTTGTTGCCTGTTGGTAGAGGTGATGATGGTGCTCACTCCACTAACGAGAAGATTGATATTCCTAACTATATCGAGGGTGCCAAAACTTTAGGTTCTTACCTGCATTACTTATCTGAAGAGACTAAGGATGCGTAAAGTATACATAAATATATAATTTTATACCTTATCTAAACGGAGATTTTCGTTCTGGTTTCCCAGCCTAGAGATTCTTAAATACACATCACAACCAAACCCTTCAAGCGAGTTCAATTCCAAGGCGCCGTCCCAGTACTCCGCATATATTTTACTCAGGGCAAGACCCATACCCAGCTTCAAAGAAGGATCACGGTCCCGAAGAGAGTACAGAGAATTTCCTGGCGCAGGTCGATAATGCCAAGCAGCCTTTTCGTAATCTAACTTCTTCTGCACCTCTAGACCTTGACCAGACTGGTTCAAAGTAAGTTCGTTCTGTGGTTTACTTCGCTCTAAATGTTGCTCAACTTCGTCATGTAGTCCGTTCAGAGTGGGCAGTCGTTTGAAATTTTTCAGCTGTGCCCTTAGTTGAGGAGTCTTTGCAAAGGACCAGATATAAGGTAGGATATTAGGGTCGACTCCGCCGCCTTGATCTGAAAATCTGATGAAAACATTTTGTGGGGAGCTAGAGATTGATACCACTACCGGAGCTGGAATTCTGGATATTGAAGAATTCCCGCCAGTACTGATGTAATGTCTTATTGTAGCCTCCATAGCGTTGCGGACAATTTCTCCCGTGATGTAATCCAAGTGTGACTTTATATACGGGAAGGTCGTGTTTACTTCTCCCTCAATCTCGACTTCAGGCATTGGTATACCCGGGTAGAACGAAGACATTCGTGACCGGGCCATCTCGGCTGCTTCCTCAACACAAGTTTTTGCAGAACAAGTTAGAAAGACCTCTCCAATGAACTCAGGGTCATCATCATCAATGCGTTTCCCAGAGTTGTAAGCGTTGGTCATGGACAAGTGTTGCTCAGCAATTACCCGCCGACTTATTCTGGAGCATAGAGCACTTGACATAAAAGAATCCAGCTTGAGAGGGTCCAAGGACTCAAAAATGGCAATTTCCACTGCGCCCATTACTAGCTCAGGAATAATTATTGAATGCTCCTCAAGAAGGCCATCTAGCAGACTGCAAAACCTCTGATTATCTTCGACAGTGCCTATAACTGGGAATTTTCGGAAGGTATCAAACGCAATGTAATACTTTTCATAAACCTTGCTCCAATGAGGGTTTGAAATTGCAGAAAATGGCAAAACTTGCATCTCTCTGATTCTCCTGGCAAGTCTAACTGCCAGTTCTTCTCGTACGAAATTTGCTGATGTTATGAGTTTCTGCGACGTGATTTTGCGACCAAAGAACGCCAGTTGTCTAAGTGATACTGGCCGAGCTTCACGTTTGATCCAGTCCATCAGCACAGTGTTCTGATAAAAATGTCGACTATTTATGACCGGAGAACCTGCCGGATAAGTATAAGCTCCAGGCTCAATCTTCAAGCTGGAGTTCAGCTTTTGAATACGAGCATGATGTGTGTTAAATCTTTTGAAGATTCGTGGCTTCAAGATTCGTGGCTTCATTTTGAGCTGTCGTCCAACCAAAAGTAAGTAGAACCCGGGGAACTTTGTATAATTTTTGTGAAAATATATATAGATATATTGTGCACAGATGAGTCAAATTTTCAATCTTAATTTTCTGTAGTCCGGTCATGATGATTAAAACTCGGGGTAAGAGCTGCTCAGCAAATACGATGCTAGACAACACCACATTTTCAGTACAGAATGATACTATATACTCTTGCTATATCACTTCCCCTAAAAAGCCAGTTCGATTCATGCTCAGATTACTGCAAAATCTACGAGCTCAAAGTCAAAAAAATTTGTGCACTGAGTTGATATATACAGAGATGACCATGTAACTCGGTCACTGATAAGCGTAGCGCTCTGATTGAGCTTCAAAGTACGTAAGCTAGAGCGCACACATGTGTATAAAGATCGAAATGAACATATATGCAGACGTCGACGGCCGGGACAATTCTAGACCTGCTTACTATATAAACACTCGTCATCCCAGCTTCCCGAGACCTTAACCTTAACCGAACCACACAATGGTTGAAAAAGTGACATTTTTCTTCGATATAGACAACTGTAAGTGAGACTACTGTTGTGAATGTTTCTGCGGAACCTTTTAGAGTTGATCTCTATGTCTAACTCTTCAGGTTTATACAAAAAATCTAGCAAAATACATGAGTTGATGCAAGAATACATCCACAGGTACTTTGTGAACCATTTATCCTTGGACGATGAGAGTGCCGAGATACTACACCACAGATATTACAAGGAGTATGGCTTAGCTATAGAAGGGCTTGTGCGGTTCAATTCCATAGACGCAATGAAGTACAACAAAGAGGTGGACGATGCATTACCGTTGGAAGATATACTCAAACCTGATCCGGAGCTGCGGAATTTGTTACTTCGCATTGACAGAACCAAAGTCAAGCTATGGCTTTTCACTAATGCATATAAAAATCATGGACTCAGAGTTGTTAGGTTGCTGGGAATCAGTGACTTATTCGAAGGTATAACTTACTGCGATTACAGTAAAGTACCTATAATGTGCAAGCCCAAGAAGGAATCGTTTGAAAAGGCTCTAAGAGAGTCGCAGACGAAATCAATTAAAGACTGTTACTATGTCGATGACAGTATACTGAACATATCTGCGGCAAGAGAGCTAGGCTGGCAGAAGTGCATTCATTATCTGGATCCTGCTGATCCGGTACCAAAGAACGCAATCCCAGAATTGACAGTCAGGGACTTACAAGACTTACCAAAAGTTGCTCCAGAGATATTTTTAGACAATCCTAAACAGCTTAACGAATATTGAGTGGACAGAACCAAGAAATAAGAAAACTGTTCAAAATGCAATATATTTATAATAGAAATACATGTTAAGGATAAATAACTAGATATGCTAAAGGAAGAAGTTGGCTTTGAGTGAAGCCTGCAACAACTTTATCATCCCGTATGCAAGGTCATGGAATGATGTGACGCTCGCTTCTGAAGCGTCGATAAAATAGTCACAAACATTTGAGAGTCGCTTGATCAAGTTATTGCGGAGCTTATACGCTTCAGTGTCTGCATCATAAAGGGTCTCTTGCTTGTAAAATACAACGTAGCTGAGAAGCAACAACTCAGCTCGACGTGATTCGAATGAGCTCATATCCGAAAATGCAAAAGTTGCGCTATTCTCATCGAATTTAACCTTGTCGAACAGAGCTGCTAGAGCAGAATCACCATCTGCTGCGAAATTTTTAAAGTCGGTGCTCCCTGAGACAAATGCAAAAGCTAATCTGAACTTTAGCGATGAAAGGTTGCCGGCTCGCGGTTGATACTTAGCAGCACCTGCTAGAAGTTCAACAAGGCGAAGTTTCGACCGAGGGGACCAGACCTCAATGAGATTATGCAACTCATGCTCCGTCTCATACACCCCGTTGGCACCGGACTTGGCTTCTTGGAGAACCTTTGCTGCCATTAAGTAGCAAAAATCGCAATCATCGTTGTATACAACGTAGTCTAAGCAAGTTTGCAATGCATAGCAGCGGAATAGCCGAAGAGTTGGTATGGTTGAAAGCTCAGACGCATCAGGTAAAGCATGCAAAAGTCGGTACAGTTCAACCAATAAGAACAAGTCCGATCTTATAAAATCCAATTGAGGGTACCTGTAACCTGAAATTGCTAATACTGGAGTCTTTTGCCCCGGTTTATTGCGATAGCTTGTGGTCTGTGGGAGTCCGCGGAAAAGATCCTCGAATGAGCCCAAGCATGAATTAAAGGTCTTACTACCCTGTAACAATTTTCTGTACTTGACCATCAAATCCTTATCTTGAGCCATTGAGCTTGATGGGCTGAATTTTCCTAGGGTTCTGAGTTCCTTGGCAAACCTTTTGAAACGGACACTGGGTTTGAGTGATGAGCCGAAATCCTCAGAACAACTATAATATGCTGAAAAATCATACACCGGGTTGCGACAAAGCTCATCCAGTTGTGACTGAGTTAACTCAGCAGTCTTGTATTGTTCAAGAATAGCCTTGTGTAGTTCTGAAACTTTCAGAGATTTTGAGTGCAGCTTTTCCGTTTTGACCAATTTTTCCGAGTCCAACATCTCTTTCAGCTCTTGTCGTCCGTCTAGATGCACCTGTGCCAGCACAGCTTTACCCAATTTGACCTTCTTCTCTAGCAAGTCTCCAAATGGCACCACAAAGTCGGGCTCAGTCTCACCCTCTACTGTAGAGTCGTTAGCCCCGATGTCTTCTTGGCTAGATGCTAGCTGGCTGGAAGCCGGTTGACTCGAATCTGGTTGACTGGAATCTGGTTGACTGGAATCTGGTTGGCTGGAATCTGGTTGGCCAGAAGGATTTTGGCCAGATGCGACTTGGTTAGAAGTGACTTGACTGGAATCGACCTTTCTAGAAATACCTTGGCTGGACTTGCCCTGGCTAACTTCGCTCTGACTATGGTCAGGGCTTTCATTCCAGTTTTCTCCCTTTTCTTTCCACTCAGCAAACGTGGAGGGAAAAACACCATCTTCTTCGACCTTTTCAAATCCCGTTTTCATCGGATGCGGTCCTGGGTCTGTAACTCGCAGCGCTTTAGGAGGTGCTACTTCTAAGCCCTTACGACTGCAAGTCATTGCTTCGAGACTCTTTTGGCTCAAAATCCGATTGAATTGAGCATCATGAGCAAACAAACCCCCTTCCTGTGAGGAGGACGACGAACTTTCACTGAGTTGTTGCTTTTCTAATTTAACCAGCTTCCTATCCGAAGGTCCACACCAAACAATCTCTGGACTCTCCTCTTTACCAAAATTCAAGGGGCCACTTGATATTGTTTCTGCAGTTGCTTCTCTTTCAGAATGGGACAGCGGTATCTGCACGCTTTGCTCCTTAAACGAAGTTTCTGGGATGTTGAAAAGACCTCGTTCTTTGATTTGTTGAGCTGTGAGCCCGCCTGAAAAAGGCTCTTTTGCATCATTTCTCTTAGAAGAAACTTTTGCAGCCAAGCTTACTTTGAGATGGCTTTCCAGTTCTGTGGAACTATTCTCGACAGTGTGATCAGCTTGGGGGGATCCTGCTGAAATGCTACTTGTCATTTGCAACTTTTCAGAGGTGTATCGAGAAGATCCAACCCTGTGTGAGATGATTGCGGGCTGGTGAAAGGTGTCTGGAGGACTGGAAGACAGCCCGGCCTGCTGAGATTGCAACTGCAAGCTCAAAGAAGAATATAATTTTTCAGCCTCGAGAAGTTCTTCATCATCACTATCTAGAATTTCAGGCCTAGCATCGGTACCGCTTTTGTCCTCCACTTTCAACGAAATGGATTTCTCAGCTCTAGCTTGACCTGAACGTGAAATAACCTTCTCTTTCCCCAAGGGAGGACTTGATGGCTGCAGAAATGCTTTTTGCGAGGCCTGAGAGCTTCTTAGAGAAGAGTATAGTTCTTCTGCTTTCAAAAGCTCTTCATCTTCACTATCGCTATCAGTGCCCACAAGAGTTTCGAGATTTTCTCTTTCCACCCGAGCTGCTTTCAATCCTTTTGGAGAAAACGCTGGAGCACGGGTCTTTCTTTTAACATCGTCTCTTGCACCTATGGCTTCAACGGCTGTATGCTGCTCACCGTATTCTATTGGGGTACTAGGGCTGGCAGATCCACCTGTGAAAGACACAGTATTGGAAGAACTGCTAGACTTTGTATGACTGGCAGATCCACCTGTGAGAGACACAGTATTGGAAGAACTGCTAGACTTTGTATGACTGGCAGATCCACCTGTGATAGACACAGTATTGGAAGAACTGCTAGACTTTGTATGACTGGCAAGTGGTGAGGGTTTTGCTTGACCAGTGTGGATTTTCTCCGGCGATAAAAATGGCACTTGCTGTTGATCTTCTTCCCGCTGCTGGTCGAGCTGCTGATTTTTTTGCGATGAAAGTGCAAAGCTTGCTGTTCCGAATTTCCTGGAGCCTTCTCTGCCCTGGACATTGGTCACTGGCCCAGCGTTCTCCCCCGGAAGCAGCTTTCGTGAAGAGTCATGCTTCCTTCCCTTCTTTTCATCTAAGCGCGGCCGATTCATGAAACGCTTATCCTTCCTATTGCGAGTGACTGGTTTTACATGATGCATAATTTTGCGTCACAAAGTCGTGGGTTCTATGCTCCACTATAAGGGGTCTCAATCAGTTGAACGCGCTTCGAATATTAATATTAAATCGCTGATTGATAAACGCCGAAGTGTAATTAATATTCCAATTTCTGGACTTCCTCGATTTTTCATGTCAAGTTAGCTCAATCCATCGGCTTGACTTTGCAGATCATCACCAAACTCAATAGTCAGGGAATTTTTCAGCTTAAATTTAGCTGTTTGAACCGTAAACATATTGCAATATCTTGGGGAAAAAAAAGTTATTCTCAACTCTCTATCAAGTCTATAATTGTCTATTACGAGTCTATCACTTTGTCATCTTTAAAATTTACCAACTTGTTCAGGAACCAAGTCTAGGACCTTTCCAGTTAGAACACCAGCCTTGATGTTATTGATAACTTGAGTTTCAATTTTTCTTCTAGACTCAATCGTGTGTGTTCCAACGTGAGGTAAAAGCAGTAGGTTCTCGTTAGCAAGCAAAGCGGGATCAGCCACGGGTTCGTTTTCGTAGACATCAAGTCCGACTGTTGATACTTTACCAGAAGCAATGGCTTTAACGAGAGCCTTCTCATCAATGATTGCACCTCTAGCAGTATTAACAATAACTATACCGTCCTTGCACTTTTCCAAGTTTTCCGCATTGATTAAGTGTTTTGTTTTGGCATTGAGAGGTAAATTCAACGAGAGAATGTCACTAGTAGCCAATAGCTCGTCGAAGCTAACATACTCGGCAACCCCTTCAAGCTCAGGAGATAATCTATTTCTATTGTGGTAGATGATCTTGCTGAACCCGAAAACAACAGCCTTGTCTCTGAAATTTCGACCAATGCTGCCTAAACCGAGAATTCCCAAAACTTTTCCTTGAGGATCATGGGCACTTGTTTCTGGCACGGTCTTGCACCAGTTTCCTCGCTTCATCTCCAAGCTGAGCTTATTGAAGTTTCTCAAAGCGCCAAGCATGAGATAGATCGTAGTGTCAGCAGTGGCTTCAGCAACAGCATCTGGGGTGTTTGACAATTGGATCCCCTTATCAGCAAGAGCGATAGGGTCAATCAAGTCGTAACCAGCACCAAAGTTAGATACAACCTTGAGAGAAGCCGGGAAAGACCTAATCAGTTCAGCATCCAGCTTGCCAATTTGACCCAAACCGTTGAACATTGCAAAGATAGCCTCTACATCTTTGTATTTTGTTTGGAAAGCTTCAGCGAGGGCATCTCTGGTCAGAGCGTCGTTATGAATAATCTCAAACCCTTCCTTGCTTAGTGCATCCCATGCCTCGGGAGCGTACTTGGGTTCACCTAAGAGCAAAACTTTATGGACCATTATTGTTATGTTTCAGTGAAAATCCAGTCAATTGAAGAAGATCAAAGAAGGAAAAATCTGAAACGTAGGATAGCGTATACCTGTATTTATATAGCCAATCCCGGGTAGCTAGCTATATAGAAATTTCAGCACTAGAAATCGGATCTGGCCATCGAATTTCATCTCTGCTGATATTGATAAGAGAAGCTCCGATATGCTGAGGCGGCGGGCGGCTATTGAGAATCGGCTAATCATGGCTATATACCAGCCGGCCATTTCATCGTATGAATTAATTCAAATACCACTTCTGTCTATAGTTATACTTCTCAAGACCACTCAAACCTCTTGAATAACAAATTATATTCCAAGCCATGGATCCAATTATGAATGGAAAAGCACTTTGAAATATGCACCGAGCCAAGGTCGCATTCTCATTACAAGTTACCTCCCTCACAAAGTTTGGGTTGGCCTTTGAAGTAATCGATGTGCCTGGGCAAACTGGATTTAACATGACGTTTCCTTTCGAAAACTGCTCTTGTCTATTAAATTGCCGGTATTTTCTAGAATTTCAAAGCTCATATTATGAACAAGGTGCCGCATGGCGTACTCATTACTGCGCTGTCATTTAAGTTCATAATCAAGGTTACCAGTGAGCACACTCTAGGTGGAACTTAAACTTCACTTTGAATCCTACCTTGTCTTTTATAAATTTAACCTTTTTTGCTTTCTACTTTCTTTCGTGCTGATTTTACGGTTTTTTTTACTGGTATTTGTGCTTGGCCAACGGTTTCTTTTCTTCTTCTGCCTCCTTAAAGAGCATATGCAAGATGTATCGCTAAAGCCTCTGTGTATCACCGTTTTCCCAACGCTTTTTTTTGGCTCTCATTTCAGACCTTTTTCCCTTCACGCAAAGGCCCAATAAAAGTGGTGGAGTAGGAGAATAGGGCCATTAAATTTTCCGAAAGCAAAAGCGTCTCCAGAAAAAAAAGAAAGAAAGAAAGAAGGACTAAAGGCAAAGGCGAATTGCAGTTGAGCTTTGTTAGCTCTCTCATAACCAAGTGCTGGCAACTCTGTCTCTCACTAAGTATTTGAATAATTGAAAGGGCAAGAGATAAATGGTGTCGTTATAAACACCCTCGCTAGAATGTTAGAAAATATCACAGCTAAGGTTCCGAGCCTGGAGGACATAATATATGAGCCCGAGGTTCCTTCTCAGTACAGTCTGAGTGTATTCAAGGAGTATCTTACCTCTAATCTTTGTATGGAGCCTTTGGATTTTGTTCTGGAGAAGAAACAGTACAAGAAATTGTATGCAGACTTTGCTGCGCTCAGTAAAGGGGCAGAATCGAAAGACGAGCCTAACCCAAAGCTGGTGACGCTACTGAGGGAACTCTCAGTACTATGGACAAGGATAATTTCACTGTATATATCTACTGGTGGAATGCGGGAGTTAAATTTGTCTGGGGACGTTAGAGAAAAGCTACTGGAAACTTCTGCTGGGTGGGACTGGAGTCGGCATCCCATTCCTTCTATGGCCCTTGATCTAGCGGGAAAGCAAGCAAAAGAATTGTTGAAGGAGAACGGATACATGGGCTTTATCCAGCAGCAAATGACATTATCAACATTGTCGAAAGCTTCTCCGGCCTCTCCACTGGAAGCACAATCGCCTTCAAACCCACTACGGTTTCAAGAGCTTCGCAATGGCACAAGAAGCAACGCCGGTTCCCGATACTCCATTGTGTCACCTACGTCAACAACAGCATCACAACATGATCTATTGGGAGATGCTGTCAACAATTCCGAGGACTTCAATCAATTTGATGGCTGTGGAGACTTTTTATCTGAAAGTGGTAGTTTCAGTAGCTCGGTGCATAGATCTACCTCAAGAGAGTCGCAGCATACCCCTAAATCTCCGAGAACTAGCGGCGCCCTTGATTATATTTTCAAAAAGCTTAACAAGCCTCTCCCTGCCTTGCCGAACCGAAAATCAGCTCCGATATCTATATCACCCTCTGAGATTTACAATTATCAGATTGAAGACAGTCATGCAGACGACAGTTTCACCAAGGAGCTCAAGAGAATATCCATGGGCACCGCAGCATTGGGAAGCCCCCGACCCTTGAGCTGTGGTACTCCTACCAGTACCAAATCGGATTTTCTTGGTAGTCCTGTGCTGCCACATATGTTTAGCCAAGAAGATGGGCCGATACAAACCCACAGAGACCTTGCCAACACCGGCAGTTCTGCAATTCTAAATACGAGGGAAAACAACAGCTCAGGTAATTTAGGCGGCCAACTGAAAAGAATGTCGTTAAAGTTTAAGCACCGACGGTAATGGCCGTCTTGATATTCAGTTGGCTCAATTCCTAGTGTGTCATTACACGAGAAGTATTTCATGAATTCAAGCTTGAAGTTACTGGGTCTTCATCATCTCTTTGAGCACCTCAGTGTTTCCTAGCGAACAATGCTTCACATAAAGCCCTTGCCAAAACAGTCTGAGAGGACATTTTCAAAGCCGCCGGATTTAAAGACACACGCATATGTAGCAGAAGGATAAGTTATAGTCTCTATGTAAAAGCTAACATTGCACACCATGCTCTGTCTACTCCCCTTCTCCTCCGCGGGTTGGCCTCTCTTAACTCCACCATATCGCACATAATTACTAATGCCGATTGCTTCATTTGGAGGCCAAAGATTAGCCAGGGCAAAGCGGTGGCCCATTAATAATCAGCACTGATCAAAAATTTATCTTAATAATCAACAAAAATCTCACATCGGCGTCGCTTTATAACCGTCAAGTAACCGGTATTTTCAAATGCCGTAGAGCTACTACGCTCCTACATTTTTTTTTTCTGGCTTTGCTTGTTAGTGTTTATACTTTTTTGCCATTTTCTGGAAAGTTCTTGGGTATATATTACAGGTGTGAAAGGTTGTACGTTCCGGAATATAGCTTCCTCTTTCTGTGCGAGTGCCGTTGAAAATTCTGTTGCAAAATCCAGCTTTGGAGAAAAAATACCCTCTTTTATTTTACTGACTTTACTTGGTTTCTTTTTTATTTTTTTTTTTTTTACTTGGTTTTTGAATTTATGGGTCTGAACTGGTCTGAATGAGTCCAATGGATGAAAATACGGCTGCTACGATAATACAGCGGGCGTACAGACGTCATGAATTGTATCTTTTGGTTGACGACTTCAAAGAAAATGAGAAATGGCTCTTTGATTGGAAGCTGTCTTCTACAGAAGTATCCAAGAGTATACTCGAAGACGAGACAGCTAAGGAGTGGAGCCTCCAAAGCTTTCGAGCTAGGCTCCTAACGCAACCACAGCTGTTGAGCAAAATCACAAAGTTCTTCGCGCTAATAGGTATCGAGACAGATCGGTGCAACTGCAGTGCAAAGCTGTTTGTAATGGCTTTTGTATTAAGTCATGACCAAACTAGTTTGGGCGACTATAGGCGGGAGCTACGGTTACCGTTCAGAAATGGAGGATGTGAGATATCTGCGATAACTTCTCTGGCTTTGACCAAGCTCATATCTACTCTTGGGGCCACTTTTTTGGATGTTTGTAAACACCCTCACTGTCTTCACAGACGGCTCAAATTTGTTGTCGCTTTTCATTGGTACAGACAAGATTTCTGTGACTGGAAGTACCGCGAAATGACCTCATCGGTCAAGCGAGAGATTCAGCTTTTCACAGATATGCTGGGTATTCATAGAAGCATAACTGAGAGGATGAGCTCACATAAGGTGGAGGGATCAAATTACCAGAAAGTGCTCGCGTCAACTAAGCATTCTTATGTATCGACTTTGAAGAGATTAGTGAAAAGCTTGGGGCCTGAGAAGGCTAAGTTACTACTAAGAGAACGGTTTATCACGACATCACTAATCGCAAAAATCGAGTCTAGCGATCCAGGACTTACGAAGCATCCTCAGAAATTTTGCAAGGAGACTCTAGTGAGAACGAGCTCCTATCAGATCAGGTTGAACTGCATTCAGAGAAGATTCAAAGACTTCAAATCTGCTACTTGTGAGTCCCGAGAGAGCAAATATGATCCTTCTGGCTTCAAGATTTGGAACGGCCCAGTTTTTGATAAATTCTGGTTCTTGAGAAGACTCGTGAAACGAGAGTACAATATTTCTCAAGAGATATGGGTACCTATTATGGTTGAGTATGTTTTTCTGATCTTGTCAAACTTCATCGTCCCCAATAAAGAGTCGGAGATTGAATGTTTACAGGAATCGCTTGATTTTGAATATGTTATCAAGCAATCAATGATAAACAGATTTGATTTGAGAAAATTTCTCACATGGGCTACCAACACGCTGGGTCAGTACTTGAAAACCAATTCCTCTGTTCAAGAATTTGCCGACGTGCTTCAATCTCAAGACTTTATCACTCTCAAAGTAATTGACTGGTTTCTTGTACTGCTGGACACCTTGAGAGTACAGGCTGTCGACACTTTGTTCTACAGTCCAAGCACCATCTCTCTGAACTCACCTGTGATACAGCAGGAGCGATCATCCTTCCTGTGGGAGTTGAAGAACTACAAACAACCTATTACCAACCTTATCAAGTTTATGGATTTGGCTGAAACTGATCCAGACCACATTCTAACTAATGAGACCTGTTCAATTGACAAGTTTCGAACCTACTTTATTTGGCATTTGGTCAAGTATCCCAGCTCCGCGGACCTTGACCGTCTGCCAGAAACTTTCTCTATAATGAGAATGACGATTTTACGACTGCAACTATTTATTACTGATTTCATTGTGACTTTTAACATTATCAAGTGTGTGGTGGGGATTACCGGACATTTCAACAACCTCGACCGGCTGAAGAAGGGTATCTTTTCCCTGTTGGAAAGCTCTGCTACCAATACCACTCTGGAACTGAGAAGCTTAATTTGCTCGTTCATTTACCATGAGTGCCCTGATTTAACAAATGAAGAGTTCAAGCTGGTTGATGGATTGGTTTCTCGCAGTGTCAACACCATGAGAACTGAAGGCTCATTTGATTGCATAACATTGACATCTCTCGCATGCAAAAGGATCCGCTCGGCAATTCTTGAGCAACCGTACACAGGTACTTCCGGTTCATTGCAAAAGGTACCGGTTCAGAAAAACTTGCCCCTTAGTGTGCAGTTTGGTCTAGATCATTTTGAACCTGAGGTGAATAAGATAGTGGACAGATTTCAGGAAATCTGGCAACTTAGCATGGCTACCTACAAGCCCCTTTACGACAATTTATTTACGTAGTTTCATAGCATTTTTAAGCAGAATTGGCTCACACCAACAAAATAACTGCAGTTATAATATATACCCATCCTCAAGTGGAAAAAAGGCTTTTGAAAGGCTTTGCTGTACATTGTGAACCATGCGTGGCTTAGGCACGTTCAAGCTTATTACATAATTATATCCTGAGTTAACTTGTGTGCTTTCACCGCGAGTTAATGTGTTGTAATGTTTTGCAAGCAAATCAAACACTAGTGATTTCAGATCGATATCTTTTGCAATAAAAAGACTCCTTCAGTTTTGCTTTTCTTCTAAAACTATTTTATTAGAGCTTATAAGAAAAGTGCATTAGTGACAATGGCTATTAGTGACGAGGTAAGTGCTACGTGTTAATTTTGCTTGGATAACTTTCAGTTTTACTAACTAAAATTAGGAGCTTCTGTAAGTAAAACTGATACGCATCGTTGAGGTCTTGGTTATGCCACGACAGTACAGCAAGGAAATTAGCGGTTCACTTTTGAGGAATGAATACCCAGAAAGAGAATCTCCGACTACTCGCTATCCTATTGAGCTTTTCAATCTTTTATTTCTTGTACTTGAGTTGCTAACAATTGGGGTTTTTTTAGAGCTTCATACCCTCAAACCGCTGACCCATCTTTGGGACAAGGCTATGCTGGAAATTTAAGCGAGAGTCAAAAAGCCACTTTGGAAGTTTTCCGAATGAAATTGCAGGCTGAAAATTATGAGAAACGTTTAGATGATGCAAGCTTGCTGCGATTTCTCAGAGCTAGAAAGTTTGATATAGAGAAGGCAAAGGAAATGTTTGTTGCCTGTGAAACTTGGAGAAAAGAGTGGGGTGTCGATACTATTCTTGAAGATTTTCATTATGTAGAGAAGCATGCTGTTGCTAAGTTCTATCCTCAATACTACCATAAGATCGACAAGGACGGGAGACCGGTATACATTGAGGAGTTGGGGTCTGTGAAGATCAACGAAATGTACAAGATTACCACTCAGGAACGAATGTTGAAGAATCTCGTATGGGAGTATGAATCATTTGTCAAGTATAGGTTGCCTGCTTGTTCTAGGAAAGCCGGACATTTAATTGAGACCTCTTGTACTATTTTGGACTTGAAGGGAATTTCTCTCTCAACCGCTTCTCAAGTATACTCATACATTAGGGAATCCTCCAACATTGGTCAGAACTATTACCCAGAACGAATGGGCAAATTCTATCTCATTAATGCTCCATTCGGGTTCTCTACTGTTTTTAGTTTAATCAAGAGGTTCTTGGACCCAATCACCGTGGAAAAGATTCACATTCTTGGGTCTAGATACTCAAGTGAGTTGCTAGATCAGGTGCCCGCCGAGAATCTACCAAAGAAGTTCGGTGGTCAGAGTGACAGCAAAGAAGGTGTGGAATTTTCAGATGATGGTCCCTGGAGAGAAGAGAAGTTTATTGGACCCGAGGGTTTGGCTCCACGCAGCGGCGAGATCCTCCCCGACGAGAAGGAAGACCCAGACACAGCCGCTGAAGAAGCCAAGCTCAAGGCAGCAGAAGCTCATACCGCAGCCGCTGTTCCTGAAAACACTGAAAAGACTGAAAAGGCCAACCTCAAGGAAACTCAGGAGGCTCAGCCTGAGTCTGCCGATATTCATGCTGCTGATGCGGCCGAAAAAGATAACACTCACGATGCTAAGAATGACCACCATTTCGGTGAAAGCTTGCGAAGAAAGCTGTCTAATTTATCTATCAAGAGCCATCATGCTGAAGCCTAAATGCGAATATACACTTTCTGGCGTTATTACTTGAGGTTACTACACACATAGCATGGAAGATTATAATGTAATTCTGTTTTATTTTCATTAGTTCAACGAAGCATCAACTTGTCAAATATGCTAGCTGAGAACTTTACAGGCTAACAATAGCTAACGCCCAATGGGCGAGCTTTCAAAAGTCATGTAGATAAAGCTGAAAGTTTTTATGGTGTTAATCCGAATATGTGTGATGTGCTAGCAGTGTGCGCGACTCTCCGGCATATCTGATCTGATATCACGTACTAATCTGGGAAATTTTACTGTGAAAGGTGATGATTTTAATACTATAGCTCAGAACTCAACATCACAGCTTTAATAAAGCTTTTTTTTTACTTTCTTGCCTCTCATATTTATTTTACCTGATAGCTAAACAGCATAGACCGGTTATTACAAAATGTCTACTATAGCTAGAAGAAGGTTAATGAGAGACTTTAAGGTAAGTTATTGTTAATATCTCCTCACGGTTTTGCCCTGGTTTGAAATCGCCCCTGCGCGCGGTTGTGGCGGTTCCGCCAACAAGACCTTGAAAAAATTACACGCTATGAATGATCCAAGCATACTAACCCTTATTTCCCTACAGCGTATGCAACAGGATCCTCCTAGTGGAGTTTCTGCATCTCCTGTTGCTGATAATGTGATGACTTGGTAAGTAGTTTGCTGATCTAGATGAAGCAAAAGATGTTGCGTTATTCTACTGTTAATAGCTTTTGACTTCAACATGAATAGCTAACATTTTACAGGAACGCT
Source organism: Groenewaldozyma salmanticensis (assembly GCA_003708315.3). Classification (NCBI taxonomy): domain Eukaryota; kingdom Fungi; phylum Ascomycota; class Dipodascomycetes; order Dipodascales; family Trichomonascaceae; genus Groenewaldozyma; species Groenewaldozyma salmanticensis. The sequence continues at coordinate 58,419 of PPNW03000010.1, forward strand.
GTGATTATTGGGCCGGCAGAAACACCATTCGAAGACGGCACTTTCAGATTGGCTTTGCAGTTTGACGAGCAATATCCTAATAAACCTCCGAAAGTAAGGTTTGTTAGTGAAATGTTCCACCCCAACGTTTATGCATCCGGAGAACTTTGCTTGGATATTCTTCAAAATAGATGGTCGCCTACATATGATGTGGCGGCAATCCTCACATCCATTCAATCCCTGCTCAATGATCCAAACACCTCAAGCCCGGCTAATGTGGAGGCTGCAAATCTCTACAGGGATCATAGAAGTCAGTATAGTAAAAGAGTGAGACATACAGTCGAGAAGAGCTGGGATATATAGGGAAGAAAGCTGTAGAAATGCTGAAGATCATGAGTGAAACAACTTTTCCATTTGGATTTCTTATTCTTATTTATAGCCAAGTGTGAGCTTTGCTTGTGCACCAGCTTTTTGGACCGTTCTTTCATGTGAATGAAAAAAACAAACTAAAAGAGTATTGTATTGATTTTTACCGCTGTGCAGCTTTTTGCAACCAATTGTAAACTCTAGGACTGAATCCATTGTCTGCATAAGGGGGAACTCATATGCTTTGTGGGGCTTCTCTGAAGTGAAGGAAAGCGGCTTAGTTGGGACACAATTTTTTTTCCTTTCTTATTATCAATTAATCTCACAAGATACCTCTTTCATTATAGCCTAGTCACCATGCGATACGTCAAACTTATACTCAAAAATTGTTTAGCTGAGCTTGTAGAGAGAGCTCAGGTTCCGGACCAATATTTTGGTTCTGAAAAGTCAGCCGCATGGCCACGAAATCATCACTAGATCAACTTTCCAAAACTCCACAATGATTAATTTACTCTAGTGCTGAATCACTTTTATACATAACCTAGATTTATGTGCGCTCAAGCGTCTACAATAAGTTTTAACTGTCCAACCTTTTTTATTCCCCAAAGCAACGAATAAGCTGAAATTATACCTTTCAACTTGTAGGAGTGAGTTGGAATTACCAGATACTTGAAACCGTATAGTAAATCTGTTTTGGAAGCACCTAGCATGAAGTTGGTGCGAACGAATGATTATGCACTGCATTATATCTCAGCGCATGATTTGGTAGCCCAAACCATCATTCTCTTGGTGCTAACACTGCTTTGACCTTTTTTGTTTTGTTTGCAAGACTTGCTAACCATTTGGATCCAGTTCGAGATGACACACCAGCCGCGAGATAATCTCATGGAACTTTCAGACTCGGCGCTGAACCAGCCAATACTCAATGTTTTGTCTCACAAATTGAAGCGCCAAAACGCTAGCAATAGTATACCTAGTGGAATCAGTGCAAGTTTCAGTGCTGAGATTTTCCCTAATACCAGAACCTCGGTATTTCTGGATTCTATTGATTCAGAAGATGCTGATGACTCGAAAGAGAATTATGGTACCCCTTCTGAGCAACCGGCTTCCATGGGTCGCAACACACCTGGAGATTCTCATGACTTTGACTTGTCAAAGCGTCATTTTGTCATGAGTGATACAGACTCCATTTCGTCTGGCTCAACCAGAGGTATGCTCGTAGCCGGCGCTTAGCCTCATTTCTTTTTGCTCTTTTCTATCCTTTTTTTTTACTTTCTATTTCTCATAGTTCTTGCTTCAAACAGAAGCATCTTAGCTGACCTCTCATCACCTAACTCTTTTTCTAGAGCATAACGTTTCTTTCTCAAAAGAGATATTCAATGAATTTACCCCGCCCGAAACTAGACAATACTCTTTGCCTATTCTTTCCCCTAGCGACCACGAGCGAAAATATTTTATTGGGAGCAGCACCATTGGAGATCAGAAAGTTCAAGCTACTCATCACTCATTTTCGGATAGCGTGTCCCCAATCTTTGCGGAAACAGGTACTTCTCCCTTTATCTTGACACCATTCATCAAACAGGAACCCAAGAATCATAATTTCTCGAATTCATTGAAGCAAAGTACTGTGTATATTCAAAAAAGAACTTTTTTGCAGCGGCAAGGGAAACAGCTTCAGGAAAAGAAAGATTTTACTGAGGGACAGGAGTTTGATATGGCAATATTGAAGAGGTTTCCAAGTTTGCGTAAATCTGTTGTACCTTCACACAAAGATACTGGAATGAAAGCTTCTACTCAATTGGTTATAGAGGAAGAAAAGCCGGCAAATGGAGGAGACAAGATTGGTTTAGCAAAAAAGTTTTTCAAAAACTCGTCATTGAAGACTGAGGAGAGCTCTCCAAAAGTTGAGGCTGATTCTTTGGAAGTTTCCTTGAAAGAAGGCGAAGCTGCACCAGCGACTAAAACTATTACCGATGAGAAAACTGTGTCTGCTGAAAAACAGGGACTTATGACAGTGCTCACTCCTGTCAAGACTGATAATTCTAACAAATCCGAAGTCAAAATTATTGAAGAAAAGAATTTTGTTGAAGAAAAAAAGGTTGAAGATAAATCTGAAGTCAACAAGGCGGAAGATAGCAAGGAAGACAAAAAAGTTAACGAGGAAGCCAAGACTGTTTCTGAGGGTAGCTTGGATAATGTGCCAGTGTCTACAAGTGCTAGAAGCTCTAGAGTATTAGATGTGGGATTTTCGAATGTGAATCCTGTTGATGATCAATATAGTAACAGAGCTTCTACTTGTGGTGCAACCACCGCGACTGACTTGAAGTCGAACTTTTCCGATAACAAGAGCGCTGACATTGACACTGCAGGTTTGAATACCTCTGTTTTGAAGGATGATCATGCTGACCTGTATGGGAGTGGGGGTAAATTTGAAACTGCATCATCCTTATTCAAAGGTGCCAACACCATTGGCACAAATGTAAGCGTAGTCAGTACTGCGGCTAGTGTGAATGGTGTAGGGTACTGTGGAAGCAGCAGTCGAGCTGATTTGTTTTCTGCAGCTTCGAGTCATAGTCACCTTGTCGGCAGCAATTATAATAGATCATCAAGCTCTCTCAACAGAGATAGTAGTATTGATTTGGAGACTCTGGCTAGTAGCCTTGATGCAAAGTTTGCGGGCGAAGATGTTTACAGAATTGACGAAGAGCAATTGCTCCAAGTGAGACGCGCACCTCGAATTCCTCCACGTAGCATTGAACCTGTTTTGGCTTCTGATTACCACAGCACCAGAATTATGGGTACCTGGCCTGGATCCAGGGTGGTTTATCGCCCTCTGAAAGCAATTTCTCCTAACTTACACAAGGCTAAGAATGCTGTTATGAATTTCAATGCTCGTCGCCGAGAAAGAAATTACCAGCTTTCGGCAGACCGCTCTGACGCTGATGAGCACGGAGACAATGAAAGTGCTGACGAGGATGGTCGCGGTGATCTGGGCAAGAAAGCAAACAGTAGAAACAATGCTCGCAGCGGTGCGAATGGTTTCAGCGCGACAAACTCGTTCAACAGTACCGGTACCCAACAAGCTTCTGGGGCTCCGAATTCAATGTACAATTTGTCTGGGGGAGGAGTGAGTGCTTCCACTGCTACCTCTTTTCAAGATCGATATTCAGGTAACCAGGAAAGCAAGGAGAACGAAATGGGCAGCATGGAGGCCATGTCCCGAAGATTCAAGGATAGTTTCAGAAAGAATATAAGCACGCCATTGATGACTGCATCTTCAGGAATTAATAAACACAAAAGCAAGTGGAATATCAATAATAATAATAATAATAATAATAACAGCAGCAGCAACAACAACACTGGCAACAGCGTGAATACAGACCATGATAATGGTGGGGCTGAGCACACTGTGTTTTTGAAGAGATTTGTGAGCCGTAGTAATGGCGGACGAAGTCACAACTTACGAGATTCTACAATCAAGGAGGAAGCCCGCGAACGGGAAGAATAGCAGTTATCTGCACAAGAGTAACTTTGCTTGGTGTTCTGAAATACTAAAATCTTTGCATTGAGCGGGAGTTTCCTCTGGCTGCCTGTTCCTTTTTGATAAGGAAAAACCTAACTCAGTTCATAAGATTTCAACAGTGATCTGTTTTCTCCTTTTTTTTTTTTATTTCTCCATTTTTATTCTTAATGTCTTTAATTCTTTTCTAATTTTTTCATACACTTTGATTTTCTAGTTACAAATATACTAATTGTTTTGACCTTGTTTTAAGACATATTGCAGGATCATAGAAATACATTGTCTTCGAGCTATATAGAATTTCTCCAATATCATATATGAATCGAGCTGTGTAGCTCAGTAGCCCCAGGGTCTGAAAAAACCTCCTATAAAACCATCGACTCGTAGAAAAATTCTCTTCTCTTTCTCTTTTTTTTTTTTTTTTCTTCACTTACATTTCGTCTTCTATTCACTGCACCGCTCAATATATCCATGAGCGACTGGAGGGGAAAAGAAGACAAGAGCAATTATTTGAAATATTAATACCCAAGGGCCTAACCTCTTGTTCTTGCGATAAAAAATAATCATGGCGCTGAGAACAACAAGCTTTCCTAGGGACATCTTCCTTCTATTTTTTCTCTTTTAACTTTTTTGTTTCCAACTCTCGCAGGCTTATGTTGCCAATTTGTATCATGTATCTTTTTTCCTTTTTGTCTTTGTTGAGATATGGTGAAGCTCAAACGGAGCTGTAGTTGTGTACATGTAGCTAGAATGTCAGACATGATACGAAAGTTTTGCACTAAGCTCAGACCAAGCTCCATGCAATGGTGCTTAGACTAACTGTTAAATTGGTCTTCCAAGGTAGGGGACTCATACCGTATATAGTGCGTCGAATCCACATCAATTGACACAATGAAGCACGCTAAACTGGATTTGACGGGTCCATGCTTGATTTTCGAGGTTGGTCCACATGAATCTTCCTGAACTAAGCTGATGCGGATTTAAATTTTCACCTTGAGAAAGTGTTACTCACTAAGCTCACTAGCTAGGGGTACTTCTGTGAAGAGCCATGGCTGAAAAAGAAGTCAGTTTGGCAGGCTTCTCGATATCAGTTTGATGCAATGCTTAATGCATCCAGCCAGTGTACATGCATCGAATTGTCAGAATTGGGTATAGATCTATCTAGAGCTCTGAAATTATTCCAATAAACTAAACTAAACTAACTCCCTCCGAGATTTTTACATACAGAGATTTTAGTACTACCAAGTGGTCCAAGAGACAAAGATTATAGCTTTTATTTATATTATCGCTCCTGCAGGTATCTCTATTTCGAGATTTTGTTTTTTTTGTCACTTTTATTTATCTTTATTTTTTCTTTTATAATTATACATGTCGCAAATGATTCAAGATTCATTATATATCTTTTATCAATTGACTTTGAACATCAAGACAAAGTGTGATAAAACGAATAGCTGAAACAATAGATAATAAACAAGTGAGAAAATCACAAGCAAACTGTGATTGGAATCCTAGGTAACGGGAGAGCTTAGATGTATCCTTATATTTACCCTAGCTTAGCTGACAACAAGCATGCCATACCCGAGGAGGAATCTGCTCAGCAACAGCAACAACAACAACAACAGCCACCACAGGCACAACAGCAACCACCACAATTGCAACAGCAGCATTCCCAAAACCCGCAGCACGAGCGGACAAAACTAGATTCTCAGCAACAACCAAAGCTGGCCATGGGGTTCTCAGGTGTGCCGAGACTTTCATCTGACTCTGCTGCAGTGCACTATCCTTCAATTTCTGCAATGGGCGGCACACAAGGCCCTATAGGTGGACATAACTCATCTGGATCGTCTAAAATAGCTGGCCCGGGTGCTCAACAACGGCATAGCTCCGGGTTTTTACTTAGTGGCAGGGATGACGAAAGTCAACTAGACAGCCGGTTCACCTCTAATCAAAGAAGCGTTTCATTCAGTTTGCCCTCAACGTACCAAGAGCAACAGCAACGACAGCAGCAGCAGCATCAGCAGCATCAGCATCAGCAGCAGCAGCAGTACTCTGGGAGCTACTTGCCACGGGCTCAATGGCAAGATGTTAAACCAGAAGCTACAATTGAATCACATGATCACGTGTTTCGCAGCTCAAAAGAGTCCAGTGGACTTCCACAGTCAGCAGCTAATATGGATAGCAGGTCTAACTATCGCGAGAAGGATGAGACCAACGTGAGTAGCGGGAATAACAGTGGAAAGGATGGGGAAAGTAAGCTTGAGCATATTACAGAAGTAGCTGGCGAATCAGAGTTTTCTCAAGATCCGGATAACCCCTTAGAGGCAGATGTGTACAGAGCGTTGCGTGAAGTTTGGAATCTCGACAATCAGGATGGTATTCATCAGATGCTGGATGCAGCTGAGAAGGCTAAGTGGAAATTTCTTTCTGCGGAAGTATCAAGAGACCGTAAGAAAAAGATAACCCCTGCAGCATGTTCAAAGAAGTTCAAGGATCTCTTTGGATTTGCAGAATCTTCAAGCGTTCTTGGCTCAAGTCTCAGCTATGTTGCCTATGCTGACGGTTGGAGCTATTTAGAGGAAACTAAAAGGAAACGGCACAGGTAGTATAAATCTACGAGCCTTCTTGAGGAATTCTGGCTCTAAAAATTTACACCCTGCTGCTCATTGTACTACTTATGACACGCCTAATTACTACTATATTTATTAATATCAGATTTGTATATATGATTTAAACTGAGAAAATCCGAAAATCAACGTTTGTATTCCGCAGACTTATGCTGCGAACAAGAGGTTAAAGACAAAGCTTTTGGCGAGCAAAAGAAAGACAGATCAATCACACAAAGGCTAACAATCTATCAAGCTTCCATCGTTCATACGATTCTCATTGAGCAAAAGTTTCATATATATAACACATTGTTTATACGCGAACGTTGTTGACGTTGAATAATGTTTCGTTCCAGCATCGCCATTTTATTCCATCACGTCGACGGCCGTTATGATTTTAATCGTGAACGTGAACTTTACATCTTCGTTTCTCTCCCCTCGAGACCCCGATTTTTTTCAGCAAATAGCCAAAAGACAGGAATTAACAAATATATTATTGACAGTTGTAACCAACCTGGTTGGTATTCAATATACACTTTAACGAAAAGCGCTTGTGCTGTTTGCACTATAGATTAGACTTTTAATAAAGTCCTTAAAGCATCAAAGGCTTGACGGTCAAATATGCTGCAGCTAGGTACCTTCACCAGCAACGAGCTGACTCCCGAGGGAGATGAGCACGTCTCTATTGAGTTTGACGACGAGGGGGAGAAAAAGATAACTAAAGATGGACATCTACTAGGTGGCAGAGAATACACAATCAGGACTACGAAACTCCCTCAACGCGGAGATAAACTTTTCATGATGGCTACTGAGTGCGCCAAAATGCTTCAATACCGTGATTCTTACCTATTGTACAATAAAAACAAGTCGCTGTATAAACTCATTGCTACTCAGGAAGAAAAGGAGACGTTAATCCAAAACGATATTCTGCCTTATTCCTTTCGTTCGAGACAAATCGCCTTGGTGACTGCTCGGTCCATGTTTCGCCAGTTTGGATCAAGAGTAATTAAAAATGGCAAACGTGTCAGAGATGACTACTGGGAAGGTAAGGCTATTACTCAGGGGTTCACTGAGAATGACCCTGTCATTAGCGATAAAAGAGGGTTGATTGCCTTACAGCATCAAACCCAACATCCTGCTTCACAAGGCCAACAACAGCAACAGCTACAGCAACAACAGCAACAACAACAACAACAACAGCAGCAGCCACTACGACATAATATTTTCCCTGCTTCCGGGATGGATCGAAACTCGGGTCGAGCAGGGTATAACTCTACAAGGGCCAGTAATACCCCGCTGGGAAATGGTTATGGCACTGTGAACGGAGGATACTCGAATGGTTTTCAGTCCAACTCTGGCTCAACTTTAGGAACACCTTATGAGAGCAACAATATGGGTGCCAACTCAGCTGGATTGTCCTCAGCAGCAATCTCTGCGGCAAATGCAATGACTATTAATGCTGGCTATCTGAACTCATCTACTGGTATTTTTATACCTGGCTCAGGTATACCTGGTTCTCTTCACTACCAGGAACCCAGTGGACTAAGTATCTCTCACTCGCAAGGCAAGCATAAGAGCGCCGTGCACGAAGACTCGGGCTTGGAGTACATGGAAGCACAACAAATAACTATGGACTTTAATAAGTATATTGCTCAGCAAAGAAGTGTGCGAGAGGTTCAGTGGTCAGATTTCTGGGCAAATAGACTAAACTCAGCAAACATGACTCTAGAATACGACCTAGGGTACCAGAGAAAGTCGGACGATCTGGATGATAGCCAGCTAGCCGAGCTGGAAGCTACTTATAATGCACTGATAATGCCTAAGCTCGGTGGCCTAGAAGTTGATCTCCCAGACCCAGTTCCTATGCCAGATCCACCGCTTGTTCAGCAACAGCAACAGCAACAGCAGCAGCAGCAGCAACAAAAACAACAAGTGCAACAAGTGCAACTACAGCAAGAAAAGATTAGTCAAGCACCGAACCCCCAGGGTGTTCCGCAGTATTCTGCTCAAGTTCCTGTGGAGATGACTGGCAGAGCAGGGTTTCCCTCGGGTACTTATTCCCCAATGGACTTACAAAACCAGCCTCGTATGGGCCAAATGATGATGAACCAAGCCTCGACACCACAGCAATTCCAACAACACCCGTCACAACATCGACCTCAAATACCTCCACAGCAACAACAACAGCAGCAGCAGCAACCACGGGGTATAAACCATTCGACAGCCCCGCAGGCGGTGCCAGGCTTCAATAGTCCTCAACAAATAATAAACTCGTCCCAGGCTGCAGCTCTCCAGCCGCAACCCGTGGTGAACTGGAAAGGACAGTCTGCACCATGGAATAATTATAGATAGATATAAGTAGGCTGCTTTAGAAAGGAGCTTTACGAACTTAACATGATGAAATATATAGTAAAGATATAAAATTTTTTTTTTTCTGAGCTAAGAGGAGTGACAAATGTTCAACATGAATCCAACACGTCCTATAAGAGTTTTTGCTTTTTTTTTTTTTTTTGCTACAAAATCTTCTGATGGTAAGACTTGCGAGTCTTGTATACTGAATAAGCCACGAACAAGACTCCATTCACCACAATAATTAGAACAAATACAATCCATATACTTGGCCCACCTTTGTCAATTGCAGTATTTACAGTATCTGTAAAACTACCAACCACAGTAGATGCGTGGTCCTTCACTGCACTATTGATTGTTTCGATTTTTTCATGCAGTTTTGTAATCTCCTTACTCAGCTCTTCACGTTCAGCAGCGGACCCCCGTTGAGACCCTGAGTTACTATCACTCAGCTTGACTGCCAAGTCTTCAAAAAGTTTTTCAATTCGATCAATTCGGCTTTCAATGCCGGAAACCTGGTTCTGGATTCCAACAATGCCCTTAACGTGATTCTGGACTTGGTCAAGATCTTCAAGCTTCTGGTGTGTTAGACCAATAGATTTGAGAATCTCGTCTTTAATTTGATTGAAATGCTGGACTTCTACAGCTGAGTCCCCGGTAGCCTGCTTTACGGGTTGCTGTTGTAGTTGATCTCGTTGCTGCTGTACTTGTTGCACTTGTTGCAGCTGCTGTTGTTGTTGTTGTTGCACTGGAGCAGGGTCTGAAGCTGTGATCTGTTTCTGGTTCAACTTATCAATAGAGAATCCATCCACAGTGTCAACAGAGACTCCAATGTAGTAAAGCTTGGGAAGCAAGACTTTATCGCTTTCAAAACAACGACCGCCATTAATATCCACAGTGATACCCTTATTCCGATCATGTACAACACGCACGTCAACTTCAGTGTGGCCGCTGCCTCTGTAGTCTATGGTACACAAGGCAAACGCTTGTTGTGCTGGATTTGGAATTGCTTCATAGCTCACACTACCGTCATTCAAGTGTCCTCTGAGCGACCCAGTGTCACTTCCCTTTGTATCTAGAATCAGTGCCAAACCATCCCATCTATCAGTAGATCCAGCTACTGGACCCTCGGCATTGGGGTTCGCACTATACCATATGGCCAGTCCGCCAACTTTGCTTCTATCTGCTTCGGAAGCTGGATCAACTCCAAGACTCACACTTAATTCCCAATCCTCAAAAGGGTTGGGATATTTGCTCCAGAATGCACTTTTACTTTGGCTATCCTTGCTTGAAAGTATGATTTTGTTATTGTCAAACTTGATATCTCCCTGGTGATCCCAGTCTTTCAACACAGTTAGCATGCAAGTATTGCATTTTTACCTATCAAGTACAGGTGCAAAAAGCATAAAGAACTTACTTTCTGGAGCTCCGTTAAATGTACTAGGTAGACTAATCCCGTCATCTTTTGCCTTGACTATAGCCGGCAGTAAAGCCAGCAAGCTCACAGCACTTTGCAGCTTCATTGATATGCTGGAAAGGTTTCGCAGAATGAAGCTGTTTAGTAGTAGCGTCCAAAATAAATCGAGTTTGACGTATACAAAAGCACCTGAAACTTTCAAGATGCGCTGTAAGCTTTTCGATCTGCATTATCATATATCAGTATTTAAAGCAGATTGCCAGCTCTACAGGTATTAAAAAGCTTTCTAATTTTGGGTTTTTCTTTCAATTTTTCGCATGCCAGAGATTTAAGGTTATTCTACAAGTATGGAGGCATCTGGCGTGTGTATTGTTGAGAGCCAGAGTAAGACCTACGAACCAGAAAGCTTCGGAACATTCAACCACTGACTTCTTGCCTACCATAAACAAGTAGAATTCAAATAGCAGAACTTGAGTACCAGCTATAGAGTTAAGGTTTTATAGGTCTTTCAGAGTGCTATTCCTCGGTCTTTAACTAGATATATTATTAGGGTTATATCATATATATATATATATATAAGCTAACGGTCCTGGCTAGTATCGATCGTAACAATCTCCCCGCCACAATGTCAACATACCACGAAGAGCTGAATATCCAGGAGACGAAAGCCGAGAAGTCTGGAGTGGACAGATCCCAGCTAGAACGGTTCATTTCTGGTACACGGGATAGTGCCCGGGAAGAAAGTGCCGGCGGCGTTGGGGTTGGAGGCACCATGTTTCCGGAGCTGCTACAGAACCTATTCCAAAGCTCGCCAATGCTGAATGATTTGATGGAACAGTACTCCGACAAGAAACAGGGTGTTTCACAGCAATTTATAGATTCCTTGGATAGAGTCCCCAAGAAAAAACTCAAACAGAGTGATGAGTGCCCAATTTGTGCCGAGAGCTATCTCAGTGACGACTACCCACTAGTGGTGAGACTCCCGTGCAATAGAAATCATGTTTTTGATTTGGACTGCATTGGACCTTGGTTGAAAGCAAACTCGACGTGTCCGTTATGTCGTCATGATTTCTTAGCAAGGAAAGAAGTCATTCCTGAAGATGACGACGATGATGATGAAGAGGAGGACGACGGTATGTTTGCGTGACAAAGTTATTACAGATATATCTCTACTTTCCCGTTTGTAAATACTTTTTAATGATTCGGCCTATACTCAAATGATGCCGTGACGAATCACCCAGGGATTTGGGTTTACCCCAGGTGACCTTGAGTTTCCTTCCTGATATAACGACCCGTGAGTTCTTTTCAAGTGAAGCATAAGCACTTTTAGCAAATTCTGGTTTGGTGAATTCGACGTAACCGCATTTGGCCCGGTGGGTTATAACCATTGATTTGATGGTGCCAAACTTTTCAAAATAAGCCCGCACCTCATACTCTGGCAAGTCATCTTCTATGCCCATAATAAATAATGTAGAAACGCTTTCGTTTCTTGGTTTAGTAGCTTTCAATGGCAATCCAGCCACTAACTTTTTGACTTCCTCCTCAGTAGCTTTTGACTCCTTGAACTCCGGCCTATGGGCCTTTTTATCGTGGCCATTTGCTATGCTACCATGGTTGTTCTTACCCTTCATACTATTTGACAACGCGACTAGCAGATCATGTGCGGGAGTAGCATCTGGTAATGCGTGGTCCTCCTGTTCATAGTTCTGGGCAATATACTGCTTTGTAACTTCATTACTACTGCTGCTCATGCCGTCACCAGCCATTTTTAGAGCAGCGTCTCGGACAGACAGCGGCAGCCCATATGTGAGATCCATCATACAGCACTGGCAGCAGTTCTTTATCTTTGCGCACGTCAGACATATGATTGTTTTCTTATGCTTCTGACCTTGAGTAGGAACCCAGCGAAATATGGTGAACGGCCGAGTACATAGCCTGCATTCCTCGCCAAACCTCTCTCGAATCATCCGAACGTACGGGTTTGAGCCAAGACACTGCTCGCATACGGCAGGAACGTCTGAGTCCTCCCACGTAGTCTTGTTATCATCTGCTTTGGGCATTGCAGTTTCTACTTAACGAGATGGCAAATTGTCCCAGCTGCTGAATATATATATATTTATAATCTCTATAATCTTGACTTACCCTGAAGTAGTAATAATATTTCAACTTATAGTCCTAAATATTACGTAAAAGACTAAAAATTTTCCACTATTTTGGGGCTCTATATAAGAACGGAGAAACATGAAACTTTCTCTTCTTCTTCTTCTTTTTTTCCTTCTCAGTGCCAAATGATGAGGACATATACAACTACGAATTTCTTCACCTGAATCTCAGTATGTTGATAGAACTATATTTCAGAGCTTTTTAACCCTGATGGCCTTTGTACACGCTGTGGTTTTGTGTGCTTTTTGTTTATAAAATAGAGCAAAATTTAAATATTGGTTATATATATATATTTCTCTATCTGTAGCAGCATATGCTAAAAAAATTTTTTCCCAGCCCCGAGAGCGGTGCCAACAAAAAAAAAACCAACAAAAAAACCCAAAATTTGCAGGTATCAAATCAGAGCTTGTTTGATGTAATAAACTATAACTCAGGCTCTAAGAGTTGCTCGACGCTCAGCTCGTATTCCTGCTATCGTTTTACGACGGAACGCAAAATTGTGTCAGAGTTGGGCAAGCTTATATAAAAAAGATAAATATTCTCCCCAAACCCTTCTTCTTTTTTTTTCTTTCTCTTTTTCCCTCCCCTCTCCTTCTTTAATTAGTTTACCTGCGTCGTCTTGAGCTCGCGCTGAATCGCAGAAACGTGTGAATTGCCCTCATCTTTAACCCTGAACTTTTTCTCTTTTCAAGCATAACCATGGGCAAACTATTTCGGTTTGGTTCAGCAGACGGGCTAGAGACTTTGCTCCGACGCAATAAGGAGTGGGCCAGGAAGACAGCTTCGGCACATCCTGCTTTATTCCCCACGAACGGTCAGGGACAGTCTCCTCAGATTTTGTGGTTGGGGTGTGGAGATTCTCGTATCTCCGAGTCTTGTCTTGACTTGTTGCCGGGTGAGGTCTTTGTGCATCGAAACGTGGCTAACTTGATCAATGACCAGGACATCAATGGACAAGCTGTTTTGCATTTCGCAGTTGACGTACTCAAAGTTCGTGAGATTATCGTCTGTGGCCATTACGATTGTGGTGGTGTGTGGGCTGCTCTGACCAACAAATCTATGGGTGGAGACTTAGATCGATGGCTGGAGCCGTTGAGAAAACTCAAGGAAAGTTCTCAGAGTAAGCTGGATGCCATCACTGAGGCTGATGGTGGCGTGCAGGCTAGAAGTAGACTTTTGGTCGAGCTCAATGTGCTTACCCAAGTTGAAAATGTCCGAAGCAATCATTGGGTCCAGAAAGCTTTGGAGACCGGGCTCAAGGTTCATGGCGTTGTTTATGACGTTGCCAGTGGTGAGTTGAAAAGCATTGCCTAGGGGGGTTAATAGTACGCAGATAATGTATATTAAGAAATAAATGATAATGACCAGAAAGAGGAGGGAGAGGAAAGGGGGCTAGAAAAAAAAGAGATCAAGCAGAGGAGTGGCTGAAATCAGACCCTGACTCGAAACTGTCAATCACAATGGAGATAATCAGATACAATGCAAACCCTGATTCCCCAGAAAGGTTTCCCAGATTTCCTGACAAATTATCTGCCCCAACATCTTCCTAAGTCAGATCAAGCTGTCTAACACTAATGATATCGTGATTGTTCATAAGGTTCTGAACGTCTCGACTCTCGGGATGCTAGATACCTTCACTGAGAATCATTCTGGGTCCGCTAAGGATAGTTCAGTACTATTGTACGTTATAGATAGGTCAAACCACCCCCTGACTGTGAACAGCATGGCTCCAGCTAAGATTTACACTGCGCAAAGGGCAATGCTTATCCCATGTTGAAAGGTAGATAATTTCCTCGGAATTGCACAGACTTTAGTGTTCTGACGTATCAGCAATGCTCTGAACAAAGTATCCTCGTCACCGCAGTGATAATATATACCGTATAGCTCTGCATGCAAGCTCGGACGATTATTAACATCTCATCCTTGCAATTCTGCAGTTTGCTCCAAGAAAAAACAGTTGGTAATGCGCTGCTAAGCCAATTTCCAGATATCTTTTGGAAAGGACGCTGTTTTAAAGCCTGAGACAATTTCAAGCGCCATGGCATAAATAGTTACAATAGCAAGCAAGCTCGGCAAAAAAAAAAAAAAAGCCCAATATGACCATCGTGTCGCACCCATAAGCATAATAATGCCCATCGTATTAATGACCTTCCCAATTATGAACCTCCCATCTTTAGCATTGAGGCTGAAAGCAGGTATATCTGATAAAGGAAAGAAGGAATGCTGTCAAAGAGATCTGCCTGTTCGAGCTTCTTTCAATATTCTTCGTAGCATATACAGTCATCATCTCTTGTGTAATATACGTATGAAACTTTGCGATGATTAAAAGCGATAAGCAGATCATACGTGCTTTTAAAGCACCTCGCATATTCCAAATGTCGTACGTGGCTCCAGCACAAGCTGAAAATGTTGTACAATTGCTAGGTAATCCGTCGTTTTCCTGAATCTCAGGGTTCCTATTCTCAATTCACCCACTTCTAAGGCGGATAAAATTATCATCCCAAAAACTTCAGGCAAAGTATTACAAGGATTTTCCGAATGAACTGCGAATCCCCCTTTTCCAGTCTTGCATATTTCTAAAACATGAAGTTTGGCTAAGGCAGTGCGATTGCCACTGCAGACAGATATATTTTGGAAGCTTTGTTTGTAGTCTTTCTGAGAGGCCATCTACAGAAATATCGACATATATGAACAAAATCATGTCCATAATATCTGTAGGCTTTCCACTTTGGTTCCGCCTGATATCTTGGGTAATAGTAGATCTTATGCACAGCTTTCACTTTTCAAACAGAATTTCTAGAAGAATCTAGGGAGCGCGGCATTTCTGCCAGCCAGGGTTTGAAACAACCCTGTTCTTTTTTCCGCGTGCGACGATTGAATGTTTTAAGCCTGACAAGAACAGACAACGCAACGCAAATTGAACAAGCAACGGAAAAGTAGTTGGCACCGGAGTCATATCAAAAAAAAAGTGTACTCACCCTAATGCGGAGAAGGAAATGTCTTGCGCACCTCGTACACACACACACACACACATACGCACAAAACAGACAAAATAACTTGGCTCTCCCTAAAAAGCTCGGGTACATAGCCTTAATGGTCCAGAACGCCAATCACAGAGCCACGCAGAAACCTCACACGGCGGCTGTGCACACCAGAGTCTTGCGCTTCCCAATAATATTCTTGTCGCCTCCTCCCTCACGCGATCACTAAGTTTGGAGAAAGGCGTAGAGGGACAACCCACAATTCTCAACAAAGTTAAACATAGTTGATACTCCAAAATGGCTTCAGACAGAGATGTGAACTTGCATGCAACATCCGAGAACTTCCAATTGCTCGAGGTTCTCAAAAATGAAGAAGAGCAGTAACAAAAATAAAATAAAATAAAAAAAACAAAAAAAAATAAAAAATAAAAAGTGAAAAATAAAAAAAAAATTTGGAACAAAGCACACAAAATGAATTACCGCACCACTCCTGATGATCGCTGCATTATAGTCTTTTGCTGCACCAGTGATAAATATATGCACAGATCTCGTTGTACATAAATCTCACTGCGGGTCAAAGTGCACCCTTCCGATATACCTCAATTTTGAAATGCGTCAAAGCAAGCAACAATCAAAGAAAAAATTAAAAAGGTGGCAGTAAGTAGTAACTCAGAGCGCCTCTTGTCTGTCGCCACGCGGTAGGACGGACAAAACAGGGAAGAAAACATCACTCAGGACCCTATATTTTTTCATCAGGGTAAAAAGTTTCCAAATTTGCTATACATGTTTGCCCAACGCAGATCAGCAGCTTCAGGTACTATTCGATCATGGAACCTCCAGGCAAAGGGTTCGTCTTGTTAGTTCTTCTTTTTCTTTACGTCACTCAGGGACTCATGGCAAGTTTCACAAGGTCCGAGAATTCTCTACCTACAGAGACACCTCCGGCAAGGGAGTCAACAGGTCAAAGGTCCCAGGCCATGGATGATGAGCCATGAAAAGTAGTAGGTTAACCCCCACTTCATGAAATCCAGACCGACACTAACCACAAGTTTCGCGAGCACAGGATCGCGGTGAATTAATAATTAAAGGAGAGAAAAAAACCCAGCAATATTCAAAAACTCAAATGCAAAAGCAAAATCTCCGTAAAAACAGATAAAAAAACAAAAAAAAAAAAAAAAAAAAAAAAGAAGCTCAGCATCGGTGCGCTTGACAGGGTAGCGAATAAAACATCTAGAGAGGGGGGAGGAGGGTCTAGCAAAAGGCAGAGAACAAAAAATAATAAGCAAGCTTGTTAGACGAATATATTGCCGCCGCTTTCACCTTTCACCTTGCTTTCTACTGTAAATGTACAAGAAGAAAGGTTACTCTACTCGGTGACATTAGCGCTCCCTGTAAAAACCACACCCAGAAGTACCTACTTCATTAAATGCGAGAAGCGTAGCGGCAGCAAAATACCCAAACAGTAACACACACAGAAAACAAAAATAAAATAAAAAGCGAGTTCTGTTTCTGTCTTCGCTGCTGCCAACTTGATTTAGACCAGAAGAACCAGACACACGATTTAATTGTTGGCGATCTCGAATGTTCGCTGACAGATAAAGAAGGTGCTGAGAAAAAAAAAAGTTTCAGCACAGCACTAGAAAAAAAAAGCAAAGCTTTGCAGCGCAAAAAGAGTGCGTGTATCAAAATAACAAGTACGCACGCTCTCTCTCTTTCCCCCCTCTCTCCACAGTATTTTTAACAGCTAACATCCGTGACTTTGAGAGAATTGAACTAAAAAAAAAAAATGGATCGGATAGAAGAGGCACTAGCTCTGATATGGATGCTGTCCCAGCCGCCCCCCCACTCTCTGAGAGCCCTAATTTTGCCATGGCTCAATTATTTCTCATGAATCTGCCGGTATTAGAGAAGTGCATTCTCGCCGAGCGGTTTTCACTTGGATGAACACGATCAAGATGGGAACCAGCATCAGAATCAAAGGTCCTGACTGAAAATAAAACGCAAACAAAGAAAGTAAACCAGATAGAAACAAATAGAAATAACCAGCGAATTAACCAATAATAATAATAAATCAAGTTTATGGTCCTGAGGAACTCTTAACCAATGGAAAAAAGCAAAACCTGTAGAAAGAAAGAAAAAAAAAATAAAAAAAAATAAAAAAATAAAAAAAGCTCAAGTGAACCTCAATTAAGCCGTGACACATTCAACACGCAGAGCCTTTTCCTTCTCACTCTCCTCCCCTCCCCCTTTTTTTGACGCTTGCGTGGACCGGGAGAGAAAAGAGAGGGCAAATAAAGTTGAAAGGCTGGAACAGGGCTGACACAGCAAGGTGCCAGCGAGATCACAAAAGAAAAAAAGCCAGCAACATATCTAGGTATCTTCCCTAAAGCAACTATCCCGTAAACTCAAAAGGCCCAGAACCAAACAAATGGGTGTTGCTCTAAAATAAATGAGAAAAAGAAAGAACCCGGATTCAGAGTAGGAACGAGTGACACCCGCATATGTAGAAGAAAAGTAACTGCATATATGGCAGCATCCATGATGTACGGCAAATTCTAGAGAATGGCCGCATGCTCTGCCAATGTCGAAGCCATATATTCAATCCCATCTATACACTAAGGTGTACGGGATACGACCTTCTGTCAAGCGCTCATTGATCCTGGAAGGTACAGGAATAGGCCTTCTCCCAATCAATTCATCAAGGTGAAATATATATAAAAAAAAAAAAAAAAAAAAAAAAAAAAAAAAAAAAAAAAAAAAAAAAAAAAAAAAAAAAAAAAAAAAAAAAAAAAAAACAAAAAAAAAAAAAAAAAAAAAAAAAAAAAAAAAAAAAAAAAAAAAAAAAAAAAAAAAAAAAAAAAAAAAAAAAGAAGAAGCAAAAAAAAAAAAAAAGTAAAAAAGTAAAAAATCCCAAATAGTACAAAAAAAATAAAAGAACTGATAAAAAGACAAGGTCGCAGAGAGAGAGAAAGAGGGAGAGCACATATATAAAGACCCTTAAGTCCCAACATCGGAACTGTTTCTTCCTATCCTTCAATTGTCTCTATTGGAACATACCTGAGAAACTTTCAATTGAGCAGAAGAACTCTCACTCCACTTCGCCAGTTCTGAAGCTATAGTGGGACTTCGGGAACTTATCTTTTTCGGTCCTGAATCCGCTTTGGAGGCTTGTGTTTTAGATCCAGGGCTAAGCAGGAACACAGAGATCGCTGGCTCTCCAAGTTTTTTGTCTGCTTTTCGCTGGACCAAAGCCAACTAAGCTTTGTCTTTTCTTTTTCTTCTTGGTTCCTTTTCCACTCCGCTTCTGGCATTTTGAGTGCTCCAACTTCTTACCTCTATGATACATGTTTGTAATTGGCGGTAACATCAATTGTATTTCAGATTGACGGGGAAAACTCATCCTGATTTCCGGTTACCAATACATACTATCTATAACCTCTTTTTTTTTCTTCTTCTCCTAGTCGTCCGTGGCACAGGCACTTGTGTGTGAATTTCGAACATTCGACGTTTTTGTTCGTTCTTTATAAGCCTATTCTTTGAATTCCTTGCCCTCCTTTTGCATTATTATTCAGGTACTGTCTCTGTACACCAATGCATTTCCATATCAAGAACTCACAAGGGCTGTGGGTCAACTTGCTATCAGACGATCCACAGCAATCACAGCAGCAGCAGCAGCGTGGCAATCCAGTAGGATCAATAGCTACAACTTTTCATACCGAGCAGCGGCAGTCTTTACACCCTCCGTCTTATACACACAGCGTTCCGTCTGGAGACACAAAGTTGCCACTAATATCTCACAAACATACCAGAACTTTCTCATCCTCATCAATGCCACCGGTAACGTCACCACCAGCATCACTACTGTCGTCGTCAAAAGCATCTCCACGGCGTAGAAATAGTATTGAGTCTAGAATGGAGTCTAGCATCGAGGCTACCGAGAGCGGAATAGCCACACCACCGAGGAAATACATATGTCAGTGCGGAAAAGCTTTCACAACATCGGGCCACCTTGCACGACACATGCGAATCCACACTGGGGAGCGCAATTACGTATGCCAACACGAAGGCTGTGGTGCTAGATTCTCTCGACAAGACAACTGCCTGCAACATTATAGGACGCATTTAGGATTGAGAGTGCACCAGAATAAGCGTAACCGTAGCAACAGCAAAAAGGGTCCCAGCGACGACGGTTCTGGGAGAAGCACAAGTACAAGTACCTCCGCAACAACACCCACCACCACCACCAGCAGCGGCAGTAGTGGATCAGGGAGTAGCACCAGGAGCACCAGCAACTCAGGCAGTAACTCTGGAAGTGGCAACAAAAATGCGGCAACGGAGGCTTCATCAGAAAGCAATAATAATGGCAGGAGATACAGCGATAAGTCTGAATCTGCCCAAGATGAAAACACTACAAGCCACAACAATCATTTCCTGCAACAACACCAACATCGCAGAGGTTATGTCGCCCATGCTTCGTCCAACAGCACCTCAAGGGCTAGCTCGCAGTCTTCAAGATCACTCGGACGCATCATGTCTCAAGATCAAATGATATTGGTATAAGGTCGGCGCTTGTCAAAAAAAAACGGGTATTAGCGGTCCATAACATTGAAATTCAAGCATCTCTGTTCCTTTTGGTTCGCTCAAAACTTAGATCCCCAGAAAGGGAAAACTGAAACAGACGAGAGAGCAGAAAGGCTAAAAATTGAGGGTCCCTTTGCATTCAAAGCCTTCAGGGTTTGTATCCATCACCACACCCTCAATATCATGTATAATAAACTTTGTATATTATTTATTCAACAACGAAACGTATTTCTTTGTAAAGAACCTGTTACAGCTGTTTCCTTCTATTTCCCTGTTTATTGTACTAAATATCCAAGTCGT
The DNA here is from genome assembly GCA_003708315.3 of Groenewaldozyma salmanticensis. Lineage (NCBI taxonomy): Eukaryota > Fungi > Ascomycota > Dipodascomycetes > Dipodascales > Trichomonascaceae > Groenewaldozyma > Groenewaldozyma salmanticensis. The sequence continues at coordinate 78,678 of PPNW03000010.1, forward strand.
CCAGTCACCTTTTATTAACCGAAATCTGGCTCCTCCAAAACCTAAAACATATATATATATATAGAGAGCACGTATACACACAAAGACCCATCGCGAGATAACTTTTATTTATCAATCCCCGTGCGGTCGGCCACGGTATTGTTATCTAATCCGCGGGGACCCACCTTAGTCATCTTTTTTTTATTTTTTCTTCGTTTGCCTGATTTTCGCAACTCTAGTAACGGCCAACGTGTATATATATATATATATAGTTGAAACTTTTCGTTGCTAAGTGATATTAACAGCAAAAATATATTTTTGCACCTGGAATTTAGAAAGAGCAGGCATTATGAAGTTCTATGCTCTTGGCTGTTTAGCTGCTGCTGGATTGCTCTGTGGCTCAGACGCCAAAGTCATTGAGGCTACTGATAAAGACCTATCTGCTTTATTGTCCTCAGGAGTGCCCACCATCTTGGACATTTACGCGAGTTGGTGTGGCCATTGTAAGACATTGGCGCCAATTTTTGACAAGGCCGCCGAGAGATTTGCTCATGATACAGATAAGATCCAGTTTATCAAAATTGACGGAGATAAGTACTCTAAAGCCGTGAAGCCTTTCAAAGTTGAGTATTTTCCTACCTTGAAGTTCCTCGAGGGTAATGGTATTGATGCCGATGCCAAAACTGCCGAAGAGGTCCAAGCCAGAGACTTGGATGGCTTCACTGAGTACGTTAAATCTAAGGTCTCTGGAGTCAAGCCCAAGATTCCAGTTGAGACAGTTTCTAAAGTGGAGTACCTTCACGATACTGACTTTGATGCTAAAATTCGTGGCGCAAGCGGAGGTGCTTATGTCGCTTTCACTGCTAACTGGTGCGGACACTGCAAAAACATGAAACCAGTGTACGACCAACTTGCTAACGTGCTTGATGAGGATTTGGAAAGCGACGTGCTTGTGGCGTATGTTGATACCACCGGTGAAGCAGCTAAAGACTTGGTGAAAAGATTTGGAGTTACGAGCTACCCTACGATCTATTACTTCCCCGGAGGAGTGGAAGAGGATACCACTTTGGAGTCTGCTGCCGAGCCTTACCAGGGTAAGCGAACCTTGCAAGCCTTTTTGGATCTTTTGTCCGAAAAGGGCGTGGCGTACAGAAATGCTGATGGATCTTTGAACGACAAGGCTGGTATTATTGATGAGCTGAGCGCCTTGGTGTCCAAGGGTGAAATTAAAGAAGCTCTAGAAAGAGCCAAGAACACCAATGCTGTGGTCTATGAGAAAATCCTGTCCAAAGCCCAAGAAGACGTTGGATATCTGTCACGAGAACTTAAAAGAGTTCAAAAGCTACTTGCCGATAAAAACAAACTGTCTTCAAGTACTTTCGATACTTTGAAGAAGAAGCTCAACATTTTGCTTGATTTCGCAAGAGACGAGCCTGAGCATGCGGACTTGTAACTAGGTACAGTAGAAGGACAAATATTAGGAAGAAAAAAAAATCTAAAAAATAAAATAAAAAATAAAAAAAAAAAAAAAAAAAAAGTATGCATATTATAGAATTAAAAATCTACCAATCAACAGGATCAACTTTCCAGCCTTGTCGAAGTAAATCTGGGAAAACTTTACCCTCAATGACAGTCTTTTCCACGATATTCTTTGCATGGCTCGGGTTAACTCTGGCCATCCAGATGACATCGCCGGCTTTCCTTCTATAAATCTGCACGTTGGCTGCAAATTTGTGTCCGCCCACATGACTTGTGAACAGAACCTTGTATCCCCCAGGGGTAGGGTCATCCAAGTCTCTGAACAGATCATGATGCCTCAATTCTATATCTAGTTGTTTTTTCAGTATTGGCGCTGTGACTCCGCACCTCTTATCTCTAGTTTTATGCGAGCATAGGAAAATATAGCCTGCAGACAAATCTGGGGTCCGTTCGTTCAATATCTTGTCAATGACGTTTTCTGGAGTCACACCAGTGAGATGCACAAACTCAGGTACAATAATAACCTCACCCACAGGTATATTCGAAGCATTGAGCTTAATTGATCCGCCATTGAACCTGTTCTTCTCTAAGCTGCTTATATTGTGCTCAATCTTGCTGATTATAGTGCCGTTTACACTGGCAGGATCGTGAACCCAGTCAGTCTCCCCCGAACCCACAATTATCTGAGCAGCGTAACGTTTGGTTGACCCCCAAAGCGGCACAGACTCCTCTAATTTCATCTTGGGAAACTTGACGTCGCATGAAGAGCAGTCTTCGGGGGAACACTCTGCAATCTCGAAATGCTCCTTCTTGAGCTCCTCAACAGCAGATGCTGATCCTCCTCCACCACCACGCAGTCTATCAAACACCCCCATCTTTTCTGTATTCTATGAGGGCAGAGAGTGTTAGGAGAGAAGTGATGAAGATTTGGGAGAAATGCCCTAACAAGCTGCTGGTCCAAAAGATAAAGAAAAATTTCAGGTATATTTATATGGTCGAGATCGAGGTGAATAAAAAATTACAGAAACGGCGCTGTTTGAACCCTAGGAACGAACAAGAATACAGACAGAAAAGGTCCAAAGAAGAAAGAAAGAAGAAAGAAAAAAGCGGAAGAGGTATTCCCAGATTTCATAAAAAGTATATATATCTAGACATACGCTTCCCTGGTCCTGCTAGATATTTATACTCAGGAGTTTTGCCACTTGAAGTCATGACCCGGCAACGGACCGCGCCACCACGAAGTCGATCCGATTTAATCAACCACAGAGTGCTCTCAGGTTTGCGTGCTCTTTGGTGCAAATTTTAACTACAACTGGCAAATGTGAATATTCACGCATCGTGTAAATACCTGTTATACGCAGGGAGACTCTGCTTTGGAGCCGTGTTTCACCTATCAATCATATCCAGGCGCGTGGGTGCCATCTATGTGCTTAGGCACTAGAAAAGACTTGTTGTTTATTGGTCTAATAATGCTACTACCACACAGCGCGGCTACCGGTCAAAAGCCAAGACTTAAACCTTAATCTCACGTAATCTGATTTTGACATATATGTACGCTATTATACCAGAACACCGCATTTCTCAAACTCGTTTGATATATATTTTTATTTGTATATAAAATTATAAAATTACAGGTTTCTATGAGGTATAATGTCAGGCTGTTTGTGGGAAATTGGTATAGTGTAACTACAAAAAGCATCTGTGCAACAGCATCGCTTATCAGGTAAGTTGTCGGCAGGCTGGTTTTTTTTTCTCACCACGAGAATGAGCTTCTGAACGCAAAGTAGCATCTTTTGCTGTGTTCACCGGAGTGAATCTGTTTGTTTACAACGATTCCATCACGCAGCTCAAATAATACATTTCGTTTGAAGTAAACTAGGCCTTACTCATGGTGAGCTCATACGAAAAAAAAAAACAGCTGGAGGGTAATAACGAAGCCCACTCGAGAATCCATTTCTCCAGACCACTCTTTTCTCTTTCATTCTAACTACTCCCCGCCACAAACCACACATTAATGGAAGAAAAGAAAGAAAGAAAAAAAAAGTAAAAGAAACCAAAAAATCTACCTGCTATGGAATACCATAAGATTCATGCAACTAACACTGAAATCTGTTTTTTTTATCACCACTCTTACTCGATACCGAAATCATTATAATGCCAAAAAGTTTTATCTTCTCTTTCATTGGCCTTTGGATCCGTGCTTGTGCTCAGATATCTCATACCCAGTGCTGCCCTTTGAAAATTATGATACAATGACGTACAACTGGAAGTCTGTGAAAAGTTTTGGAGGAAAAGAAAAAGAGGGCTACCAAAAACAATACAAGAAATGTGTGCACGGTAACAGTGAAATATACACAGCGAGTCCTTTTGAACCTCAAAACTCAGGGCAAAACCTCGTCACCAGTATCAAGAAGAGAAAAAAAATAGGGAGAAAAGTTTTTTTCTTACCCCGAATAACAAGCTAAAAAAGAACAGCTAGGAGTGTTGACAAAAAGGATGGACTCAAAAGTAGTCTCAACAACCAAGACTACTAAAGAAAGAGAATTAAAAAAATTCTTTCAGCTCATTTCTTAACCCTTACATCACCCTTTCTGTTTGTTCTCCTCAAAGCTAAGTCTTGCCTGTCCTCTCTCTCTCTCTTAATTCCTCATTTTGTTCAGCCATGGATGATACGTTTGTGGATTACTTTGATACCGCTTCAAGCTCAGCGGCTACCACCATGTCCACGGTTTCAATGGTTCCTTCTGCATCCACGCCATCTTCTATGACCCGTATGAATGGCGACAATGACACTAACGGCTCTATCACGACACAGCAGCAGAGGCAGAACCACATGGCTGGCGGCTTTCTCAGCACCTTGGTATCATTGCCATATATGCCGCACTCAGAGCTGCTGCCGTATCAAGAGACAAGCATGATAAATGCAAACAATAATAATGAAAACTTTGAAACTGACGAGTTTCTGCAGATGCTGGAATACCAAACTAACGGAGGGGACCAGTTTCATCAGAACCAACAACATCAATTACGGCAGCAAAGAAGTGTAGTACCCTCAGGTCATCCCATTCATCAAGTAGAAGCGCCCCCACTCCCGCCGCTGCCGCATCCAGCATGCTACGATAGCACAGTGGAGTCTGAGCTGGCTGCAATGATTCGAAAACTCGAAGAAGACGCAGCTGCAGCGGCTGCAACGACAGCAGCAAGTGCATCTGCCAATAATCACATATCGGCTACCGCAACTGCATCGGTAGCAGACACTCAAGGGTTAGTCAGTGCGAACTTTGGGCCAATGGTTCAACCCGAGTGCCAGGTTTTTGGCCATGTAGCCTCTGCACCTCAGAAACCGCACCACCAGCAGTTGTTGTCTGGGCCCGAACAAGTTTCAAAGCGAGGTTTCAACATTTCTGTTTATAATGGCGGCGGTCCTGGGATTTATGAAGGCAATTGCGGTAATAATAATGGCGGCTTCAAAAACGATGTGGATTGGTTCGTGGACATGTTTTCTGATATTCAGCCTGATAGCGAGATATCTATCGATACAAACTCCACAACAAACATGATTTCTGCTGCTGCTGCTGCTGCTGCTACCAGCGATGTTACTGGTGAAAACTGCTTTGTGCCGCTGAACTCTGACATTGCAGCATGTGACAATGGTGCAGGTGGTAAAATGAACATGCAGACAAGTGTTGGTGGAATGGTGTTATCATCTACCCCACCAAGTACTGTTGTATCATTATCTTCGCTATCAATGTCATCTGCCACGTCTTCATTATCCTCGTCATCATCTTCTTCTTGCGCATCCTCTAATCAAGGGCATGTGCTTAATGGGGCACCCTTGATTCCTGGAAACAACAATGTGCCACCACTACCATCTGCATCTATGCCTTTGATTCCGGGGAACAACGTGTCTTCTTCCATGCTTGGACCCAGTGCCATATCGGGGATAGCTAATCTCGGAGCAGTAGGGTTGAATGGACTAGGTGCACAGCACAGCCACCAGCTCCAGCAGCAGAAATCGCAACAAGCACAGCAGCAGCAGCAGCAACAACAACAACAACAGCAGCTACAACAAGTTCTCCTGCAACAGCCACCTCATCAACATAATCAGCATAACCAACATAATTATGAGCATCAGCTACGGCAACAGCTTTACCCCCGAACACCTCACCGCACGTTAGTACTACTGAGGTCACAAGAAGAATTTGAGCGAGCAGTGAAATATGGCCATGACTGGATACATGGTGGGTTTGAAACCACGCAGATTTCACCTCGTGATGAAGATACAATAGAGACTGGTTCCAACACCACCAGTAGTAATAATAATAATATTGAAAATAGTAACAACAATGGTGGTTGTGACTTCAATGCTCCTGTTGCCTGTGAAGAGAAGAACTCATTGTCAAACGCACACAGTCGCATTCGCAGACAGGATGATAATGGTGATAACCCCCCGACATCATCTCTGCTGTTATCATCACCTACCGGCCTTCACTTACAGCAACAATCAGACAATACAATACCCAACGTGGGGGATCAATTTCACGGTTACAATAGTCACCAGCATCAAAATCATAATCATAACCAGCATCATCTTCGGTATCAGACCGGGCCAATGTCTCGTTCGGAGATGATTGTCAGATGCTTGGATCTGATACGCATGTCAGTATCCTGCATGAACGGACAAGAACATCAGACGTATTTCGACGAGGGTCCTTACTTTGAGGGAGAGCTACCAGTCGATAAGACAGGCATACTCTCGGAAATGCGCATTGAAGAGAATAACGAGAACTTTGATGGCAGCAGCAGTAGCAGCAGAGGCAGTGGCAGTGACAACAGTGTTAGCAGTAACGATGCTCGAATCAAGCGGACCAATTTGAACGACTACGAGATTCGTGAGGTTGCTGGCCAATGGCAACCGCTTGAACATAAACGAGACGAACCGTTTCGAATGCAGGACAAGAAGGGCAAATCGTTCAATCTCGAGGAACTCAGTGAGACCTTGCGTATCTTGAGCTCACGACCGCCGAGAAGGATCAATTACTACTCGGCATACCAGCTTAGCACTCAGGGTGAAATCATTGGCGTGAGTGCTCATGGCGGTCGCGCGGTAGCTGAGTGGATGGGCCCGCCCAGCAGCGGCAGAATGAGCCGACACCCGAGCAGCAACGAAACTCGCATATCGTACAACACTATACCACCAGAGGAGATGATTGATCACGACAGTAAAGATGATGTTTTGATTGTAGAAGACGCCTCCTCCTCAGCAGCAGCATCTGCATCTGCATCTGCCAAAAACAAGTGTACGAAATGTTTCAAAAACGCTAAAAAGAGGCCCGGTAACTTGTATGACCCCACGTTTGTGCGTAACGCTGGTAAAAAGAAGGAAGGTTGGTGTGACCATTGCGTCAAGGGCGGGTTTTTCCTGATGAAAAACTCTGGGTACCTGTACCACAAGAACCATGAGCATGGCGTGTTTCCCAACGGTAACATATTCGAGGACCCGCTCATTATTCGCCGCAAGCTCGACCGAGAATCTAAATGGGAAGGTTTATGTGGTATTTGCTACTTTTGGATTGATTTGGATCACAACGACAAGAGATACTGGGGCACATGGTATCGTCACTACAAACACTGTGTCAACGAATACGAGGAGTTTAAAAAAGTACTCAAGGCAACAAAAGCTCCAGTGAAACTTGTAGAGTTGAAGTTTATTCGCAGAGATTACTAGTTATGATCTTGATCCACACTAGTAGATCTCTCGATGGGGCATTTCATAACGTCATGATACATGCAGTGTACTCAATACCGCCCAAGGAATATATATATACATGAAGAGATGAACTTATGCGACATTGCACATACTTCAGCAAGCCGCATGTTTTGTTTGGCCACGAGAGTGTGAAACGCGGGCACACAAGTTTCACCGTCTAAGTGAAAACCAAACACCAAAGCCATATAGACACATATAAGTTTCAGAGTCCGTATATTATAATATACACCACATATATAGAAAAAAGTTGGAAATAAAAAAATCAATTGACCTCTGCAAGGTTCCATAGCAGTCCATCCAATGCAGAAAAATCAAAGCATGGTGAGAAAAGAAGATATATATATAAGAAAGAAAGAAAGAAAAAAAAAAAAAAAGGAGAGAAGAAACAAGACCACGGGCAGATTCACATCATGAGGAAACCAAATGAAAATTTTAGCAAACTTACTACTCTTCCTGTTGTTGTTCACATTTGTAAAAATTTCAATTCATACATAAGATACAATTCGAAAAAAAAAAAAAAAATCCAAAAAAGAGTTGGTATAATTTTATTTTTTTTTATTTTTTTTCTCATTCATAATATCCTTCCGTCATGTCCTTTCATCTCTTACCGTTGGTTTTAATTGTACAAAACAAACTTGGCTCTACCGCCAGTTACAGCAACAGTGCAACCATCAGAACCGTCGCCATTGTACTCACCATTCTCGTACACACAGTCACCGTTAACGGTACCGCCGTCACTAACAATCTTGACATTGTAGTTAGCGGCATCAAGGTTGTTAGGGTTAGGAATCAAAGACAAGTAAGTAATTGAACCCACTGAGCCAGCACCAAAGTTCAAAGGAGCCCAGTTACCAACACCAGAGCCTGAGGTACCCCAGATACATCCATCCTCGACAGAAACACCGGCATTGTTAACGTAGTACTGAGCAGAGGTAAGCTTTCCCTCCCAAGTGTAGTAAGTGTCCTCGTCAACGACAGTCAAGATAGCCTCAGAACCAGCCTCAACCAAAGTGGGGATAACCATGTTCTCGGTACCGGGGTAGTCAGTTCGGCAGATAGCCACGCTCTCAGAGATCTCGCTGACAACACGAGCAGAGTCGGTTCCCCACTCACAGAGATAGTTGTTGGCAGTGTTTGAACGATACAGCTTACCATTCTTACACAACAAACCACCAACAGACACACCATTGGCAGGCTGGCTGGAAGGCCACTGGGTCTTGGACATACCGGGCTGGCAAGCGTAAGAGCAGTAAGAACCTTCAGTGCAGGATCCGCCAGTTGAAGAGTCACTGGGGTGGTAAATACCAGACCAACCACCAAATCCTAACCAGTCAAGAGCAACAACACCCTGTCCAGAGGGGAAAGTAGAACAACTGATAGTACCATCTTGGAATTCTGAGGTAGGATTGGAGAAAGCTGACAAAGTTCCACCGGAAACATAAGTCGAAGAAGACGAAGAAGAAGAAGCAGCAGCAGCGCTGGAAGAGGCAGCGGCATTAGTAGAAGAAGCAGCAGCAGCAGGGGCGGAAGAAGATGCAACTACAACTGGGGAGCTAGAAGAAGCAACCACAGGAGCAGCAGCGGAGCTAGAAGCAACAGCCACCAAAGTGGTTTGTTGCTGGGCAGCAGGAGAAGAGCTGGCCACAACAGCAGCAGCAGAGGAAGAAGCAACCACAGGGGCGGCGGCAGCAGAAGAAGTGGCAACTACAGCATTGTTGTTGACAGCTGCAGCTGCAGCGGTGGTGCCAGTAGAAGAGTCCACAGGAGTTCCATTAGCGTCCACGGTGACAGTCTTGTAGACATACTGAACGTCCACAGCTCTCTTGTGAGCATGGTGAACGTGTCTATCCTCTGCCTGAGCAAAAACCGCTGAACCAGCCAGGGTCAAACTCATCAACAAAGAGTACTTCATAGCGAAAGATAGTCCTCAAAAGAAAAAAAGAGATTTAAAGAAAGTGTGATTGAGAAAGAAATATAAATGAATGTCTGAAACGTACTTTTTTTTCTCTGATGTAGAAGAAGCAAAAGAACGCGTAAAGTTTAGTCGGACAACAAATAAGAGGTTAAAAAAAATGAGTGTGAGACAATAAAGGAGTGTGTAATTTGTGTCGAGAAACCCGAGGAAAACTTTAACAAACAAAAAAAAGCTAAAATAGAACAGTTAGAAAATAAACTCAAAAGGAGGAAAGAAAAAAAAAATTGTATTCTTCTCTGCAATGTCAGAAAAAAGAGTCTGAAGCAAGGGTATAGGGTATATATATTAAATGTAAAACGAAAGAGAGAGAGAAAAAAAATAAAAAAAATAAAAAACGTGAAGAGAAGGGTATGTCAAGGGTGAGATTTATTTTTATCAACAAAAATGAGAGAAATACCACGCACCTTATACATGAAACAGCACAAGCAAAAAAAAAATCCCTGCAAATGTTGAACAGTATGAGAGATATTAGTGCACAAACCAGGAGCAAACCTCATCCAGAGCATTGATAGAAAAAAAATAAAGAAAAGATGAGCTCACAAAAACTCATGTCGAGGAGACCGAAATAAAAGGGGTTGCGTTTTGGCGATGACGAGCGGCAGGAGGTAGGGTCAAGGCTTACCCCAAATAGAGGCAAAAGAAAAAAAATGGCCCTTAATAAAAGGGGGTTGGGTATGATCACAGAGAGCCCTTCCAGGACAGATCAAGAAGAATGAAAAATAAAAATCGCATATGCCACACGCACACAGTCCCACACCCGCCGAGCTTACTGGATCTGGCGAAATAAACAACAACACCAAAGAATGAGCCAGGAAAAGTAGAAATGAAAAAAAATAAGATGGCGCGCGTTTGCAGACCCAGATTTACTCTTGTTGTAACCGGCCACCCACCGCGTACGTAATTCTCGATCGAGAAGAAAAACAACGCGAAAAAAGCTCCGCAACTGAGAGCACACACAACACTGGCACTGTCGTAGTGTTGGCACTGTAGTGTTGCTGAGACCTGTTCCAGTAACAGGGCTTCAAGGGAGTAGTATAGACAAAAAGGTATCATTGAGCAGCAGAAGAGTAAAATGATAGAGGAGAAATAGAAGATGAACGAATGAATAAAAAATAAAATTTTGTTGGCTCCTGTTTGTTGGCACTACACTGGCGGTGTTGTTGACATTTCGCACATTCCAAGGTGGTATCACCAGAAAGCTCCTCAAAGCGCAGGTATAAAAGGACACTGAGTTCCCTGGGGTTGTATCCGTTTGACAGAGCAGAAGTAACACAAAAAAAAACACCAGCAGAAATAGCAAAAAATAAAACACTTACGAATGACAGAAGCTGGGAAAGTTGGGTGGTGAAGGAAAATGGGAAAGAAAAAGTGGAAGGGGACGAAGCTCAGCTTATAAAGGTTCAAAGACGGTGAGGCGCCGATTTGCCTTTTTTTTTTTTCTTTTTTTTTGTTTTTCACATTTTGTTCAAATTTTTCTGTTTTTCTGTTTTGTGATCTGCTGTTTGATCTGCCTAGTAATTTAACCCCAACCAGGTTAGACCTTGGGCTCTTTGCTGCTGATCAAACATAACGCTCAAACGTCCTGGTCTGAGAATTAGAGATTACAGAGATACAGAGATTACAGAGATTACTCACAACTCGAAGCCCGTATAAATCTGATGTAGGCTCTCGGAGTTGGCCTTTGAGCTATTCCATTCTCTATAAGCCTGTTTGTCTCAGTTTCTACACCTTCTGAGTCCATGCGTTCCACCCAGGGTTCTGGCGAGTCTCATTATTACGATCCGGTGGGCTCGTTCTGTCTCACCTGGATTTCCCTGGTTCTTATTACGCCACCTGTAACTGGTCAAAAAAAGACTTTTCAAAACTTTTCATTGCCGAGCTCTCTTCTAAAGTGCCCACTGTTTCAAGTGAAAAAAAAAACCCTCGGATCGTTTACAGCTTTTTCCTATTCCTGTTTCCAACGGTTTCCTGTGTCATTTCTAGAAAGGCTACATGAATATCAAAAAGTTGATCAGCTTGAGATAATGTAAAAAGTGCATATAAAAAAAAGTAAAAGAATCCTAACTCATGTGCAGTTCATGCTGAGTTAAAGGCTCGAAAGGTCGTTCTGATAGCAGATCAAGCTCCTACTCAATACAAAAAACCCTTTCACCGTTTTAATAAGCCACTCGAGCTAATCGTTCTCTTTTTCGCAAAGATCTCTCACTCTCACCTGGACCCATTTATACATGTGGTAACTTTGCCTGACGCTCACTCGCTTTCTGGCTAGTTCTGGTTACTCGCCTACCCAAAACGGAGCCAGTGTGGAAACGCCAGCACCTGCCTCTTGCAACAGCTAGTCCTCCTCTAGAGCCCTTTCCAGATTTACATCCAAGATTAACGTACTGCAAAAGCAATATATGAAAGGGAAATAAAAAATAAAAAAAAATAAAAAAAATAAAACTTTTTATATGCAGTTAATGTAAGTTCTCAACGGCTTTTTTGCTAGACCCTTTCTTGCGTTTCCAGCAAGTTGCAGTTTCTTCTTTCATTAAATTTGCAAACTGTTAAAAGTTCCAAATGTGAGAGAGGGCTCCTCGTATCTTGGATCAAACGTTTTGGTCCACGGGCACGCTTCGTATATCTCCGAGAATAGGCCTCGGCTGAGCCATATCCTACCGCTAGATTCTTCTTTTGGCCTCATAATCCAAGCTCAAGATTAACCCCCATAGCAAATGGGTCAGGCCAGGGCAAACGGCGTTGAACATCTAAAGCTGTATTATAATTCAATCAACTTCATTATGAGAATTTCATGCTGAGATTGTGATCTGTCCACGTGATACTTTCTTATATAATCAGCAAGAGAAAAATCTTCCTCAAGATTCTGCATTCCCAAATTTACAAAGCAGGACTCTCTCCGTGTTCCATTATAGCCACACTTCACTCACTCACCATTATACCTCTGAGATCACACAAATTTTTCACTTTCCAACTTAGACACCACAAGTATCAAAACAACCTTTTGGAAACACAATGGCTGAACAAGAAGAGAGAATTCAAGAGATCACCGAAGAGGAGACCACTGTCCCCGAGACCGTCCAGGATGGATCTGACGTTGCTGTTATCAACAAGAACGAGAAGAAGGCTAGAGCTTTGATTGCCAAGCTTGGCCTCAAGAAGGTCACCGGTATCACCAAGGTCGTTTTGAAGAGAACCAAGGGTGTTGTGTTCTCCATTGACAACCCTGACGTTTACAAGAACCCCGCTACTGGTTCTTACGTTGTGTTTGGTGCTGCCAAGGTTGAGTCCCAGAACCCCGAGCAGCTCTCCCAGCTTGCTAGCTTGGCCCAGTCCTTCGGTGCTGGTGGTGCCAATGCTTCTGCTCCGGCCGCTGATGCTGCTGAGTCCAAGGATGAGACTCCCTCCAAGGACCCTGCTTCCATCACTGCTGACCTTGAGCAAGCCGCTGCTGACTTAAAACTCAACGAAGGTAAGGCCGCCGCCGACGACGAGGATATCCCCGATGATCAGGTTGACACCGCTGGATTGAAGGACTCTGACATTGCTCTGGTCGTTGAGCAGTCCAATGCCTCTAAGTCCAAGGCTGTTGCCGCTTTGAGAAGAAACAATGGTGATATCGTCAACACCATCATGGAGCTCACCACCTAGTTTGTATTTATATGTAACTGAATTCATTCTAAGCTGACAATACTTATTTCGTATAAATTTTTGCAAACCATATACAAAAGGCGTAAGCTATTTCTATGATTCATGTAGTATATTTTACACATTTGACTGGGGACCCGGGGGAGAGAGCTATGCAGCATCAGGAACCGCATCAGGAGCCGCATACTTGCGAGTCCATTCCTTAGCAGTGGCAATGGCGCTGGGTTCATCCTCCTTCCAGCTCTGCGCCACATCATTAGCCAAGGGGTCATCTGGGTTTGGTGCTCCCAGTAGTGCCTGGATAGATAGCAGTATCGTTCGGATTTGCAACGCAGGAGACCAATTAGCTAAAAGAAAACCGTTAGAAACAAAAAAATAACCAACCAAGTGATAATAATAAAATAAAAAAAGATATCTCTCACATACACTTCAAAACATCCAAACAAATACGTCCGAGTCTATCAATATTGGGGTGGTATATCTTTGTCAAGAACCGGATCTTTGGTGCTTCCATGGGATAATCTTCAGGAAGGAACAGCTCTAGCTTGAATCTACCACCTTCGTACGGTGACTGCGCCGGTCCGTCAACAGTAACGTCAAAGTACCTCAAGTTATCATCATGTGGACTAGCACTGATTCCAACTACAGGGTCGCTGATCAACCGTTCCGTCTCCTTGATAATCCGTTTAGAGAGAGCACTCATGATGACAGAGAATATGGAAGGAAGAAACAAAGAAAAAAAGAAGACCGAAGATAAGAAGACCTCACTATCAATGAAATGCAATTTGATTCAGTGTGCTTATGACTCTGGATCCTTCAAAGTTGAGTTCACTGGTAGAACGATGCACTTGACAGGCCACCTCTTTCAACAGTTAACCCGAAACAGAAAGGGAAACCAAATTAAGAAAAAAATCCCCTAGAAGAAACCACCTCTAAAGCTCCGATAACACCTGAATCACAAGTATATATATACCTGTTATATATAAACTTTTCAGGTATATGCCGAAATGGACTATATCTGAGAGAGAAAGAAATTAAAGGGCAAACTTTCAGGTAGTATAGTGTAAATTGTAATAACGTAATTCTCCTGATGTATGTATAACCTCGCGTGGGGCAACAAGAATTCTCATACATTGGGTTTTTTCTGTGTTGCCTGGTTCCGGGTTCTGCAAATTGAAATAATCAGGCTTATGTAATTTTTTTGTTATTATTTGTCACAGTCAAATCTTTTCCACCATATATATATGGGTTTCAAGGTTGAAAAACGACTAACCCAGCTTTAATATACCCACAAGCGAACCAATGTCGAAAAAGGGATTTTTCATAATAGCGGTAGGGACAATTCTGGGCACCGGTCTGACTGCATATGCATTTAGGGATTTCGACCTGGTAAGCTAGTTCATTGACACCTTCTTTTTTAGCATGAACCTAATCAAAAATCCAGGTGAAAACACAACCAAGAGTACCAGACATTGATCAGAATGGGAACCCGTCAAGAAGGATAAAAATATCGTTCCAGCCTATGGAGCCACTTGAAGATAAAGCGAAAACTCCAGCCGCAAGCTCAAAGCCAGCAAAAAATGATACTAGCTCTGCTCAACATCATGAATAACAACGATACTAAAAATCTAACAAGTTTTAGATAAGTAGCTAGGGTAGCATGCAGGTCTGGAGCTCCTCCAGCTTAGACACCAAGTTGTGCTGCTATTCAACAATGTACATACATACACGAATTAATGAAGTTTCCAATTGAAATCACAAAGAAAAAAAAAAAAAGAACAACGTCGTTATAACTATATAGAGCTAATCAAAATATACACTTTAATATTATAATACTCAATAAAAAAACGAAAATACATACCTTTACTCGCTGCTTTCCTTCTCTCCCTTGAGATACTCCTTGTAAGACTCAAGAGCCTCCTCAATCTGGCTCTTGAGAGCAGTCTCGTCGTCAATCAGGGCAAGCAACTCGTTGTTGGGCATGTCTAGCAACATACCAGTGATCTTACCGGCCAAGTCAGGATCCTGAACATTTTCGCTGGCAATGACACGGGGGTACAGAGCCTCTCCAATGATCTGCTTCTGGGCTTCTTCAGGGGCACTGGCAAGAACAGCAGCCAAGGAAGCGCCAGCGGGAGGACCAGGAATAGCACCAGGACCAGTAGCAGCATTGGCAGCGGCAGCAGGACCAGTAGGAGCACCGCCGTCCTCTCTAGGACCACGTCTCTGCTGCTGCTGTTGCTGATGCTGATTTTGGTTTTGTTGACGGGGGAAGTTTCCTCCACGAGGACGGGGTCCACCGTTAGGCTGCTGAGGAGCATACCCATTGTACATTCCGGGAACACCACCGTATCCAAGAGGCTGCTGACCGTTACCAGGTCGAACGTTGCCACCCTGAGCAGCAACTGCAGCGGCGGCAGCGGCAGCGGCAGCAGCACCGCCAGCACCAGCAGCAGGCCATTGACCCTGAGGGGGAACAACGCCGTTTCTGTTGGGCTGCATAAGCATTTGAGGATTACCGGCACCGCCAGCACCAGGGAAGGGAACTCTGGCACCGGGAGGAGGAATAAATCCTCCGGGTTGTTGACCGGCAGCAGGGTTGTAGAATAGAGGGTTGGGCAAGTACTGGCCGGGCATGACACCACCAGCGGCGGCGGCAGCAGCAGCTTGTTGCTGGAGTCTGAGCTGGTTCTTGGCATGAATCTGTTGTTGTAACTGACTTCGTCGAACATCCTTTCTCTGAGCCAAAGCAACGTATAATGGCTTACCATTAATCATCTTCTGGTTCATCTCAGTAACAGCTCGGGTAGCCTCCTCGGGAGAAGAGTAGCAGACAAATCCGAAACCCTTGGACTTGCCGTTCTCCTCAGTCATGACACGGGCTGAGGTGATAGTTCCGTAGACGGAAAACTCCTCACGGAGCTTCTCATCATCAACAGCGTCGTCCAAGTTCTTGATGTAAAGGTTGACACCCTGGTACTTGTTAAGCTTCTCCAAACGAGCAGCCTCGTACTGCCTCTTGAGCTCCTCCTCACGCTCGTATCTCTTCTGGGCACGGCCAACATACAGCTTCTTGGAAGAACCCTCAACATCGGTATCGTTCAACTCCTCAACTGCCTTAGCAGCAGCCTCGTGGTTCTCAAAGTTGACAAATCCGAAACCTCTGGACTTGCCATCAGCGTCAACAGACAAAGAAGCAGAAGTAACAGGGCCATAGGGCTTGAAAAGGTTCTCAAACTGCTCCTGGGTGAACTCACTGTCCAAGTTCTTGACGTAGACATTGGTGAACTGAGCCTTGAGCTGCTCAGCCTTGGACTGACGGTCCTGTCTGGGGATGTGTCTTCCGACAAACACCTTCTTCTCATTCAACAACATACCGTCAACGTGCTTGATGGCATTGTCGGCACTCGCCAAGTCCTCGTAGTGGACGAATCCGTATCCCTTTGAATTGCCGAAATCATCAGTGGCAATCTTACAGGACAAAATCTTACCAAAGTTGGAGAAAGTGTCATGCAAAGCTTTGTTATCAATAGCAGGGTCCAAATTCTTGATAAAAATGTTTCCAGCACCGTTTCTTCTCAAGGAAGGGTCTCTCTGAGACCACATGATACGACAAGAACGGTCCTTGATAACAGCGTAGTTGAGCTCCTCAAGAGCCTTCTCACCGTCACCAGAGTTGTGATAGTTGATGTAAGCGTATCCGAGAGATCTCTTGGTAACGGCATCTCTGCAAACTCTGATAGAGGCAACAGGTCCAATAGCGTTAAAGATCTCGAAAAGCATGGCCTCGGTCACAGAGGGGTCAAGCTCTCCAACGTACAACGAAGCGTTAGAGTTGGCAGAGTTGTTGTTAGAACCCTCCTCGGCATTCTCAGTGGCCTCTCCAGCAGTAGTAGTAGCAGGAGCAGCAGCCTCGTTATCACCAGCGGCCGGAGTTTCCTCAGTGGCAGCTCCAGGAGCAGCAGCAGCGGCGGCGGCGTCAGTAGAAGCGCCAGCGGCAGCAGGAGCAGCGTCAGTGGACTCCTCCTTGAGAGAGAGCTTCTCAATAGCCTTCTCAGCGGCAGTAACAGAAGCGTCAGCAGACATTATCAAAGGTATTTGATGAAGTTAGGTACTCCGAAAAAAAGAAGTAGCTGAAAGAAAAAAAATTATCTAAGAGGAAAAAAAAAAAAGATTTTTTTTCTCTTGCGTTTCCCTGAATGAAATAAATATATATACAGTGAAAACCAAAGGAAAAGAACAGAAGAGTTATTCTATTTTTTTCAAACAAAAGGGTTTCCTAAAGGATAAAAGTTTTATTTTTTTCAAATTTTTCGAGTTTTTTTGTGGTTTTTTTTTAAAAGTTTAACAATCCTTAGTATTTTAAGCCTTGGTGAATGTTGGAAAAAAAAAAAAAAAATTGAAACCAAAAAAAAAAAATGTATAGAGGTGCTTTTTTTTTCTTGATTGAAAAATTTTGCCAACGAGAGGGAAAATTTTGTAGAAGAACCTGACTCTTCCATCGATTTCACCGAAATGCCAGTAAGGAACTAGTTGAACAGTTTAATTTTATAGCACGAATTCTAATATACTACATTTCTTTCATTTTATTAACTGAGAGAAGTTAAAAAAAGCTTTCAAATGCTGTGAGAATCTTGCTGTATGGAATAAAGCTTGAGAAAGTAACTGGAGGATAAATTAGTGTATTACATAACTTTAGCACTTCTTTATGTAATCACAGATCTGGGTCAGATTCATTCAAACTCACATTACATTATTTTCAGTATATATGGTCAAATTCATTCACATTATTAGTATATATATATATAGTTCAATATCAATTTGGTTACCTGTAGAGAGAATAGACCTTCTCAAGACTGTTCCTTCTTCTTTTTGTACATTGCCATGATCTTCTTGCTAGACACTCTCTTTGGCCAAAAGTAGCTTGCAAAAGCCCATAGATGTCTTGACAGTTTAGCCTTAGCCAAGGGATCAAAGACCTTGCCACACTCGCTATCAATGAAGTCGCCCACCGTGAGTAGCTCTCGTTTCAACATAAGTGCAAACTCTGTGCGGTCAAGCCCACTGTTGCCCTTTTTCAAAAGACGAAGACTGTGTCTGATAGGATGTAAAGTAGCCTTACATTCAGACTCATCCATGCTAGAGTAATCGCTATATTCCTCGGTATTACCAGCTTCCTTTTTGACTTCTGGCGCCGACGAGGACGCTGTTGAAAGTTTCTTCTTTTTGTGACCAGACGAGTTGGGAGTTCCATTGGGAGTAGAGCCTCCACTAGCCACAGCAGATGCTTCCCTTTTGATGTTTGCTCCTAGCGGCTTATCGTCGACAGGAGACCCATGCACTCTTGGTCTAGAAGTGTTGTTTCGCGCGGTGCCGCTGTTACCATTGGCCTGCTGAGAATTACCAGTCTCGGCTTTGACATGCGGTGAGGGTGCTGCTGGTGAATCCCGTTTTGGCGCTAGTGACTTCCGCTTCTTCTTGAGAGGTTGCTGCTCTTCTTCATCACTACCACGGAGAACAAACGCAAGGTAATCAACGCGTCTGCCCAAGTGCACAGATCCGGGCATCTTGGGCGCTTTCTTCTCCTTGACTTTGCCAGCTGAAGATGGAGGAGCTCCGCTTATGTCAGGGGTAGCTGTGCCTCTGCTGTCATTGTCCTTTTTATCAGTAGCAGCTTTGTCGTCGGTAAGTATAGGTGTTGCTGGTGTTTCAGTTGCAGAGGCTGCAGTGGTAGAGGCAGCGGCAGCAGCGGCAGCTTCTCGCTCCTGCTTCTTCTCAATCCTATGCTCTTCCAAAAACATTTTATTCTGAAATCCTAGCATGGGATCATCACGCATCATAATCCATGCACCGTACCCGTACTTCTTAACACCAATAAGCAACTTGGAATCATCCTCAATATCCCAATCACAGCTCCAGCCATGAACTTTCTTAACCGGTTTATCGATTCTATAAGAAAGCATGTTCTTATCCGGAACAGCTTTTCTGATAAGATCCAAGTCAAGTGGTCGGATAAGTAAGAACTCAGCATTAATATGCTTGACACCCTTGTAGTCAAACAATATGGCACGTTTCTCTTTACGTTTCAAGATAAAATTGATCGCATTGTCTTCCTTCACCTCTGATTCTAGGTTCTTCTTTCCCATCTCTGCGATGATAGCCTCGTTGGCAATTTTGAGCATTTCCGCATATGCGCTCTTAATCAGTTCAGGCTTACGATTAGAGAGAGACCCATCTGCAAACAATTTATCCCACATTTGCGATACATCTCCGAATCTGAGGATAGCCTTATAAAGTCCTCTGACTTCTCTCTCGGTGAGATACGGAGGGTTAGATACTCCGTTACCAGCGCTATTGCCTGTCTTGCGTCGTCGTGACCCTCGATCATTGTCGTCACCATCATCATCTTCTTCATCTACTGAGGCTCCTCGCAGTCCCTTCTCTGCTTTAATTACAGCTGCACGTTTACCAAACATACTAATCTGCTCCTTGATGTACTCTTCTTCTTGACGTTTAGATTCTTCAGCTTTGATTTTCACCAATTCATCTTCGGGTATAATGTCGTCCCATGTCACATCAGCTTTGTAGTCTGTAACCTCAAACTGTTTCAAAAACTCTTCGCCGCCCAAGTGAGACTCGCCCAAGTCCGGAGCAGTATCGTGATCTTCAGCGTGAGCAAGGACATCGTCCAAGTTCAGGTCCTCCAGTTTTTTTTGGTTGTTGTTTGACTTGAACATCGTTCCAGCGCCAAACTTTAGAATCTCGGAAAGTTCAGAGCTAGAAGGATCAGTTTTCTTAGCTTGGCCACTTTTGTCCGTGATTCCCAGTGATATAACTGCGTACTCTAGAATCATTTTCCTCCTGGCACGTTCCAACACTTGTTCTTCAACTGTGTCCTTGGACAAGAATCGATAAACCATAACATGGTTCTTTTGGCCTATACGATGCGCTCGTGCCATAGCCTGCAGATCAGCCTGCGGGTTCCAGTCAGAATCAAAGATAATAACAGTATCTGCAGTCATTAGGTTGATACCGAGTCCACCAGCACGCGTAGACAGCAAAAATACAAAGTCAGGGCTATCAGGTGCATTGAAATGATCAATAGCGATACGTCTTGCACTGGATGGGATAGTCCCGTCTAGTCTTTGAAACGGTAGCCCCTTGATAGACAGGTAATCTCCTAGGATGTCCAGCATACGCACCATTTGACTGAAAATCAAAACTCTGTGGCCATCCTTCCGTAAACGGCCCAACAATTTATCCAAGAGTACCATTTTTCCCGAGTTCATAATCATTCCTCTCAATAGGTTTTCCCGTGAGTGCCGCTGATGCTCGTCGCCAGCGAGAGTGGCCATGTACTGGTTTTCAGCATTGGGAAACAAATAAGGATGGTTACTTGCCTTTTTCAACTCAATCATAATATTAAGCAAGCTCATCTGGGCGGATCCGGTAGCTCCAGCATTCAAAGCACGATAATTCCTGCTGATGATATTTCGATAATACTCTGTCTGCATATCAGCCAACTCGACTCGCAGGATACGTTCTGATTTAGATGGTAGCGATTTCTCCACATCCTTCTTCAGTCTCCGCAAAATGTATGGCTGCAGCCGCTGATGTAAACCTTTGATGTACTCTTCCTGTATTTCATTTGGTTGCTCGAAATCAATCTCGTCATTGATCTCAATCACCCCTGGCATCAGGAAATCCACCAAAGCAGCAAGTTCCTTAATATTGTTCTGCAACGGGGTACCAGTAATCAGCAGCCTGTTTGTGACTTTGAACTCTCGAAGTGATTCGTACAACGCAGATTCGGCATTTTTGAGTCGATGCGCTTCATCAACCGCCAGGTATTGCCATTTTATCGAGCCCAGTTCAGAGCGGTCTTTCAGAATGTACTCATAGGTGGTCAATAATAAATTAAACTTGACCTGTTTTTTGGCAGCATTCGAATTAACATAAAATTCATAGTCTCGAATGGTTTGCCTCGACTTGGTGTTACCCAAATAGACAATGTAATTCATATCCGGGGCCCACAAGTCCAAGGTTTCCTGCCAGGCAGGCACAGTTGATAATGGTACCACTACCAGAAAGGGACCATTTTGCTTTCGAGCATAAATCAGCCATGACAAAAATGCAATTGTTTGAACGGTTTTACCTAACCCCATTTCATCGGCCAGTATACCATTTTGGTTTCTGGACCACAAGAATGCCATCCAGTTAAGACCAGTCAGTTGGAAATCTCGCAGCTCGCCGCCTTTAACAAACGAGGGTTGCTCAGAAAGCTTGACAAACTTGGGACGAGCATTTGGTTGATAAACAGCGCTATGCTGAGGAAGAATTTTGGACGACACGCGGGATTGGAAAGTGTCTACTGCTTGCGGTGCAATATCGGCAATGTCTTCAGCATCTTCCCAGGTACAGTCCTCATAATACAACCGGCGCCATTTAACCAGATAGAATAGCCGATTTGTTCCCGATTCCTCGTCGTACATTCTCTCTGATGCGACAATACGCTCCACTGTCTTAAACTCGGCAAACTCGTCGCGCTTCCGCTCCCGTTCGATAGACATGGCCTCCAAGTCTTCCCTCGTGGTAGACGGGTCGGTCCTAAGTTCATGATCATAAATTACGAATTGCTTGATATAATTGTCTAACCTTTTGGCACCTTTGTACTGCTTCAAAGTGTCATAGGTCTCCCAGGTATTATGCAAATGAGAGTACCCCTGCCATTTCACGCAGTATTCCAGCCCGTTCACAGTATCGAGCTCGTCACTTTCCGGATTTATTTTTCTATGGTCAATCACTGCATCGATTGCATCTTGGGGTGCTGCTGTAGCAGCAGCAGCGGTCTCGACATACTGCTGCTGCTCATCTTCCAGTTCATCTTGTGACAACGCAACCTGATCTTCAAACTCCTCATCATCAACGTCGATATTGTAATTGACAACTTTATTGTTTCTGGTGGAAAATCGCATGCTAGCGGCTAAATGGCTAGTTTCCTCGGTGGGGCTCTTCCGTTTCCGTTTTTTACTGAGAAGCCTCCTTTTCTTGGACTTGGCAGGTTTGGCATAGAATTCATCGTCGTCGTCGTCCTCATCGTTCTCGTCGTCGTCCTCATCTTCTTCGCTGTCATTATTAATGAGATCATCGTCTTCTTCCCCATAGTCTCGGTGACGTCCATTATTAGACCCTCTTTTTGTGGTAGCGGTACCTCTTTTCTTTGTCCGTCGTTTGCCAAATTCTGGAGTATCCTCTTCAGAATCACTGAGCTCTTTATACTTCGACCGCCGTGGTCTTCTCCCAGTAGGCTCCTCGTCAATATGAAATCGATCTGGAACTACATGCTGACGCCGACTCCGCCGTAACCCCCATAGTTCAGGGTCATTCTCAAAGTCAATTTTGCTGGGTTGGTTAGAGGCAGCTCTGCTTGATGTCCTACTGCTGTTGATATCAAGGTTAGAAGAAGCGTCATCATTATTATCCTGCGCAAAACCATTTATATCTTCATTTCCGACCTCAGATGAACCTAAAGCATTGTCTGCTTCCCGGCCGCTGTTGTCCTTGTCGCCGCCGCCGCTGCCGCCGTTCTCGTCAGCAGCCATTTCAAGCTCCATCGCCATATTGTCATTATCGCTGCTCTCAGTGGCCTCGTCGTCAATATCAGCTAATAATCGAGGAGATACAGGAGCTGGGCTGGGCTCATCATTATGAGCCACGCTATCTAACGATTGACCTGGGCCTGGCGCTTTGGCAGTAAGTACCAAGCCATTTTCAGCAACGGGAGTATCCATATGGACTAGATCTGAGTGTTAGCACAGTGCACAAAAGCTAGGGAGAATGCAAAATGAAAGAAAAGAGGTAAAAAAAAAAATCCAAGGTGCGTTTGAAATAATTATCCCAGAAGCGTTTGCACTTTTTTTCTCACCACCGAACGGGCACACTTACATGTTTTAGCAACAGCTCAAAGGCTTTATACTCCTCGGGTCAGTAGTATCTACTGAAGGGGAAGAGAGACAAGAAGAAAAAAAAGAATGAGAAAAGATAAATTCAAAATGTTAAAGGGTGGAAATAAAGCTTTTAGAGTCCCGACCACAGAGTAACTCTCGGCTACCTGGTATCCAAAACAAGAACGAAGCAAATGAGAGTTGGAATAAAAACACTCTCTTTTCTAAAAGTTCCCAGCTATGCGAATTTAAAAAACACAACCCCAGGCCTACCGCTGCTCAAACTCAGAGTAATCAGAGCGTTTTCGCTGAGAAGTCGATAATAAATCCCGTCGTTGAATCAACAGAAGGGAGACAAAAAAAAAGAGTGACTATAGTATCAATCGTGTGAGAGGGCACAGTAAGAAAAAAAAATTTAATTAGACAACGAAAAAAAGAGGCCACAAATCAGAATTTCATCACTGATTGGTCATTCGCCCGTCATTACAGAAATCTATATAGTCTTTGAACATTTTCTCCAAAAGCCAGAGACGTATTTCGCTACTTCAGAGCTCAGCGTTGCCAGGAGGACTAAAAAAACCAAACCGCAAAACTCAGCCTACATTTACAACAGCGGGAAAGCCTGAGAGAGCCAACTCAAGGGGGAAGAAGAGGCAAAGGTGAACTGCACAAACCCCATCAAGTCTCACAAGTCCACAATCATCGCACCTTTGCCCAGACATATATCCAACAGCAACAGAAAGCAAACTCAGCTCGCACAAACACCAAGAGCAGACAGTAACAGCGAATCCCAGAGACTGTAAGGAGCAGCAAAGGTCAGGGTCCAAAGAACCAAAGTCAAAAGACTCAGCTGCTTGAATCTCGAAAACGCGTCCTTGTATGGCTTCCCCACATTAAGTTTACATGTTAAACGCGTAAACACAGAAACTGAAAAAAAAAAAAATTTCACAACACGCACAGTGTTTAGGTAAAGTGATTTTTTTTCCAGCTAAGTTTCACCAAACTCCAAATGTGCGGAAGGCCCTGCTTTTATACTCTCGAGGATTTAATGGTGCGTGCTGAGATAACCCGTGTGCCCAAAGTTACTGCGATCGTGGGGTCTCGATAGGTATATAGGTACCCTACACAGATGCAATATAGTAGTGCCAAAGTAAACAAACTGGCCAAACACAGAAATGGCCGAGCTTGCAGTGGAGCACAACGAGCTCAAGTTCTTCAGAGACGGTCATGAGTACTCAGAGAGGTACTTTTCGAGTCAGCTGAACCAAAGGCTAGGCCTCCAGGCACTGGAAAAGGATATCGAGGCGAGGAGGAAGCTGTTTCAGACACGAAAAGCTGCGCTTTTAGAAGAGCTCTGCAAGTATTTCTTCTTGCAGTCTTTGCAGGAGGGAGATATTATACCAGTCTCTCAGTCACAGATAGATGAGGTTGATCAGAGTGCTAATTCTAAAAAAGCGGTGCTCAGAGAGAAGAAAAAGGCCACCTTGGAGCTCCAACAAAGGACTGAAGGTCTTTACCAGGACATCATTGATAGTTTCAGCGAGGTGAATGACACTGCCAAAGAAGTTGAGAATTTACGAAAGGAGGTCGAGCAACTGAAACACGAGCTACAGGGCTCAGAAGAGTTCATTGAGAATGTCAGACAGTGGGAAAGTTTGCAAGAGCTCTCTAAAGCCAATGAGTTCGAGGAGAAAGAACTACAGTCAGCTCTGCAGGACAAAAGTCAACAGCAGTCGCAAATACAAAGCCTTCAACAAGAAATACAATATCTGGAAGCCGAGATTGAGAAAGAAGAGCTTCTGAGCAAACACCATGAAACCGATAAAGATCAACAGGATGATACTGGTAGGATAGAGTACTATCGTCAGTCGGCTAGTCTAATCTTGCAAATGCTGGGGCTTGACCAGCAGGTGGATTTATCCACAATTAACAGCCAAACTCTGCATAACCTCATGGAAGCGGCCGTCGCTACCAGATAATAGTGACTTTTATGACCTTTTTCTTTTTTGCTTCTTTCTTTCTTCTTCTTAATATCTTTTTATTTTATTTTTAATGTAATTATGACTATTTACTCGGGAGATTGCGACTTTTTCCCATCCATCCAATTCGGCTGATGCTGTAAGAATGCACCTACAGCACCCAAGTATCCCTCGTGTCTCAAGAAATACGGCGTTTTCACTCCCTTTGACCAGAAATTTATGGCATAAGATAGAGTATGCATGGTTTGAGGGTGGCCCCTAATGAATGAGCCACCGAAATAAATATGTTCTAGGTTATTTCTCTGCGCTTGCAGGTAAGCAATCTGGCCAATGTTGTTGGAAATGGCGTATAGCAAACTTCGAGAAATGTCTTCTTGCTTGAACAAATCTCTTCTCTTTGCTCCGTTTTCTTGTGACGCTTTCTTAAACACTTTACCAAAACTACTGGCAATGGTAGATGCCTTCAACCCTATCCGCGAGTAATCTGTGCCATATATATCCCCGACCAGCATATCTACATTTGTGTTATCACCTTGTTCGGCCATCTCCAACATTTCATCAAAGGTTGCTGCATCGGTCAGTAGTGAGAGCAGGCCCCAGAGAGTACCACCTCCCAGGGAGGACCCTCCAACTCTGACAAACTTCCCGGGACCCAGCACTTTCAGCATCCCTACTCCGGATCCGATATTTACTAAGAGGCACGGGTACACAATTGGCCTTTCTGGAAAGTGCATTGGATTTTGCTCTGAGTAGCAAAACACTTCCTCGGGGATCTTGGTGATGAAGAAATCCAAGCCCGCAATAAGACATTCCATTTCATCTTCTCGAGAAATCTCAATTCCCAGTTCTTCATTCAGGAGATCATAGTATTTGTAAGATCCCCCGCCGGTAGCTATTATCCTCGTGGTATTATTAGTCGGACTTTGCGAAACCAACCTTTTCAGGAAGGCCACGCAGTCATTGATTCTGGCGGTTTCAAACTTCTCAAAGTTCAATCTGCCCCCAGATGTTGTCTTATCCCTGGTGAAATATACAATCTTGATTAGTGATCCCCCAAGATCAATTGCAATGTGACTAATTTCGTCTGTATGGTGCGGTAATGCTATATCTCTGGTATCCGGAGGAGTGGACCTGCCATCTACTTGGTCTTCATCCACAATGAAGGCCTCTCTGACATCTATGTGAATGGCCCCAGGACTGAGATTTTTCAGATCGTAGAAAGCGACCCCAGCCTGCTCGTTTGAAAAACTTCCCGCTCGGCTATGTATCCTGGACATTGAGAATAACGAGTACAATTACAGCAAAAACGTAAGGCCAAACAATAATAGAAAGAAAGAAAGAAAGAAAAAAAAAAGGGGGGAGCAGTATAGGTATATAGTTCAAAACGAGTGTGGGTTACAGTTTGGTTCGAAAAAAACCCCTTTTGCCCGTTCGGTTTTTCAGTCTTGAGAGAGCGTTGGTTATAAATCAAGAGTAAGTGTGGCTGAAAAAATTAAGGGATCTTTTTCACTGTTGTTGGGGGAAGAAAAGCTTAAGCCGACACCCGAGGAATTAAGGGACTCCCACGTAACACAGTCAAACGACCACTGATATCGATCCTGGTCAGGGGATGTGGAGTTTCAGAGTCAATTCTACGAAGGTTTTGAGTTATTATTGGTCTAACTAATGGTTTTCTGCTGTGGTTCTTGGTGTGAGTCACTGAAAAAAAAACGGTCTTTTTTATGTGAGTGACCTAACTTGAAACTTGACACTTTGTACCATGGTTAATTGATACTCATAGGTCTCCATTTTCTTTTCGGTTAAGAATGTCATGACGTAGTAAGTGTGGAATTCTGAGCTCGTCCAAGCTCCATAGATTACAATACTTAGCAGTTCGTAGAACAAAAGCCTCTGCTCTCGAGTCTGTAGAAATTGCAAATATTGATGTCATTCCTTCCAGAACAATCTTCGGGTACCTTTAAGTCCTTAATTTTTCAAACATCATTCGATTTGATTTTTCCGTTTATACCAGCTTTAGCTATATACTATTTCTATAGAGTCACAATGTCATTTGGGAAATTACTGAAGGAAACAACTGAGAAGGCTCTCGAGCTTGGAAGTCTGAAACTAGCCGAGTCTTCCACTGCCAAGGAGACTGTCAACAAAGTTCAGTTTGTCTATACTCTGGCGCCTGCTTTAGGTCTCAAGCCCACCCAAAAGGATTTCGACAAGGATGATTCCAAGAAGGTTTCACCTTGGATAAATCCAGACCCGTCATTAACTCTGATAGACACATTCAAGGAGAGCTACCTGTTGACATTGAACAAGTTTTCAATCAATAAGGGCCATTTCTTGCTGGTGACTAAGAAGCTGGTTCCACAAGATGGACTTTTGTCCGAGGAGGACTTGGAAGCAGCTTTCAGTGCTTTGAAACTTGCAAATGAGGAGACAGATGATGACTACATTGGCTTCTACAACTCTGGGCCTGAGTCAGGTGCTTCAGTCCCTCACCGTCATTTCCAGTTCTTGCCCTTACCACCCAAGTTCAAACCATTTCCCGGTGAAAACAAACTGAGCGACTACAAAGCAGGAGACGAGCCTATAGTCGACTCTAGAGTCAAGCACCATCACGCAATTATACCAACTCCCGAATCAATGGAGGCTGAGGAACTGGCTACTGCGTACTCCCATGTCATTGGAGACGTTCTTACTTGTTTACGAGGTAATGGTACGAACAGCGTGTCATATAACTTAGTATTTACAGAGGATTGGATACTTGCCACCCCAAGAAGGTCGGCGAGCGTTAATGGCATAAGCATCAACTCTCTTGGAACAGTGGGCCTGCTATTAGCTAAGTCTCCTCAAGAATTGGACTATTTCAGAGATGAAAATCCACTAAACGTGCTAGAGGCTATCGGGTTCCCTAAAACTGACATTGTTGCCGACGAGTCTATAACCGATCAAGAAAAGCGACATTATAAGTATTAATCTTAGAAGTCAGAAAACCCTTTAATAGTCCTTTTTAATCAAACACTGTGGGGTCGAAAAACTGTGACAGCAAAATTGCATTAGCCACACTCACGTTGAGTGAGTCCAAATTCTCCGGGTCCTGTCCCCCTCTGAGTCTTACCCAATGAGTTGCCTTGGAAGACAGATTCTTTCGCACACCGTCTCCCTCTGAGCCCATGACCAATATAGTTGGCTTTTCTTTATACAAGTCCCGTAGCTGACTTGGAAGCACTTGTTCCGGTACAGTCTCAATTGAGTCAAGCTCCTGCTTGGCTATGGAGGAGGAAGGACTTTCCACCATGGTTGTGATGATATTCCAGCCTCCGTCTTCTCTCAGAGCTTTGAAAAAGCTGATGGGACTTGCAGCGGAATAAATAGGTATATGATCCAAAGCTCCAGCTGATGTTTTTGCAACTGTTGGATTCAATGGAGCGCAATTCTTTGTAGACACAACTATGAAGTCAACTCCAATGTAGTATGCAGATCGGATAATGGCACCCATGTTATGACAATCACTGACTTCATCAATGTAGAGAGCCAAAGGGTTGGAGTAGTCCTGAAGCTTGTTTTTGCCCTTGCCGATAACAGTCTGCTCAATTGTTGTAAGCTTGTGGTCAAAATTATGCAAGGTTGTGTATTTTCCTGGCGTTTCAGAGACCCCCAACTTCAAAATGCTAGGAACAAGCAATGGAGTAGTCTCCAAAACATAATGGTTATGCAGCCGTGATTTTGCCATTTGCTCCATTCTGTACTTGGGGTAATTAAATTTAAATAGGACTTCTTTGGCTTTTAGTAGTGCTTTTATTTCCGGATCAATATCCTCTTCTGGCAGAGAGCTATAAAACATGCGAAGCTCTCCTCTTCTGGTGCTTCTTAGCACAGACTTCACTGGTCCCGAGCCATACACATACTCAGAGTTCGGATCAATGTAGTCAAACTGGGGTACATATTCAGGATCCTCGTAATTGATTTCCTTTTCAATTTTCTTGACTTGCTTTCTAGCTTCAGTCTCAAGAAACCTTTTCTGCGCGGCCTCTATCTCAGCTTTGGTCATTCTTTTGTGTTCTGCTTCGAGCTTTTCGAGCTTCCTCTTTGATGGACCACGAGGCGGAGGTGAGGTTCCATACTTTGTAACTCCCTTATCAACAAGCTCTTTCCAACGTTCAGTTCGCTCTTGTGTGAAAAGACGTCTACGTGCTTCAACTCTCAGTTTAGTATTTTCACGCTTTTTAGATTTGTCTACCTTAGGTTTAGAAGAGTGTCTTTTAGGAGAGTCTTCAAAGTCACTACTATTGTTCCCACGACCACTATTTAACTTGATGTTGTAATAGTCATTTTCGCTTGATTTCTCGCCTGCAAGCTTTTGTTCCAGTTTTTTCTCATATAGAACTGCGTTCTCACTCCTCCTAAATCTAACATCACGGGGCGCTTTCCACGGCTTCTTGTTTATCTTTTCCTTGAAATCAACGTCAAGCTTAAACCCATCAGAGAGCTTTTGGGCCCCAGAGTACCTCGAGATACTCTGGTTCTCAACAAGCTTTTCCACTTGACTTGCAATAAAAGGATTATAGTACTTAAACCTAACCAGCTTAGGTACTAGTATCCCAAGCGGTCTGGGCCGAATCCCAAAATTGCCAAAAACCATTCTTGCCGGGAAACCTAGAGATTATTTTTCACAAGCTTGACAGTTGGATGCCTCTATATATGCGGAGATCCAGATACTGAAATTTTTCAGGCTTACGTAATTCCAAAGGGTCTTTGATTTAGTACTACAGCTAAGAGCTTATACCAGCATGTAGGAGAGCGGTAGCTCTCTGCAAAGCTTTTTTCACTTCAACTTTGAGAGGGTTTGTTTTTTGAAGCTCTGACGAGGCGGATAGAATAAGGCGCCAAGCGGGGCTCTCATGGTCAACGTCTGAACGATTATCCGAAGCCTGAGCAAAGCCTAGGCCAAGAAATCCACGGGTTTCTTTTTTCATTCATCAATTGATTGAAGACAACGCAGTTGTCCAATCTCTGTTTGATGAACAATTCAACAGGACTTCGTTTTTCACTACCTCTAATTCTATATGTAGCATGTTGAGATTTGGTAGCTGCTTTAGACGTTCTCCAGCTTGAGTATACTAGGTTGTACAGAAATTAATCTTGGCCAATAGAATCAGTCCCAGATCGAACATAACCTTCTCGAAATTGAAGCCTGTTAATTTTTCCTACTCGTTTTTTCCTGGAATTCAAGCAATTAATATCAAACAGGAAAGGTTTTGTTTTTATTTTTGTTCCAAGAAAAGCACAATGTCTACTTACCTTCAGCTCCAAAAGATTGCAGAGTACATTCACTCTAAGCCTGTGCTCAGACAGATTATTTATCCTATTGCAAAGAAGTATACTGATTTGGCAGGATACAGAAGTCTTGGATTGAAGACCAGTGATTTGTTCATGGAGGAGACTCCTGCTATGCAAAAGGCCCTCAAGAGATTACCTCCCAAGCTCAACTACGAGCGTGCATATAGGATGGCTGTGGCTTCTCAGCTCTCAATCACCCAGAAGCTTCTACCCAAGAACGAGCGCATGACTTTAGAGAAGGACGATTTCTACCTCAAGCCTTACTTGCATGAGGCCGAGGCCAGGATAAAGGAGAGACGGGATTTCGACAATTTGAAATAAATATTTTTCCAAACTAAAGAGAATTGGATTTCTGATAAAGGAGCTGACCAACACTCATGATTGGTAATTGTGTGTTTGTTTTTATTATAGGCATGAAATAAATAAATAAAGAAAGATTTATATAAATACTCTTCAACTCAGAGTTGAAAGTTGTTCGAAACCATGCTCGAGACACCGAATTCCTTTGCCAAATCTGTCAAGGAGTGAAGAAAGTTGATCAATTACTTCCTGCTCAGGTGTAGAGTCCAGTAAGACAGCCATGTTGAGGCTAGGAATAGGTGGGAAGTTTTTCAGTCCTTGATCTAACATGGCGCCATTGTGTTCAGCACTGTCACTTTCTGGTAGTCTCTCTTGCTCCGGGTTCTGAACCTCGGCGTCATTTCCACCAGCTGAAGGGAACGGAGTCATTGTGAATGTGGCTGAAGCCGAGCCTAACACTTGCTGGTTCAACGAAGGTAACGGAACAACAGGCGGTGGCATGCTAATGTGCATTTGTCTGTCAGGTCTTCTTAATCCGGGTGGAGTGACTTTCCGCGGGTATTGCTGGGAAAGACTTGGAGAGGAGCCAGAATAAGAAGCAGGAAACGCAGAAAGCGCAGTGCTGGACGAAGGCGCAGAGTTCATCAAAGTAGATCCACCAAGAGTGGCACTCGTTGCTGCCGTGGAAGCTGTGGCTATTGTTGCTGTGGTCGCTGTGGTCGCTGTGGTCGAACTAACGCCACTCGTAGAAGAGCTAGCAGAGGAGACCGATGGCAAGTGCGGAGCTGCTGGCACTGGTTGAGCTGGGGGCAACATCGAAGATGTACTACTGTTGCTGACAGCGAACGTTGGTGACAATGCCATGTTTCCTTCGTTACTCAAGCCCCGAGCCTTTTTAGCTTGTAAGGTAAGCCCAGTGGAAGCGGAAGAGACAGATGACGAAGAACTCAAAGCAGGAGAAGCCGTTGATAATAATGGCGCAACGGCACTAAAAGACTGTTGAGCATGCAATTTAGGAGCCATTCGTTTTGGAGAGGGAGATCTCCTCGCTTGAGAGATGGACATGAAACTTGGAGCAGACGACAATGGTGGGGCGGAAATAGGACCATTGGGGTGATTGTTCAGCATCGCACTAGTGTTTACCCTGACAGCGTTTCCAGCGACTGATTGATTGAAGTGATTGCCAGTAGCTATCGGGGAGATGGGTGCTGATGTTATAGGGTTTATCTCGTGCCGGGAGTGTTGAGACAGTTGGGGCTGAGACATTTGCAACGGCATTTTCTCCATTGACTCGAACGTTGGAATCTCAATTTCCACAGTAGTAGATGGAGATTCCAGTGGCTCAGTACTGAGTATCATAGGTTTCGCACTGGAAATAATTCCCAAGGAAGATGCTGGGTGGTCGGGGTGATTTGAAGCCTGCTG
Organism: Groenewaldozyma salmanticensis; assembly: GCA_003708315.3. NCBI lineage: Eukaryota > Fungi > Ascomycota > Dipodascomycetes > Dipodascales > Trichomonascaceae > Groenewaldozyma > Groenewaldozyma salmanticensis. Next base: position 110,505 of record PPNW03000010.1, read on the forward strand.
CGATGTTGGCTCAAAATAGTATGGCTGACTGGAATCATACACCATTTTCGTATCTCTCGGCTCATCATTTGATGTCGTTCCCTCCGCTATGTTTCCTGATTGCTCATGGTACAGATTTTGTTCACCATTTTCCTTCGCTTCTTCTGAAATCTGGCTGTAATCTACCAGCTGCTGCTGCTGCTGATTTAGCGGCACGGTCTCTTCACCTGGAATCATATCTTCAAAAAGCTCCACAATTGAACTGGGCGCCCCTTCTAGCGTTCCGTGAAACGCGGGGGCAGCACTATTGCTGCTGTTAATGTTGCTGATATCGCCATTGTTCGCGGTGTTGGGCCCATACTCATTCCCCTTCAGTGTGGCTTCTTCGGAGTTTTGGCGGCTCTGGCGATGTGAAGAACCAGGCCCTGCTTGTGCCGACGAATTCAGCACAGAAGATGGCATCCCAGTATTCTTGATTGTAGAACTTTGCTGCTGCTGCTGTTGTTGTTGCTGTTGCTGCTGTAGTTGTTGCCGCTGTAGTTGTTGCCGCTGTAGTTGTTGCTCTTGTTGTTGATGTTGCCGCACCACTGCTGTTCTGCCGGCAAAAGTTGAAGTGTTGGGAGCACTACGGGAATCAGTTTGGTTGATTGAAGTGTCTGAGCTTGGGTCGACATCGAAATCCCAGATACTTTCGTTATCTCCAGCACCATTGTAATCATCGTCAAAATCATATCCATCATCATAATCATTAGAGCGCTGCTCCTTTTTCAGAATGGCCACGGAGTCTCGGACGCTGCCTCCGTGTTCTACTTTCCATCGAGCATACTTCTCAACCAAGTCTCTCAGGATTGAAGTTGGGACGCTTCTGAATGCTTTCACGAATTTTGCTTTGAACAGGTCTTCTGCTGATTGTCTTTCGTTGGGGTGCTCGTCAAGACAAAGAGCTACAAATTCTTTCAGAGCAGGTGAATACTGCAGCCCTTCCAGTCTAGCTGGCTTCTGTCTTGGGATAAGCATAATCGCCCTGAACGCATCTTGATCTGAGTATGGAGGGTTTCCCGTAGCTATTTCATAAACCGTTACCCCCAGCGACCATATGTCAGCTTTTGAATTGTAAAATGCACCCTCAGTAATTACCTCAGGGGCCATCCAATAGGGTGTCCCCACAATTGTTGATCTCTTATGCTTATTCGCAGTGACCTCAGCAGCCACTCCAAAATCACACAGCTTGACTTTGCCTTCGTTCGTTATCAGGACGTTAGCAGCTTTGATATCGCGATGTATTATTCCTTCCTTATGAATGTACTGCAGGGCTACTAGCATCTCTCTAACGATTACTGCAGTGTACCTTTCCTCAAACCGGCCCATTCGCAGTAAGCTGCGAACAGATCCACCAGCACATAAGTCCATAATGATCCACAGACGTGTACCATGAAGATAAGATCCATAGTATCTCACGATGTTCGATGCTTCCAAGCCTTGAGAAAGCTGTGAGAGCATGGCAATCTCTCTTTGAACATCCTCAACGTCATCTTCCGCGGTATCAAGATTCAGTACTTTGATTGCAACAACTTTGCGCGTTTCTAAATTCACTCCCTTGTAGACGACCCCAAAATTGCCTCTGCCGATTGGTTCTTCTCTCCTATAGAGAGAAGTAACCGGAGGGAGTTGTGAAGACATTAGCTATTGGTAAGCAGAAAAAGAGCCAAAGGACACAAACACAACGACGCGGTCAAATGCAAGAACGAAACACTGAGACAAAGTAATAAAAAAAAAAAGAGGAAAAGCTAGCAGAAGTTTGAGTAAGTAGAACGAATGATGCCTCAAATATTTGGGGATTGGGATAGCTTTTGATGATAAGTTGGAGTGAAAAATTACATTCAACGTTGGCTTGAAGATCGATCTGGAGATCTATCCATACGCTTAGTGAATAACTTACACACAGCGCTGTAGCTGATGTGCTTAGACCATGACGGTGGTTCTGGTTCCAAACTACAAGCAAATCTGCATATTTGAGAAGCTCTATCCTGAAGTGTAAGCGAGGTTGAAATGGTGCTTTTGACAATTATACTTGAGGCGGAAGAGAACAAAGTTTAGATCAGGAATTCCACAAGTTTGGCTGACAAGCAACATAGAAGCTCGAATACCTCTGAGATCTATAATGGTGAAGGCGGGCCGTTAGATTTCTAGTCTGGTTCTACTTATGGCCAGTTAGTTGAGTCTGAAAAAACGCTGATGGGAGGAAGAAAGTCTGTTATGAGACTTGAGGCAACCGTTTGCCGACAGACTTTGGAGTAGCCCACAGGACTACACATACATGCAAGCGGTTGTTGCCACCTGCCGTAGAGTCTTCCAAATTACCACCGGCAAACACGTTTGACTACACCGTGTTTGAACCTAAAGCTAATTGCAGCAGATGCGCAGGTCATCAAACCCAGTTAAGTATCAATTGATCTCTTTATTATCAGCATTATGCTACAGATCTGCAGCAGCCATTATGAAGGTTCTTTGGCATGGGTTTATACCGAGAGCAATTTCGAAAAGATTTTGGATTATTCTGCTGGCTGTTGTCACAACTTGACAGTGGGTGCAAGGTTTGCCACCTCGTATGCTTGCTTCGAATGGGTGCATTAATCTGGTCACTATTTCCTCGGCAGAACAGGTATAAACCACTTGCAGATAAAGTTCGGAAGAACACAACACACTACACTCGCTTTTGATGACGGCGAGTCAATATGCTATTTTTAGATTGTCAGCTCCATGTCTCACTTGAACTGGCCACACGAGTTTACTGCAGCCAGCCTTGATACCGCAAGAAAATAGTATCGAAATCAAGATTGTCTAGTTCCAAAAAACATGAGCCACCCTTAACCGCTGCTATACATCACCAGGCTAGCGTTTTTGGTATATCGCGCACTTTCTGAACTCTGCTTAGTATCAGCGCCAAAAGATAGCTAGTGGCCTCAAAGAAATTGAACCTGAAGCCAGCCATTGAAGCCAGCCATCGCTGAGTCAGGCTATGCTGAGAGGCTTGGTGATACGCAAAGCTAGAATTGCTGATGGGAGAATGTTAAGGCATTCAGGTTGCTCAGGCAGCACGAGATTTTGATGAGACACTTTTGAGCCTTCACATGATTGGGGCTGGGGGGACGAGAAAAAGGAACAGAAGAAAAGAATTCAATCCTGCTTTCCAAGGGTTTGAGGGTGGTGGCCAAAGAGCCATATGCTGGGCTTAGATCAACGCCTGAGTGGCTGTAGCTATCACAAATGGCATTAACCAACACAAAGGTTGCTTTTCATGAGCACTAGGACCGGTATATGTAGATACCAGACAAACTCAAGGTTGGACACATGCATAAAAACCGCGTCTTGTGTTCAGTGTCAGTAGCTACACTGGATAGAATTACTTAATCTCAGCCCTGTACAGCCCTTTTTTTTTGTTTATTTATTTCTTTATTGACCAGGAATCTGAATATGCCGCACTTTTCGCGTCATTTTGAAATTGCTGCTGCTTGGGACATTATGACTTCAGAGCGGAGCCAGCAAAGAAAAAACAGCAATATTCAGCGAAACGCGTTCACTGAAACGCGTCTGCTTTTTGCACACACCAAAACATGGATACAAAAAAAAGCTGTCACCGAGGAAGCCCAAAACCAGAAAGTTAGGCGCCTAAAAGTTTCAGGTTGGTTCCAAGTCCCAAAACAGAGCCCGTTCCTGCAGATCGGTGCCAAGATCGGCAGCTCAGATTACATACATGCCACCAAAGGGCTTCGAAGCTCAGCAAGAAAACGTCGGCGCGTTCTCCGTTTCAAAGGTGAAATGGCTGCTGGTGAAGATACAGAACTGGCTGGGGCTCACGTAGCAGCTAGATTAACCCCAGAAGCACGTCTTTTAAGCTATGACAAAAGGACTAAATTCAAAAAAAAAAGAGGGTAAAACGCTAAACTTGTACCTGAATCATCGCCAAAGAACGGGTAAAGGCTCCTTAGCCACCATTGCGAATCACAGCAGACAATGGCTTCTTGCTGATTCGCGCGGATGTTTCTAATCGTGGACCCGGCTGTAGTACGCTTGATCCACCGACCGTCCCTCTCGACACATATGTGATCCATTCTCGGACGTCGTAACATCAGAAAAGAAAAAAAGAAAAATAAAAAAGGAAAAAATATTCACATATGCTGAAGCGAGTTCAAACTCTCAGACGTCATCGCGGGGAGGTTTCAGAACCAGGGGAAAATATGCAAAAAAAAAAAAAACCCACCAGGGAGAAAGCAAAAGAAAGTTGTGCTGAGAGAAAGAAAAAAAATTACATCAGATAGGTGTGAGGTAAATACATATATATATATATATAGATATAGCCCTGTTCAAAAAGCCCTCTCTTTCATGGCGCAGTTTTCACTTTGCTCTTATTTATTTCACTCTCAAGGTCTAATTATTGCTTCTCAACCTGTTCGGGGTAGAAGTAAACAAGAGCTCTTCACTTTCACGCAGCAAGATAACACATAGGAGGGATAACCAGGCTCTATCCAATATATATATAAACCATTCGAACCTGCCATTTTGCAGAAAAGCCTTTTTTTCATCAATCTTGCTTTCCCTCACAGTACTTTCAAAGAAAATGAGTGATCTTGCAATTTCTTCTTATCCTGCTGCCCTGAATCAGGGAGATTACTCCACTTTGATTGCCAAACTCTCCTCAAGTGCTTTGCTGATAGACACCCAGTCTAAAGATGCGAGTCCCAGCACCAACACCAGAGAAGCAGCCAGCGCAGAGCAAACTACAGCAGCAGCAGCAGCGGCGGGAAACGGTGCTGATCAGCTGTCGCAGGTAGTTGTTTCTCAAAAAACCGCTGCGGCCTCTCAAGGTCAGAACTCGCTTGCTAACGCACAATCTGCTGTCCAGTCTGCTATTGCTGCCATCAGCTCTTCAATCGGCTCTCAGCCCGGTGCATTTTCGGGCATTGCTGCATCTGCACAAACCTCTCAGGCTCAGGGTCAAGCCATCAGCAAAAACGCAGCCGCAACCTCTGGAGCTGGCTCTGGAGCTGGCTCTGTAGTTGACTCCAGTTCTGCAAGTAACTCTACAAGCAACTCTACAAGCAACTCTACGAGCAGCAATTCATCTAGTTCTGCTTCTGCGTCTGACTCATCAAGCGATGCGAATTCAGACGCTCGGGTTTCCAAAACTCTTATCTTCGCCCTGGCTGGCCTCGCTTGTTCCTTTGGACTTGCCTCTATTTAAGAATGAAAGCAGCAACGCATACATTTGCGTAAGCTCTCAACTACGTGGCATGCATTCGCAGCACCACAAGGTATATATATATATGACACCGTGTAGCTTCTTTCTGTTTTAATTTATTCTTCAAAATAATTGTAAGGGGTCTCCCTCCATCTTGGAAATGGCTTGATTTCCTGGGCCATATAAATCTAGAGAGGGAGCGTTGAGTATAAGAGATATCGATATAAGCTATAGGTTAATTATATCGATCAACTGGTCCAGACCTTCCCTGATTTTCAATTTTAGTTTTTAAACTTTTTTTTTCTCTCTCTCTATATATATACACGCTCACACTATTACATCACGCTTTAACCGCCAGGTTTCAGGACTTGTGAATGTACCGCTGCTGTATGCAGTTACCCCGAAAACCTTCAAAGAATTGTACGCATGAATCTGTCGGAAAGACAGGGAAAAGTAAGCAAAGTACGGGAAATAAAAACAAGCAACCTGGGTGTGTGAATCTGGGCGGGCACTGAGCTAAGAAATGTCAACAAATCTATTTCTCCTTCGAGAAGACTGTTGAAGAATGACAACTGATGCAATTTAGTACAGAGAGCAGAAGTGAGAACTAAGACTAGCGAAGCAGAATAGAATACCGCAAGGATATTCCAGGGTGTTGATTATTTGGAAGCTTCATATGTTATGACACCTCCGACGTGGTGTCAACAGACCTAAGCATGATATCTCTGTAATACCTCGCCCTATGGCTCCCAGGGCTGTAAGTTTATGATACCTTTACGATAACTTTGTGTTCCACGAGAAGAATGATAACACTCTTCTTGAATGGCAGCGCATAATTACTGGAGACACGACAAGCTCTGTGTCTTAAGCGCCCTCCCCCTTCATTCTTCCAAACGTGTCTCCGTAAAATCAACGTGATACAGGATCTTTTGCGTTTTCAGGAGCTTAGACTAGTTTGATCTTGGCAGGGGGGGCAGTGCCGACAAGACAGATTGCTCATGTGCAGGATTTGACTAAAACTCCTTGACAACTAAGAGAACAACAAGAGCCTCTGGAATGTTACTTAGAGTCTTCAGTATCTGTGGTCCCCAAACTGTTTATGATGATAGCTATCTGGAGCAGGTCTAAGTCGCATCATTGTTGTCCGATTTTGATGCATGAACAACTGAAAGCTGTGTTAGAACAATATGCACTAGGCTCTTGTTTTTCTTTCTAAAACTGCTTACCCTTAAGTGCGAGTCAAGCTCTTGTCGCTCACTTCCTGTCAAGTATGGCTCCCATAATTGTCTTTGATTTAACGAGTCGGTATACTCGTATGGTGCAATTGTTCTCGGCGCGATGAGTATATTTGGATCTGAATCGTTAGCAAAACCTCGAGACATGAGAGGTAAAGAAATTATTTTTCAAGATACTTACCGTTAGCATTTGTCAGTTGTATCTCTGAATGAATGAAAGGCCAGTTTATCTTATACCACTCTTTCCATGTCTCTATTGGGTGCCTACTTGGGTTATAAGCAGGTGACTCTATCGTCGGCATATGGTGAAAACAAACAACTGCAGTCCTTTTGACAACTTTCAAGAAAGCTTTTCTTCTTACCAGACTTGCTTCTTCTGAAAAGTAAAGGAAGTGCCGGTTATATTACCCTGACTTTGGTTTTTCTTGTCTGTTTCTTGTCTGTTTCTTTTTTTTTTTTTTTTTGGCTATTTTTCTTGTTTTCTTCAGATTGGTTTTTTCTTTTGTGGGGGACTGGCTTTACTGAAGAGTGAGAGAGTGTATCCTCAAGACGCTTTTTCTTTATCCTGAGGCATAGACTCTGTTGACAAGTTCGGTGTTTATTTCGAGACGGACGCAAGAACTTTTCTCAACGAGAATTCCAAAGTAGGACGAAAACTGGAATTTGGAATCTGTTTCTTTCTTTCTCTTCTTTTTTTTTATTTTGGAGAGACCCTCTCTAAACAGGCTTCACTGTAGAATTGATCTGATCCTCGTTGTGAGATTTCTTGTTTCGAATCAAGCTTTGTATGAGCACCTCGATCTGAACCGATATTTTTTTTTTTGATTATCTCTTTATTCCTTAGTAGCCTACCCCAGCAGTTTGGAAGAAAAGGATGGTTAAGGTGTGGTATGAGTTGCTGCTTGTTTGGAAATACAATGAGAAACGATTTGCTTCGTTCTGAAGATTAGCTGCGTGCGTGCTCTCTTGTTTAATTTGTCTTACTTCCGACTGTTGCGAGGCTGCCGCGAGCCACGGAGTTTTGTAGAAAGCTGGTGCTGGCTGTGATCTGATACAATGAAAGGTTGAGATACTCCTGTGTTTGAACACCTGCTATCCAGAGCTGCCGAAGGTGACTACAGTTGGAGAAGTGGTAAAATCAAGGAGAAATCACTCAAGGAACCGAGGGAGCACAAAGAACCAAAGGCTACGAGATAGTCAAAGGAGAAGAAAAATGAAAAGGAGAAAGAGCTCCAGGAGAAGAACCGGTAAGGAAGCAGGAAGCGAAAGAAAGAAAGTGAAAAATGTAGGAGGAGGAGGAGGAGGGAATTGTGAGAACTCAACTCTTCTTGAAAAAAAGTTCCTCTGATTTGCTGTTCTTCAGAGCTAGCCCCCACGGATCTTTCGCTCTGTGGCTGTGATGGCGGTTGTGCTGGTTTTGCTTGAGCCAGAAATTTGATTGATGGAGTAGATCTGGCCGAGCCTGGAACGAAACAAATAATCAGGATTTTAAAAAAATAATAATAACAAAAGACAACAGATTTTCAGCCAGCAGCAGCTTTGGTCGGCTTGAAACTTTTTTTCCTGGTAGCACTAGTATAAATCACCCTCCAAAGGATGTATCTAGTCTGATGAAAGTTTTTTGTGTGCTCGTCTTACTTTTTTTCTTTTTCTTTTTTTTGTTTTAATAAATTTTTTTTTTTTTTTTCTGTTTGTCTTCCTAGATTTGCCTTGCTAACCTGTGGAGAGTAATTGGGGGTTTTTGTAAGTCTCTTGAATGGTGCTGGCTTGGTCTCGAGCTTTCTGACTGATATGGCTCTACAACCGATTCTTTCTGTCCTGTTTCTTGGGTCTTTCGGAATTGTGTGGAACGTATTTGTTTTATTTCAAACGAGAGGAGCGCTTTGAGATGCTTTTGAATGATTGAGCTCTCCTTCTAGGAAGAAGTATGCAAGCAGTCGACCTCTTTGGTGATCCTCGATTGTTGTGTTAACTTAAACCTACAGATATTACTACATATATTGCTTTACTAAATGTCCAAGAGCTGAAGCTAGAGAGACACACAGGGAGATTCATCAAAAAGATCACTACGCGTCTGAAGATGGGTAAGTTTCGCTGCGGAAAAAGAAATTAAAAGTTTCATCGATTTCTTCTGAATCGTTGACTGGCAAGTGCCAAACGCAAAACGAGCTAAAAAACAAACAAAAAAAAAAAAAATTTAAAAAAGGAAAAAAGAACTGCCTGTCAAAGAAACTAAGTTGGAACAAAAAAAGAAAAGCACTGAGCAAGAGACAGGTTCTCAGCGCTCCAAACTTTGAAGAGTAGATGCGTTCATTAAACACAAAACGTCAAAAGGATGTGGGCATGAGAAATCCCCACCACACAAAGTGAGAAGTTCCTCGATATAATCACAAAAAGGCAAAATTCAGAATGAAAGATCATGCTGATAGACCTCCTATGATTTGCGAAGATCATATGCATGCACATTAGCTGCTGAGTTACCTCGAAGAGCCTTTTTTTTCTTCTCGATGAAGATTTATGAGCATATGATATTTCACCGAGCCTTTTCCGAGGCTGCTTCTTACAGTCTTGCTACAGTGGCTAAAAAATTGCATGCAGTAATTGCTGCTGCGGATATGCACAATGTGTCTTGGTACGAACGATCTCTTGGCTCGAAACCGAGCCGAATTAAAGTTACTGAAATTTTCGCTCACTTTGTCTCTCGGTGATTTGGCGGAATTCTTGTTCACCAGGTTTTCAATCACAGCTTAAGGACTTTGTCAGAACTGCATATGAGTGAAAAAACCTAGACTCGGAGCGTAGTAGTACTAGTAAACTCATACTCTTGGCCAATTGCAATCTCCTGGTTCTAGTCGTCGGCAGAATTAAAATGCTGATTGTATCTAAGTTATGCAGAGTCAACTGGATCTAGCAGGTTTCGTGCATTTTGTATTGACCCTCTCTGTCTCTCTCCTTAATATTCAGATCCTCAAGGTTACTCAGGCGCACAAACGTTGTACTTGAAAAATTACGAAGTGAGTTCGTTACAGTTATTACAACGACTAATCGGACCGGCCCGACTATGCCGAGATATTTATGAAGATATACCGCCCTTTCGAAGTCGGTTATATACGTCAAGCCATTGTTGGTTGCAGTGACAACATATAGGAATACGCAAACTACATGGTGAAAAGAGAGGGGCAACGGTGGGGAGCCTTCTCCGCTTGTGAAGAGTGTATTCGCACAATTGCTTTTCATGAAATAACTGTTTCAGAGATGTTCGGCCCTCACAAGTATTATTACCACTTTGACCTTTGATTTAATTATCTTACATATGGATAACTTTTTGTTATTTTTTTTTTTTTTGGCTTTTAGTTTGCATTGCATTGCTGTATTAAGGAATATTCACAAGCGGTTTTCAACGGGAGGCTATTGAATGACCGTGCCTGCGATTGTTATAAATTTTAGGTTATCAATCTGGATCCAACCTGTCCATATGGTGGTGGTCCCTGAAATTTAACTAATACTTCAGGTGGGTTTAGCCTCTTCAGTGCTTTCTCTATCACTTAGGTTGATGGAGCTAGTGCATATATACATTGCAATGCAAAATAGTTAACATAACGCTGGTGAAAGTTTTACGAATAGTAAGCTAAGGTTGTATTTATATATGCATGTCAATATCTTCTCGTGGATATTCTGCTAGTGACATCTGCGCTAGCTTTGCTTATCTTAGGACCCTTTTCACAAGCAGAGTCTCTATTTGACTGACGCCGTCGTGTATGCATACGCGAGATCCAACATTAGAAGACGGGTCGGCTCGAGGTAATGTCGAGTATAGAAACATGGCAGCTGCCAGGCACCTTAACAGCTTCGAGCAAACAATCTACCTACATTTGAGCACATATAGGATCTTGTTGCAGGATATTCCGGTTTTCGAATTATTGAGACAAGTGTTTTTCCGGTATACTTGAAAAAAATCTGAAAGTTCACATGTCCTCAATACTTCAAGCTTTCTTGGCAGAACAAGAGCATAGAACAGTTGGATCCCTGATTTCTCCGGCCAGTTTTGGGTAGGCATGCCGCGCAGAAATATCAATTTAACCTAGTTACATGCATTATTGACGGTACCTCAGAGCACTGGACATATATATATAGATCGCTGGTAAATGTCTCAGCGTGTTGTCTGGATTGGCTCTTTTAGGCGTATTTGAACTTGATTTAGGGTCCTTTATTAAAAAATTACTTCTTTAACAGAGAACATCTTTGCATGAACATGAGCAGTACAAGCACTATCAAGCATACATTAAAGTTCAATCAATGTCGCCGAGGCTTTGGACTCTTGACAGCCTTCTCACTTCCCCAGCTCTTCGAGAGAACAATATCACTACAAGCCAAACTCGGTGAAGATACCTGTCATGCTCTCCTGATTGACTTAGTGAATGCATGTATATTGTGAGCGTTTCCATGAAAAACATATTCTTGAGCGCACGAGTAAAGCAGTGCGGTTTCAAAACTTGAAGGAGTGCCGAGGTGTTAAGTTTGTATGGCACATCTCGACACCTTAGTCAATTTACATGCCCATGTACCCTTGTAAATTTGCTCGTTACACGTTTCAATTTCTGTTGAATACTTGATAGTCAAAGAAAACAGCTCAATGGCTCTTATCGAGCTTATTCTTTTTCTTCTCTTTCCAATAGTGATTACTGAGTCCCTTCTGAAAGTCAGCGACAGCTTGAAAATCAAACTACATATAACCAAGTTTCAAATATCTTCGAGCACCAGCTTCCAGAAAAAAAAAGCGGTCCGAACTAGTTTGATTTATTTCAAGAATAAAAACAACCACCCTCCAGTATATCCCAGAAAACCGCTATCTCCTGCAGCATCAAGTTGGCTTATAGTGATCTAGCCAGTCAGAACTGCTAATTGAGCATGGCAACCTCAGTCTCGGTGAGCTTTTGCAGTAGTATTGCGGGTATTACGAATAGATATTGCCTCACGAGCATCCAATGCAAACAGCGTATAAATATAAATCTCAATGGTTGAAACAACTAATGTAGCCATGTCCCTGATTTGCGCAGTGAGAGGCTTTGATTGTAGTGGCTTACCCTTGGAAATGTAAACTGGAGCCCTCTTGTCCATTTTTCTTGATTGTTGCAATCACTATAAGTTCCTTTGTTTTTATCTTCCTTCCTGCCCTTGGCTTTGTGAGTGGAAAACTCTATTGATATTATTTTGTAATTGACGTAAAAGTTTCGTGTTATATAGCAGCAGTCTAAAAATTATTGTGGAGCTTCTGCAGCTCTGTGAGCGGTATACAATAAATCCGATTATATAAAATATACTGCTGACTGCTGAACTAAGCGACCCAAGATATTAACCAAGCCAATTTCTATCTCTTTCAGTGGAAGCTAGAAGTACCCAGGCTTAGTTTCACCCTTTAATGCTACTTTTTCTTATAAAATCATTCATGATACCTATTAATACCGAATACAAAATGATCCCTTGTAGGAAGGACATACCCTGTGTCAGCTGATTATTTAGGTTTGGGCTTGTTCTTGTAAACAAGAAAACAATAAGGACTCTGCTCTTGTCCAGAAACAACGGCTTATATGAATGTTCACATGGCGCCTCAATAAAGCCAGAAATGAACAAAAGCGATACCTATCTTGTTTTGCCTCGAGTATCCTTGTCGTACTCGATTTGCCCAGTTGAGTCATCTCCAGCAGCTCAACATGCAGTGCTTGAATTACCTTTGAAGATGCAATGCTTAACTTACTTCCAACTCTTCTTTGACTTTACAATGCTTTTATTATGAGCCTCTATCCTTGGCTTATTATCAATGTTCAAACTCAATATGATGGCCTTTTGCGTCTCCCTGGCATGCAAAACTGGCGAGGTCAGCATTTCTGCTCTCTCATCATTTGATCTTTGATTTACTTCTTCTTCTTCTTCTTCTTCTTCTTTCATTGATTTTTGATATAAGCTAGTTACACTATGATGGTAATGCATTGGGTATCTGCCATGTGTGGTGCAGCTGTTGTTGCGGTGGTTTTTGCGGTGACAGATCCTGTAGCTGAGCCAGGTTCATATATCTGCGACAATTCCCGAGTAGCTCTCAATAACCTACAAAAAATGTACGTAGAGAGCACAGGGCAATGGCAAGGTGGTTCGCCACTTGCTTCTACCTGGAATTGGGCCAATGCAATGACTGCTTTGATTGATTATATGATTTTAGACGAATCAGCTGAAGACGAATATCTAGATGTTTTGCACAACACTTTTCTGAAAATTCAGGAATTGAATCTAGAGAGTAACTCTACTGCTTTGGGACTACTTCATGACTCTAATGAAGTCCCCGCTGTAAATGGTGGGTTTGTCAATATGTTTTACGACGACAACGGATGGTGGGCCTTGGCATGGATTCGAGCCTATGATCTGACTCACCATGGTCCATACTTGGATGCTGCCAAGCAAATATTTGCACAAATGACTACTGGGTGGGATATCATGTGTCAAGGAGGGATATGGTGGACAACAGAACGGAAGTATAAAAATGCAGTAGCAAATGAGCTTTTTCTCTCCATTGCCGCAAGCTTGACCAACCGAGTACACAAAACTGAAAAATTCTTCTACGCTGATTGGGCTAAACGTTCATGGGAGTGGTTCAAAAATGCTGATATGCTTAACGTTGACAACACTTACAGTGATGGCCTAGACATTGATTGTCACAATAACCATCAACCCGTGTGGACTTATAATCAAGGAATAATTCTTGGGGCACTTGTTGAATATGAAGAAGCTACAAGCGACGAAACGGTTCTGGACTTTGCTAACAAAATTGCTCACGGGGCGCTCGAGGTGTTGTCGAAACCAAATGGCGTTCTTCACGAAAGATGCGAGCCCAATTGCGGTGGGGGCTCTAACTTTAAAGGCATATTCATGCGAAACTTAGTAAAGTTATATGAAGCAGGCGGCGAAACCGATGCAAATTACAAGAATTTTATCTTGAAGAACGCTAGAAGCTTGTGGCATTATGCCAAAAAACCTGACGGTAATTTTGGGGATATTTGGGATGAGCGAGTAGCTGGGTTAACGATCTTGTATAACACCATGACGAACACTGCCGCCGTAGATTTATTGAATGCTGCATATAAAGTTTCTGGATGCAGCTCATAGCACTTCAGTGATTTTTTTTTCTTTCTTGATTTTTGCTTCATCACTCGTCTGTGTAGTAAGAAAAAAAAAAAGAAGCCACTCATTTTATCCTCTTCATATATACATTTACATTGATTTATTGAAAGTGACCGCCCCGTACTTGTTTTGATCGTGGGATTTGACATAATTGCGGAACTGCGTTAGTCGACTCCTCTTGCCTCGTTCTGCAGCTCTTGAAATCACCCCACAAATGAGATTAGCAGCTCTCAACGAGTCGTCATTAGCTGGAATGGGGTAAGTCAGTAAGCTTGGCTCAGCATTGGTATCAGTTATTCCAATTGTTGGGACCCTAGCAGCAATGCACTCCTTAATGGCATCCCGTAATTCCACAGTATTTAAGAATACAACCAAATCTGGGATAATGGATTTATGAGTGACAGCTTCAGAAAGCGGTCTCTTTGTAGGTCGATCCGCCATGTCGACTTCCATTCTCTGCCACTTTTCAGACAGCAAATAAGAATTACTCAAAGTACCTGGAACCCAACGAGTGTGGACATAATAGCCTCTGGATCGAGTAGCTGCTACTCTGACAGTATCTTCGCAACCCTTGTAAGTTCCAACGTAGAGTATAATTCCACCACGCTTGGAAATCTCTTCAGCCACCCTGGCAGCCTTACGTAGTTGTGAGAGAGTTTTTTCTAGGTTTATGATGTGAATTCCGTCTCGTTTGCCATAGATATATGGATGATTAGTTGACCGGAACAAGCTTGTTGAATGGCCTAAGTGTGCTCCTGCGGCGACAAGTGTAGCCAGTGAAGTCTCGCTAATATTTTTGGGCTTGTACAAGTCTTCGTGAGGCCTGTAGACGTCTTCTGGAGCAGCAGACCCTAACTTTGATATATGCTTGTTTAGAAACTGTTTTCTAGCAAAAGTCTCTTGTGGTGTGTAAGGTTCACTAGGCTTCGACCTTTCGACATTAGGATATTTTGTCAGTTCTTGCATTCCATCTGCCTTTGATCTGCTCTGAAGTTTTGCGTTACGCACCACTTCCCGGATATTCGCCTTGGGACCCCTATCTGGTACCCTAAAAACTTCAATAAACTTCTCAGTAACTGAATCGTAATCCTTTCCAAGTTCAAGAAGCTCCTCAAAGGATCTGTTCAGCTCTTCTTCAACTTCCGGAGAAAGCTCCACACCAGCTGTCAGATCATCAGATGGTACCGTAGCCAAATCCTTCCATGCAGCTTTGGCAAGATCTTTAACCTCGTTCTGTCTTCGCTTCAACTCCGGCCCAAAAACTTCTTCAGCCTTGAGAGCAATGGAATAATCTTCGTCGTTTCTTAAAGTATTGTAGCTATCCTCTAACTGCTCATTGGTCAAGCTTTTCAATTGTTCGTCTCCGAGCTCCAAAGATGAAAGTTTGGGTTTAGATATGCTGGAATTCATTCTCCGAAGAGCCAGGCACTGCCGAAATGCTGCAAGTGGCAGTCTTGCACTTTGCGGTATTCGGTTGAGCCGAATCATCTTTGTGAAAGATATAATGCAGAAGTACGTATATAATGATGAAAAATTTGGAGTTTTCACGCATCGGAATTTCAACCCAGATTTATTAAGATATCTCTAGGATTCTCTAGAGACACAATTATACACAGCTTTTACAACCACGAGAACATTAAAAACCAGCTGGTGACTAGAACTGAAATTTCAATTGAAGTTCTGACGGCGAAAGAAAAAAATTTACTTTGTGTATTAATAAATATGATAGTACTATTGAAAATGAATTATACTATAGCGAGATTTTGCTGCCTTTTTTGTTTGCTTCAACTCAACAAAAATGCCCCAGATCCCTCCAGCATTGCAAACACCAACTTCTCAGCGAGCACCTCTTTAGAGCTATATTCGGGCAGCTTCAAGTAATTAGCGCAGGTCATAACACTAGGCAGACTGCTATCTGCTGTTTGGTCCTTTTCAACTTGTTTCCGAACCACCGTCAAAACGGGGTTTAGAGCTTTGAATCCTCCGATAGGTAAGTTCGGGCTTCCAGTCAGAAACTGCAGTAACGCTCTTCTTTCCTTCTTAGTGAACTGGCTCATCACTTGGATCAAGTATATAACTGGCTGACTATCCTTAGTGTATCCGTGATCGGCTTTGATACTTTCCCTCAAGTTTTCAAAGGACCAGTCTTCTTCTCCGCCACCATAGATCATTGTCAGTTCCTCCGGAAGGAATGCATTCAGTGCAGCATAAGGGAATACCAACGAAAATCCAGCTTTGAGCTCTTCGATTTGCTGTTCGATACCAGAGCCAAATGTCAAGTCAACTACAAGGGACAAGTACTCTGATACATTCTCCTGAGTAACAAAAATGTCCGAGCCATTTTCAATCAACTCCATGGAGGGAATTCCAGGGTAAGTGAAGTTTATAGCCAAGCTTTCCAGATCCAGACCATCAATTTCAATCTTGGTTTCGGAATTACTTTCCCTTGAAGCATGAGCAAACTTCTCCAATAATTTTAAGGACCTCTCCAGCTGAGGATCGATCTGACTCACCAAAGATATGCTTGGATTAGTCTCAGAACTAGTAATCCCAGAGGCCATACGGAAAAGCAAAGGATTTAGTCTGATATCAATGATGCGAGAGTCAATCATTGACCTAGCTAAAAATATTCCCAAAGTTTTGAAAAGCTGAAGAATCTTTTTGCCGTTCGAGCTTTTCCTTCTTGCATCGTTCATTGGAGCAGGAAACAGTCCAAGGCTGTTAAAAATATATGTATCATTGTCATTAGTAGTATCTCCGTCTCTCCACATTTTGTACTGTTTAGAAGAGAATTGTTTGGACACAAGAGAGTAAAATTCCAAAGTAGGGCCTAAGCCGGTTCCAACTTCATCAAAAAACTCAACCTCCAAAATGTTTGGGGAGGAACCACAGAGGTCCATGACCTTGATAGCACTATGCATAATGTGATTTCTTGAGACACGGACTTTCTGCCTAATTAGTCTTCCCAGTCTAGTCTCATCTCTAGAACCTTGCCATCTGCTCATCGATCTAGAATATCCAAATGAAGTACTTTGGAGAAAAGTATACCTGTTTTCAAATGGAAACAAAAACGGATAAGTTCTGGTAGCATCGATGATCCAATCCGGTAAAAGTCCACTAGCAACAACCAAAGGCTCCCCAAGCTGCCTTGTAAGCTTTGCGCTCAGCTTAGAGTTCAAGAACTTGGAATTGGGAACCTTGAAAACAATGTCGCCATAGTCATTGCCATGCGAATTGAGATAATAAAGCACGCTAAGGAGTCTCATAACTGTGGAAATAATAGGACTTTGTCCAAAAGAATCAGGAGTTTCCTCGAGTCGGTTGACCTGTACAGACTCAATCTGATGACCTAGTCCAACTCCCTTCTCTTCAGGCTTGGAAACCCCTGGAAGCATTTTGAAGTAAACAGTAAAAGTAGAACTCCAGATGTTCTTAAGTGCCTCAGGATTGACTTCCTGCAAATGCCGATAAATAACTCCAAGTACAGTGCTATCGTAAGGTATTGGATTCCAATTTGTGCGGTCAGTACTGAATTCTAAATGCCATTCAGTTTTGTTCACGATATCAGCATATAGCTCCTTGGCCGTGGTGGCTGAGAGGGCTTTTGAAGCCGCTGAGTCCTCGGCAGCAGCTTCCTTTTCTATTCCAGAAGATTTCTCTTCTTCGTCCTCATCATCATCACCATCATCTTCAACAACATCTTCTTCCTCTTCTGCTTCTTCGCCAACGTCGTCGTTACCGTCGGCACCGCCATCATTACTGCTACCACCAGCTAAAGATTGTTGACTTTCAAATAAAGGCATAGAAAAGCGACTACTGATATTACCAAGAAGTCTACCTAAAGCCGCCTTATTCTTGTAGAACTCCTCCACTACCTTGAAAGTTGCAATTGCATGGACGGATAAAAATATGCCCTTCATATTCTCAGAGACATTCGAGGATGAATCGTCATGTATTAGTTTTATTCGGAGCTGTTTGGCAAGCATTGTGGCAGGGTTAGTTGATCTATCACCGTTACTAACACTGACGACTTCAAATTTCTCAGCTCTTTCCAAAACCTCATGCAAATTGCTTATAAGATCTTCAAGTTGACTTGAAGATTCACCAAAAAAAATATTCAAAAAGGCTCTGCTATTCTCAGGCTCCTTTAGAGATAGCAGCAGTGCTTCAAACACGTGAGAGCTAAGCAGTTCAAAAGAAGAAACTTTAGGCAATATATCTTTGAGATTCTGGTAGCATTCCCTTACAGAGTGATTAGACTTCAGTCCCTCAGTGATAGATTTAAGGACTTTCTGAATTTCACCAACTTTGTCTCCAAGAGCAATACTATCCAGACTATCGAAAGTTCTCGTCAATTCTCCTGCTTCAAATGCTATCAGTTGCTTCAAACCAGATTTGGGGCTCAATTTAACAACTTCGTCATGGCCATCGTCCCCGCTATCAGCAGCAGTACTATCTGAATCACAGAGACTGCGCACGGAATCCATCACACCAAACCGATACATGATTGGCTTGTATACATGAGGAAGTTTAGTTAAGAGAATTATGCAAATCTCTAGAGTGATAACCATCAAAGACTCATGTTCTTTATGAGAAAGGATAGCGCTCATCAAGGAAGCCAGCTCAATTGACTTGATTATCTCAGTCAAGTCTTCAGATGGAAGAATTGCCACAATTTTCATGATGGAGGAAAGCACAGTGGTACGGATACCGACTGACACAGAGGATGAGTAAATATCATATAATAAAGAAAGAAGCACTTGTGACTCTATCTTTAGATTTGGATTTTGCAGTAACAATTCTTTTCTTTGAAAATTGTTGCGCGATTCGCGGTCAGACAAAATCACCTTCCAGGGCCCCGAGAACCTGCTATGGGACTCGACAGAAGGGAAAATGCCAGATATGACGTCAAGAGAAGTGGTGAGTATTTCGTCATCAGCATTAATCAGCGATTGAGAGATTTTGTTCTTGTTGTCAAAGTTTCCATACTCAGTTCCGGTAAGTATTTGATACAATCTATGACCGATATTGGCGGTAATGGACGTACTTGCCAGACTGCCAATAATCTTGACGAGCTTGCTTAATGCTTGCAGCAAGCCACCCTTCTTTGCAGGAACTGAGTTAGTAAGAGCAACTATCATAGTCTGTAAAAGCTCCGGCGAAAACAACTTCTCCAGCTGAGAGGGTTCCAGATCAGTACTAGCCAGTGCAATAGCACAAATACAGTTGTATCCCTCCTCGACAATCCTCTGATCGTCATGATTAAGAGTAGCTGTGAGCGCTGGCATGACATCTTCTACAAGAAGATATGTTTCAGAGGACAACACCTCGCAGCAGTACTTGGCTGTGTTGAGTGCAGCTCGCTGCGCGTGTATTGAAAAAAAGTCCAAAAATGAAAAGCAAGCTCTGAGACCACCTTCCTCAAGCACCGCTGTAGGGAATTCTTTAGCGATTTTTTCAAGAGTGGAAACCGCTTGCTCTGCTAAATCAATATACTGGATTTCCAATAATTTGCTGCAGATCACAGCTATACCGTCGGCATTTACCACGCTTGCCACAGTAGACGGAGATACCTCTCTCATGTAAGATATGTCCTGGCAAGCTAATAGCATGATTTCCGGATCCTCGTCGAAAAATGGATCCTTCATGATAGCTACCAGGGCTTGAGCAAAGTCCTCCACTGGGAAATAAGACAGCATTGTCTCAGTGGAAACCAATAAGTTATCCGACAGCTCTTCGAGGCCAGCACGCACTTCTGTTTTATCTGTTCTACTTTTGAGGGCGCGTAACATTGGAGACACGCGAGGAGCAAAACCGCCACCCAAGCCAAAGATAGCTGCAGCGCCCATCTCACGCCTGAAAAACCTCTGCTCAAATCCGTTTTCCCCGTCTGCGCTATCTTCATCATAGTCGCCATGAGCACGGCGCTGGTATTCATCGCCTGTATCTTCTTCGTCCTCGTCGTCTTCGTCGTCCTCTTCTTCCTCTTCTTCTTCCTCTTCTTCGTCATCATCGTCATCGTCGTCATGCTCCTGCTCTTCATCTTCATCACCAGCTTCGCTAACACCCTCGTGTTCGTAATCCTCGTCTTCAAGAGCTTCCACCTCGTTATCATCACTGACGTCTTCCTCCTCCAGGTAGCCCTCCACAGTTTCCTCTATTGGGGCTCGTGATACGGCATCTTCATAGATATCATCGTCATCATCAATAACATCCTGAGACCCTACAAAGCCGCTCATTTCTATATCCCCATTATCAGAGTTACTATGCATGTCCACGTCTCCGTCCTGATCTTCGCCGCCTTCGGGAGAGCAACCCTTCTGAAGCTGTTGCTGCATCTGCTGCTGCTGTCGCATCCACACGAGACGCTTCAAAGACTCGTCCTCCTCTTCCTCCTCCTCGTGTTCCTCAGACTTGCACGCTTTCTTGGACTTCATGCTGCCTCTTCTCGGCATGGTTACGCTGGAAACTGCAAGTTCTCTTCTGCACAGCTAAAACGTTTGATCCACAATATCTATAGCCCGGAGTTAGTAAACAGCAAACAGCTATTCGAACAAAAGTATTGAGCGTACTAGAAAGCTGCCAGTTTGAAAGAGTGAAAAATATCAGAAAGAGTAAAACTGGCTCTGCGGTTTGTTAAAGGGCAAAGACAAAACCGGTTGAGAAAGTCTGAGTAGATTTTAAGGTATATATTATACATGTATGTAAGTGGTAATACCTAGAGAATCTCAGCACTCTGCGCCGGCGCAAGACGTCAGCGAGAAAGATGTACGTAATAATTTTTCAGATTCTTACACCTTGGTAATCAGTGTATGCTGAAAAAAAAAAAAAAAAAAAAAAAAAAAAAAAAAAAGTTTAAGCTCATCTAGTTCAAGTTGATTCTGAAGACCTCGTTCGGCTTGAGATATAATAAATTCTGCTATTCTAATTTCAAAGAGTTAAATTTTGTTCTTTTAGCTTGCTTTTGCGGTTTGCGGTAGTATATTTCAATCATGCGGTTAGATGTCAGTCAGTTAAGGTACATGACGAAGGAGGACTTTCGAGTCCTCAATGCTGCAGAGATGGGGTCAAGGAATCACGAAATCGTACCCACTACTCTACTTGGTCAGCTGTCAGGGATTAAGAATAAGTCAGCTGTAAGCAGAAGTATATCTATTCTTGCTAGATCAAAACTCATAGCCAGAGTTCAAAATGCTAGCTACGACGGCTACAGACTCACATTTCAAGGTTATGATTATTTAGCATTTGGAAGCCTGCTGAAAAGGAAATCTGTGACAGCTGTTGGTGCTCAGATTGGCATTGGAAAAGAGTCTGATATTTTTCTGGTCATCAACGAGAAGGGGCAGTCATATGCGTTGAAGATTCACAAGTTAGGCAGAACGTCATTCAGAACTGTCAAGAAAAATAGAGATTATTTAAGACATCGCACAAGCGCCAGCTGGATGTTTCTCTCGAGGCTTGCAGCAGAAAAGGAGTACCAATTCATGACTGCCTTATACAACGCTGGGTTTGAGGTTCCAACTCCCGTGGATCAATCGAGGCATCATATTGTAATGTCTCTAATAGATGGATTTCCCATGAGGCAACTCAAACACCATGAGGACCCTGGTCGCTTATATTCCACTTTAATGAACTTTATCGTTCGGTTAGCCAACGTGGGACTTATACATTGCGATTTTAATGAGTTCAACATCATGATTAAAGAGACATTTGATGACCCCAAGGACGAAATTGTGGTTATTGATTTCCCTCAATGCATATCGATATCGCACAAAGATGCCAAGAGATACTTTGACCGAGATGTCCAGTGTATTAGAATTTTCTTCGAGAAAAAGCTAAATTTTATTGGGGAAAACTGGCCCAAGTTTGAAGATATAAAACCTATTGCTAGACTTGATGCAGAAGTTGAGGCATCTGGGTTCAATAAAAAGGAAGCTAAAGAGTTTGAGCGTGCAATGGATCTAGCGAGAGAAGAGCTGGAAGATGGGGAATACCAGGAAGAAGAAAACAGCGAAGATGAGGATGGAGAATCAGAAGAAGATGATGATGATGATGAAGAAGAAGAAGAAGAAAGAGATAGAGAAGCTGATGAACCCGAAACAGAAGACACCGTTAAACAGGCTGAGGATGATTTAGACTTCACAAAAGCCATGTATTAATAGGAGATACCCTATTAATTTTGGCTGTACATAAAAGTGTGTGTAGACACAATTGTACGTGTAAATTTATATATATTCTAAAAAATACGGAGATCAAACGTCATTTCACAACAAATTTCTCAAGTTTTGTTTGACAGTCATACGCAATGCTATATAAAATCTTAGAGACTTTGCCGAAGGAAGCTGGCAAGGACACTGGTGTGGATCCATCTACAGTGCTACCTCTCACCGAGCTGGATCGCAATGACGGGTTCATTCATTTATCCACAGAGACCCAAACTGCTGACACCTTGAATAAGTACTTTGCAGACAAAGCAGAGCTTTATATCTTGCATATTGATCTTCCTGCAAACAAAGATACTATTATTGAACAGGGCGCTACTGGTAACAGAAAAGACAGCCAGCTGAAGTGGGACTACGTTACAAGCAGGGACGAGTACTTTGGCCACATCTACGGGGACCTAATCAATGGGGACATTGTCAAGGTGCAACGACTGAGCAGAGGAAAAGAGCCCTGGGAATTCATTCCTTAGCCAGCTCAGCTCATTCCTCTTCAGAGTTTCAAGCTCCTGTCTCAAGAGCAAAGCGATTGATGCACTCATTTCAAAAGAATCCCCTGATGCTGTATGGTCTAGTAAAGACATATTGTTAAAGTCCTATAGGAGTGTGTAATACACAAATTAACGTGTGCGTCGCGATCACCAAGCCAGCGTAACAAATAACTTCACCACAAATTTTTCATTTTTAAACTCTCAAGATACATAATCACTTTCAACTACACATCTACAAAACTCACGAGAAATGAGCAGCATTATAGCTAGAAATGCGATTCGGTAAGTGTTATGTACTCGAGCCTAATACATTTGTCACGAGTTTCTAACTTTTCATGCTATTAGATCCCTCAGGATCAATGTTATCAGAGCAAATGCTGTGCACCGTTCGATAAGATTCAATTCCACCGCTACGGAGGCTCCTGTTGATCCAAAAATTTCCAGCATTGTTGATGAGATCTCCAAGCTCAATCTTCTAGAGACGTCATCTCTGATTTCAGAGCTCAAGACTCGTCTCAATATCCCGGACATTTCATTCCCTGCTGCCGGTGCCGCTCCTGCTGCCGCTCCTGCCGCTGCTGCTGAAGAGGAAGCTGCCCCTGTGGAAGAAAAGACCATGTTCACCCTGAAGCTCGAGTCATTCGACGCAAAGTCGAAGCCCAAGGTCATCAAAGAGATCAAGAATCTGCTAGGCCTAAGTTTGGTCGAGTCTAAAAAGTTTGTTGAAAGTGCACCTAAGCTATTGAAAGAGAATGTCACAAAGGAGGATGCCAATAAGATCAAGGAGACTCTTGAAACTGCTGGTGCAAAGATTGTTTTGGAGTAAGCTCTTTCTTCTCTTTCTTTATTAATTCAATTATGTCCTTCTGAGCTGCCAGCTAGGAAAGATGTATATCTGTATATAACATATATGTTTGAAAAAAAAAAACCCCCCGACGCCCATAATTACCTTCGGTCAAACTCTCCATGTGTACTTAGAGATCTTGGGCGGAACCTTGGCTGTTGATCAGCTGGTGACGGTATAAAAATCCTGTCATTTCCATAAGGTGTTTTGGCTGTGTTTAGCGATGGGTAGCTTCCCTGACTGAAACTCCGAGGCATCATTGAAAGCCTCCTAGGAGGAGTGGACATTGACTTTCCGTTCAAAAACCTGTTGTTGCCGTAGTAGTTGCCTCTATTTGAGCTTCTAGGAGGATTGGTAGACCCTGCTAGCTGCTGAATGATGTAATCTGCCAGTGATAAACAGACATTATCTATCTTATCAACAGAGACCGGCTCCTGAGATGCATTGTAAAGCCCCATGATATCCACAATAAGTCTTTCTAGTAGAACCATCGATATATCGGACTCTTGCGTTCTCTTCGCCTTTTCAAAAACAGAAAGCAAATGCCTCTCCGCACTGGTTTGCCTCGAAAGTGCAGGAGGGGGAGGAGACGAGGCGGTAGTTTCTGCTCTCTCGAAGCTGGTGTTGTTAGCAGGTTCGTTGTAGTATTCTGAATAATATCTGTTGGGTTTGTTATAAATAAGTGAGCTGGGTTTCCTCCTTTCTGGAGCTTGTGGCATCGCTGATTCTGAGGCTGTATCATTGATTCCCGTGCCACTCCGCGAAGATAATGATAAGTTGGACAGTGGACTATCCAGGTGCTCTGTCTCATTACCCTCGGTGAAAACGGCCTTGAAACTGTTTGCAGGAGACATTCCACGGTTATAAAAGGCGGTTCTGGCTGGTGAGGCTCGGAAATTACGTTCAGAAGTGTCCAGATTCTCAAGCTTGGCTTTTAGCACCTCAATTTCCTCCAAAAGACCAGCTTTGTCGTCTGAAATCCTCCCCATACTTTCATTGGTGTCTGGCTGCCGCATGTCGTAGTACTCGAGAATGTTGTCGACGTCCTCATCTAGTAGATGTCCCTCAGGAATCATGACGTCGTCTACACTATCGAGCATCTTCGAGCACTGAAAAAAATTGAAAATCTAGAAACCAAAATCCTCTGTGCGCAAACCTACTCCAGGAAAAGCGAAAACGTAACAGAGGAATTACCTTTGAGTCCGACAGTCAGTATTAAATAATAAGAAAAAGTTTAGCAATTCAAAAGCGAAAGCCAAATGTCTCGTTTACCAGGCATTTCTGCTGCAAGTCTGAATACCTGCATGTTATAAATGCAAGTGCTCGAGTCCTCAAGTGTGGGCTGGTTGATCGCAGTTTCACTTAATATCGTTTACCCCCTTAAATTTGTTTCTTACGTAAAACTCATGAGGAAAGGGAAAAGCTAAATTTTCATGGCCTCGAGATGTACAAGCTCTCCCGGCACCTTATATATATTGATTGAACTCTCAACGGTACATTTGAACAATGTCAGCAAAGATGTTCACGGATTTCCCTGCCAAGGGAGTTCTGAGGCAGACGTTACGGTTGAGGCGTATTGCCAACGGGCCCGCGGCGGTAAAGCTGCCTTCTAGCGTTCAAGCTCTGCAGCTGTTGTATAGGAAGACCAACAGAGAATCTTATGGGGCCAGGCATTTCTGGAAAAAGGCTCTTCCTCAGATACAATTTCACAATCCGGAGCTACCAATATCAGTTATAAGGTTTTCAGAGGAGGATTTCGCCAACGGCAGCAAGAAGTGCGAGCTCAAGATCACTTACGCTGATGGTTTAATGGGCTCCATTGACATCAAGTCTTTGACTGCAAAGGATATTTTAGACAAGCTTGTGGAAGAAACAAAAGCTGAGCCAGTTCCAGAATCTGAGATTCCTCAAATTTCTCTACCTTGACTGATTGAGCAGTTCACATGAAACTGTTTACACAGAACCCAATGTATATATATATCGTTTGCATAATTTAATAAATATATTATTTCAACTAATAATCCAACTCTACATCAAGGCTTTCAGGCCGCAGCCGCCGCTTCCCGTAATCTTTGGATGGCCTGGGTTGTGGAGAATTGTGGCTATATCTTTCTGATCTTGGCTTTGCAGGTTTGGTCTCGTCTCGAACTGGCGACAAACTCCTTTCCCGCCGCCTTCGGCTTCGGCTAGCTCGTGCATTTTCTTGCGAACTCCATGGTCCTCTGTTATCTCTGTCTGAATCTGGGGTCTCGAGTTGTATCTTTGATCTCTCCTCGAATGCACTGGGTGCTCTTTCCCCTCTGCTGCTACTGCTAGCATGCCTACTGGATGATTCCCGCAAAGCGTTCACTTTTTTATCGACTTCTTTCTTTGGGACACCTTCTTCTTCCAACTTCACTCGCAGCTCAAAGCATTTAGCTTCTATTTCTCGCTTCCTTGCATGCTCCAGTATTCCTTTATCGACTTTGCGGTTGGCAAAGCTGTGGCGCTCAAACTCTTGGTGGGCACGTTGGCTTTCAGCATCAAGTTGTTGCCGTCTCTCATAAACACCCTTGTAATTCCTAGCTTTTGAAGTGAAATTGCCTTGCACATGGCCACTAGTACCAGAGCCACGAGGCGTATTTAGCCCAACGCCGTTATACATGAAGTAATCTTTTTAGTAGTAATGAATTGTATTGATCAATACTGATAATGAAATTCTCAACCACCGGAACTAAGGTGAGTAACCGGTATTTCGATGATTTAGAAAGCTTTACGTAATTCTTTTTCCTCTTTCACAGTGGTTGCCAGTGCTCGAGCAACGGCAAGTGGTCAGTATTTTTGACACAAACGTTGGCTTCGACAAGATGTAGTGCTGGAGAATATATATAGAGAGAATAGATGTAGTTCTTAGCAATTTTTGTGCAAAACAAATTAGAGGTACGCAAGTTATTAAGGTTTGAAAATCAGAGGATACCTGTCTTGCTTCATGAAATGGTATATGTTATTGATGACATTCATTTGTGTGGCGGCCAGCTGCAGCTAGCTCATGCTTTATATATATATTAGATACGGTCCTCTCACCTGCTCTGAACTTTTGGCATATACTCTCCGTCCACTTCAGAACTTGAGCTTGAATTCGAGCCTCCGTTTATGAAATCCTTACCCGAAACCTTGGAATCACGCACTTGCGTATCCAACTTTTTAGTATTACTACTCTCGTTTCCTTGCTCGTCGTTTCCTTCCTCTTCGCCACTCTCACCCTCCTCCTCACTATCATTGCGATAGAAGAAATCATGGTAAAACGCATCAGACGCAGATAACCGCTTACGATAATCTAGCTCAAGACACTTTTTCAGCAGGTCGATTGCCAACCCGAGGTCCCTTGAACTGAGCTGCGATCCATAGCTGTTTTTCAAGCATGTTGTAACAACGTACTCGAGGGAAACTTGTGTATCCTTTATCGTCGGTATATTTGTTTCAAATAAAGAGCCATGAAGCCTCGCAGTCTCGCCTAGTTTGAATCTGCCAAATATAGTTGCAATTTCAATGATTGCCTCACAGTCATCACTTGAGTTGAAAAATGGAAACTTTTTAGATAAAAATGAAAGTAAAATGACTCCGCAAGACCAGATATCTATCTTTGTGGTTTGATCCTGGCACTTGAAAAGAACTTCTGGAGCTCTGAAGCCTCTTGTTCCCGCACGGTTGGCACGTCGTCCCGGTCGAGGATCATCTTTACGATGTCCCAGTTGCAACGGAATATTGCTCACATCTGTGAGACTTAAGCCACCATTAGCACAGCAGCAGCGAGGACAGTCAACATCCACAGACTGACGTTCGGCTAACCCGAAATCAACTAAAACTCCCTGTCGTCTCTTTATATCAAACAAAAAGTTGTTTGGTTTGACGTCACGATGTATTATCCCCTTGGAGTGGACAAAACTCATGGCATCAAACAGCTGCTTCATGTAAGCGCGTATATCTTTGATACTGCAACTCCTAAAGTAGTCTGAAAAATCTGTATGCTGAAAGTATGGCAGCAGAACTAAGATCTGGTCGCGATCTCTGACTGCAGTGATGATAGGAGCAATACACTCTGAGGCATCTCGTAAGTCCTTGAGCATATCCAGCTCGTTCACTATCCTTTGTGGTGAAGAAGCTGCGTAAATTTGCTTCACTGCAACTATTTTTGGTACTCGAGAACTCCGTGAGTTGTAAATGGTATCCCAGTCATTGTGGTATTTGTGGTAATGTAAATCAATTGCTTTATACACAGAACTGAACGTGCCTTCTCCTATCTTATCCAGAAGTCTATAATCTTCGGCAAGGCCCTTGAAAGTGGTCTCTAAATGGCGTATTTCTTCTAGAATGTAAGGATCTGTTGTTCTTTGAAACTCTCCCAGCTCTGGATCAGTCAAGGTTGACTTCTCCAGTATTTTTTGGCTTGAGCTCAAGCTTTTGTGTGCAACCTCCATTCTA
Source organism: Groenewaldozyma salmanticensis (assembly GCA_003708315.3). Lineage (NCBI taxonomy): Eukaryota > Fungi > Ascomycota > Dipodascomycetes > Dipodascales > Trichomonascaceae > Groenewaldozyma > Groenewaldozyma salmanticensis. The sequence continues at coordinate 138,143 of PPNW03000010.1, forward strand.
TGCAGATACAACCGGTTATTACTACCGCACCTTTTCCCTCTCCGTGCAGCAGCAAAACCTGTTCAAATGCTGTGATATATTCACTCGGCTTCCAAATGTTGACTACTCTACTGCGCAGAGCTATACAGATCGTGAAACTCGTTAACAAAACATAAACACCAAATAAAAAAAATTAGTTAGAAACCCTCCCGACAATGAAAAAAGCGCGTCGAGACTTGAGATCGAATCTTTTCTACAGAGATCCACTTTGAGCAAAATTCCACCTTAAAATACGTGTTCAAATAAATTATTACCATACCCAAAGTTTCCAATACGTCACTCTGGAGAAGGAAAGCCGGGAAAATTTCATTAAACATGCTGAGTACTATTCTGTTGCAGCTGAGCTTCATCAGCCTTATTGCCGCGTTCCCGTTAACAGTAATTGTTCCTGCTAATGGACTGGAGTGTTTCTATGGCCAAGTTCACAATATTGGATCCAAGATTGGCTTTTCTTACGCGGTTCAATCTGGTGGTGCTTTTGACATTGACTTGGAGGTCAAGGCTCCAAGTGGCAAAGTTCTGTACAGTCAGAACAAAGAAAAGCAGAATGAGTTTGCCTTTTCTGCCTCAGAACAAGGAGAGTATCAGTTCTGCTTCAGCAACGATATGTCGACTTTCAGCGACAAGTCTGTCGAGTTTGACCTGAACATTGATAGTGATATTAAAGCTCAGCTACCTCCAAAAGTTGGCGCTGAGACAGAGAAACTTGAGAAATCTATTGACCTCATTGACGATCAAGTCGACAAGGTTATCAAGGGGATGCATTACTACAAGACTAGAAATAACAGAAACGAGTCTACAGTCAAGAGCACAGAGTCAAGAATCTTTTACTTCAGTATAATAGAAGTCCTCTTGATGGTTGGAATGGGTCTTTTGCATGTGACTATTGTTCAGCTTTTCTTTACTGGATCAAGAAAGCAGCTTGTTTGAGAGGTCATTCTTAGTGTATGTGCAATTACCTTCAGATATCCTCTATAGTTTCAACATGCTGTTGTAGCGGATACAAAAAAATAGTACATTAAATTTATTGAATAATATATAAAGAGCTATAAAACACGCGCGCTTCTAATCAAGCAGACCAGTATTTGAACGACTGGGGAATATCGAGGCTGACGGGTCTCACCAAGACATCTTCTTTTGTCTCTGTGACTGGAACAGTGACATGGAGTTTCGAGGTGTCCGTGACTACTTCTGTTGCCTGTTTGATCAACTCTTTGAATTCCTCGGACTTTTGAAGTTCCGCCTCAGAAACTGCCTTGGTCAAAAGTCCATCGACGTTTCGGACTTTTTGGAGAAGCGATAGCCTGTCCAAGAACACCTGTTCTCTTTCGTTTTCCAGCTCTCTTCGCTCTACTTCCAGACTTCGTTCTATGTGGTTGTATTTTTCCAATTTGAGCTCAATCTTTGTCATTTGCTTTTGCATAAGACTCATAAATTGGGAGTAGGCTTGCCTTTCCACATCGGTAGCCAAAGCTTGAGACCTAGCTCCCGCGATACCAAAGGCTAAATTTCCTAGCTCTTCAGTGCTTGCTTCCGTTTTCACGTCGTTTTTATTTCCCTCATGCTTTTCTTGGGAGTTTTCATCGTTCTCTTCTGATGAATGCTTTCCTTCTTGTGTAGCTTTCCGGTTCAGCTTTGCCTTTATACTGCGCTCGGCAGCAGCTGCTGCTACATCCGTATTAGATATGCCTGCCAGGAAGGACAAAACGCTCAGAACTGGGTTATCGGCTGATGAGAATGGAATGTTGGAGTATTTGAGAGGTCCCAGCTTGTCGTTATCGAGATAGGCATCCTCGCATGTAAGACGAACAAACTTTCTCAAGCATTCTTCTCTAGTGCGATCCAGATTTTGAGCAATGATACTCCAATCTGTACCATCTTGAATCGATTTCAATAGAGTAAACTCATCATCCTTCGTCCACCCATCTGGATCTTCCTTTACCGCAGCGTCTCCTTCCTGAGCGCTCTCCTTATCGACAGTTGGTGATCCCCCGCTCTCTTGTCCATCGTCTCCTTTTGTCCACGTTTCAGGCTTTTCTAGCCGCGAATTGTCACCGCTCTCGCTGTCTTTGTGTTCAGTATTGTTCGTTTTGTCATTTTCAATGAACTTGAAAGGATATAAACCTCTGGGGGTGTCCAGGGTGGTTTTCCAATGCCCGGTAAAGGGAGGTGCCACCCCGAGCGGTCGAGCTTCCACGTCAACTTGGTAATTAATTAGCCCCCATTTTTCAAGGAAATTATGCAATCTCATTATAGCGCCCACGTCCCCCAGCAAATTTCTTCTGCACGCTGTTGCTGACAGATATTCCTCTGGATTCAAACGATAAACATTAATCATGAAATTCCTGTACTTCAAGTAAATCTGAGGCGTTTTGGAACCATTTCGTCGACTGAAAAATTCTGGTAAAGATTTGCACTCTATGCTGTTAATTTTATTCAGATTGAACCACGAAGCATATGAGGGAATTATAACAGCATGTGTTTGGTAAGCTTTGACATCGCTTGGTTTCATTCCTCCGTTCTCAAGCTTTTGTTTCTTTGGGGCATACTCAAACGCTCTATCCTCTGTTTCAATTCCTGTTCCATCCAAAGGATTTTTTTGAGGAATGCTGGAACGCTCGAAGGGCTGAACATAACTATCGCCAAGCGGGTTTTGTGCTGGTTGTTCCTCGGCGTTGTTATTCTCCATCTCCACATCTGCAGGAGAATTTGAAGAGACTTCGTTTCCCACAACAGCGCTCGGTTGAAAGCCATTACGGTGGTCTATATTTTGCTCCTTGTCCGTTGCAGCTGCCTCTCCACCAGAGATGTGACTGCTCTGCTCTTGCTTTTCCTCTGATAATAAAACGTTTTGTTTAGAAGCGGAATCTGCTCCCAAAGAGCTGAAATTATCACCAGTGGACGCTATTGAAGGTGACTCAGGTGTGTTGTTTGACTTTTCCGTCTTCCCCTTTTCCTCCAGCAAGTCACTTGTAAGTTCTGGCCTAGCCTCGGAGATCATGGATTGCTCATCTATTCGAGAGATTTCAGAAGGCTCCTTGTTGGAGCTATCAACTTCTTTCGCTGGGAGGTCTTCCGTTTGAGGATTCTCGATACCGCTTTGAGCATTTTCACTGCCATGACTGCCAATGAGTTCAGTCCCTGACGGCGCCCCTACCGCCTTGTTCTCTCCCTCTGTTGATTTTTCATTCGTTTCTTTATTCTCATCCTCGTCGTTTCTATCTTCATTGCCCTCGTCATTAGAATCATCGGAACTATCAGAGTCATCATCATCATCATCCTCCTCCTCTTCTTCTTCTCCTTCTTCTTCCTCATCGTCATCACCCTCGTCTTTAGTCTCTAACACTTCCTGCTTCACCTTACCTTCCTCCGCTTCTTGTTTCTCAATTACTGCGGGTTTTTCCAATTCACTCTCTTTTGTACTATCTAAAGCAGCCTCGTCTCCGCTATCCATTTCTGAGTCCGAGTCTTCGTTTTCCGCATCATCTTGCAAATCAGGACGCGATTGAATAGGTACAGACTCTGCTTGGTTGGCTGATTGTGCGTCAGAATTTTCTGGTCCCGCTTCACTTTGATTTACCTCAAGCTCATCTTCGGGTTCATTATCTTCTTTTACTGCACTTGGAGACTCTTTTTCTGCTTGTGGAGGTGATTCTCCTACAATGCCCTTCGATACTTCCTCTTCTGGGGAGGTTTCATTGATGGCTGACCCTTGTATCTCGCTGATGGGTGCAGGTTCTGTGGCTCCAGCAAGGTCGTCATTCATAACAGAGCCGTCGTCGATGGGAACTGCCCCTTTGCTCTCCTCGGACATATTGTTCTGATTTGGCCCAGACACTCAACTGTCAATCAATCAACAAGAGAAAGAAAAAAGCGAGCCAAAATTTAAATAGGTTATCGACCTCTCTAGCACCTCTCTGTAAGTAGACAGATACCACTGATAATTTTAGTACACGTTGGAGAGAATGTGTGTGATTGTACAATAAGCGTGCTAGGGAGAAAAAAAAAAGGATCGCGATCGAAAAGACCCAACGCTTGGGAGAGTGGTTGATCACTAGGAGGTTTCGAATTATATACATACTTCCCAGAGAGGTGAGAAATCACACAACTTTTGGCATCCTGGAGCAGGGCAAAACCAGCAATTATGCCAGCATTGTTCATCAGCTTGGTTTAGATGCAATTGACACGTCCAGAAGCTGTGGGATTCGTTGCAAAGGTTTACTTCCGGCACTAAAATAGGCTATACCCATAAGTCACGTGGATGCAGGTCTTAATCTGGTTATCAGAGTGGACTTAACCCGCCGCGTTAAAGCGAGCGGGGAGGGGGAGTTCTAGAATAATCAAGCTTGTATCTTGGACGTATATATATATATACCAGCAACCATTTTCTCTCCAATTGCAATTCTTTCACGGTTTTGAGCTTTTCGCTTTGCTTATTTGACCGTTCTGCTCGAGATGTCCTTATCAAAGCCGTCTCATGTGGAGGCATATCTGCAGGCGCTGCAAACAAACCCTATTCGCACAAAATCGTTGACCGCGGCAACATTAAATGCGGTGTCTGAGTATCTCGCGTCGTACCTAGCTGGTGATAAGGACCATAAAACAGGCTCCTACTTCACTTCGAGAGTTCCTAAGATGGCAATCTACGGATTTTTTGTTTCTGCTCCTCTGTCGCATTATCTAACTTCTTGGCTTCAGCGAGTTTTCCGAGGTAAGCAAGGCATTGCATGGAAGCTGGCTCAGATAATAACTTCCAACTTGGTCATCACTCCAATTACCTCGTCTGTGTTTCTGGTAGCCATGAGTATCATTGCAGGGGCTAAATCTCTTGGACAGATTATTGCGTTTTATAAGGCTGGCATATTCCCGGTGCTCAAGACTAGTTGGATCTCGTCCCCGGTGGTTCTGGCGTTGGCTCAATCATTTGTGCCAGAGCACGCTTGGGTGCCGTTTTTCTCTATTTGCGTCTTTTTCTTGGGTACCTACAACAACATGCTGGTAAAGAGAAGAAAGCGACAGCAGCTCAAGGAGGAGTAAGCATGTAAAGACATTTGGAGAGTGCATTCAAGTCATTTATAACAAACATGTATACAATTGAAAATAAAATATACCTTGCGATAAATTAAAAAAGAAAAGGTTAAAGAAAACAGCAAATAATATAATATATATGAATAAATAAGGTTACAATTCTTTAGGGTTACCCTGTTTCGTCCTTCAATGCTTTGAGCACTTCGCGCATGGTGGCTCTTTTCTTTGGCTCCTTTTTAAGACACATCCAAACAATGTTGGTACACTTTTCGCCAACTTTGGCAATCATTTCCTGCTTGTCCCACTCAGCTTCAATGATCATGCTTCTCAACTTTGGCAGAAATGAGTGACTCCAGGGAAGTTTCCCCATGTACAGGGCAAATGCAACTACTCCAAAGGACCACACGTCCACGAATGGCCCAAAAACCAAAGAGTCTGAACACTGCAGCAGCTCAGGACTTGCATAAGGGATAGACCCCAGATTTTGTGTGACGGCCTCGTTTTGATACTTGTCAAACACAGTGGATGCCTTGGCAGGACCAATTCGACAGTCCGCCTTGTTTGCAGAGGTCTTAACGTGAGCGTTGTCAAAATATACACTTAGCCCAAAGTCACATAATAAGACCTTGTAATTGCCCCGGCCGCCATCTTCCAGTAGACAGTTCTCCAGTTTCACATCCCTATGCACGATTTTCATTTCTTCGTGCAAGTATAGCAAAGCCTCAGCGAGTTCTAATAAATATTCATTGGCAATCTTTAGATCCAAGTCGCCTCTGATAGCTTTGACAACGTCAAACAACGTTCCGCCAGTAATTTTGTCACAGAGACAGAGCCAACATGACGGGGTTTCTTCAACAGTGTGTAGCTTTAGTATGTTTTCATGATTCAGCGATTTCCATATACTGACTTCCCGCTCAAACTCCTCGTTCAATCGCCGAGCATCGGACACGCTAAAGTCGTTGTCATTACTGGGAACCGTCTTGTGAACTATCTTGACGGCTCTCACCAACTTTTGACCATCCTCGAGAGCAACTGCTTCCCTAATCTGACTAAACCCGCCAGCCCCGATAACTTTTCCAAGTGCGTACTTTCCAAATACAATTGAAACTCGTTCACTGTTCGATTCGCTACTCATGCTACTAGTTCGACTTAGGTTCACCGAGTCTACACTTCTTGTTGCGGCTGCTTGTGTTCCTCCAAGTCCTGCTCCGGGTCCCCTTGGTGACAATCCACTTCCAAATCTACTGAGAAATTGCACTGCAGGAGATTCCGGGTGTGAGCTCAGAGATGCTGATCGAGTCAGGTCCCGGTCGCTATAGCGATACCTGTTAGCAGCAACTCCCTCAGAGGAAGTGGAGAAGGGGTAGTTAACTGCAGATGACTGGGATCTCCTTCGAGGTCTTGACTCCTCTCTTGTACAAGATTCCATGAGTTGGTCGGATGGAGAAGCCGCGGTTGGGTCAATTTCACTCCCATCGAAGGAATTACCATGTGAAACTGGAGCACTCAAAGGAGAGGAAAACTGTCTCATTGAATTTCTCAGCTTTCTTCGAGCGCTAAATGGTAGACTTTTCCAATCCAGGCCATAACCCTGATCAACTTCTTGGGTGCCAAAGACAGGAGAGCTTGTTTTATTCAAAACTTCTCCTGCGAGTGGCAAGTATTGGTCGCCAATGCTCGGACCTAAAGTAGCCCTCGACGAGACGTCCTGAGGCAACAACTCGACATGCGCAGAAGACTGCTTCGCATGAGGAAGATACTCGGCACCAATAACATCATTGTGGTGGGCAATCCTGTCATGATGTTGATGATGGCGATGATGATGGCGACGAAGGTGCTGGGGACGGTGTTCCCCGCGAATTGAAAACTCATTACCTGAAGTTTCCAAAGTTGTAGTAGTAGCTCCGTCATCTTCGTCCTCGTCGTCCAGGTTTATCGACGTTCTGTTTTTAGGCACCATCAACGGCGCGGTTGGTGTTATAGGAGTCGACTGGCCATTGCTAGTATCTGAGAAGCTTGGCGGCGTTATTAAGCGGAGGTTCGGGCCCTTTTTGTGGTTCAGACGGCCGCCTCCGCTGTCTGGAAACATCTCTTCTAATAAAAAGAAGGACGACGAAGTGGAAAGTCACTCAAACTACGTCCTCCTCATATAGAAAAGAGATAAAACAAAAAAAAGTAGAAAAAAAAAAGCGGAGTTTGTAAACAATGCAACCAACCAACAAGAATAATAAAACTTTGATTACCTAGTGGCTACTCTCCCACTGAGTGAAGTATTAACAGACCCTGGAAGATATACCAAGGTATGCGTTCTGAAGTAAAAAAGGTATTGAAGAAAACTAAAATCAGTATTTCCGCAGCTCTAAACTTTATAAACTCGGGGATAAATTTCTAACACAGACCTAACCTCTTTAAAGCTCGTGACTCGTGATGTCATGGTAAAACGCCAGAAATTTATTTATTACATAATCCAATCATAAATTCACTGAGATGCCCAGCACGAAAGCCTTTAAGTCTCTCTACCTTGGTGCTCAGAATTTTCTCATGAAAGCATCCTCAGTAGCTGATGAATTCTGGTGCCTGAACGGATTGAATCTGGTAGATTGTTTTATCGGTGAATTATCTCTCAACCTTGTGGGGAAAAGCGTGATCAAGAAGCCGGGGAAAGATTCCGAAGGGATGAATCCTTTTAACATGGGGGAGTTACGTCTTTGAGAGGAAGCTGTGGTAGTCGATACTAGACGCTAGTTGAAGCCTTCTCAGATATCCACCAGAAGCAGATCAGTTAGACTTAACTGAGACGTCGGAGGACTTAAGTGTCTCTCTATTCACGAACTGTCGCTGAGATGAGCCAAACGCGCTTCCTGGCTTCCCTCTATCATATGTCTAAGCGAGAATCTCTTTCAGCTCCCTTCAGAAAGAGTAGTACTGATGTCACCGAGTGGTTGTAAAACGGAGGCATTTGCTCTCCTTCGAGTGTTGATTCCATCTCTCGCAGAATTGGGAAGAATGCAGCAAAGACTGACTACAATGTTCAAAGCTGTAGTCAAACTTAAGCTTTCCCCATCTGGGTGCCGCAAAAGCAGCCAAGATACAAAATTTTGTCCAGCATCTTGCGTGTAAAAACTTAACCTTATATTTTAAGCTGGTTTTTTATAAGTGCACATGGGCTTCATCAAATAGCCGAATCAACACAAGATTCTCATTTAGACTCGTCTAGAGAACTCGGATAATTCTATTTCCAAGAAATATAGGAGAAAAACTCTTCTCTGGTCGAGCTGAGCAAAAGCTTGTGGCTTGGCTGTTAATCCATACACGGATATAATTCGGTCTATATCCCCTAGCTTATTTTTATACATTCTTATATAATTTTATCTTAATTTTTAAACTTTTGACGAGGTGAAAACTAGATGTTGGTGTTGGTAAGATACAAACACGAGGGCTACATTACACTATATAGTGTGTTTATAGAATCTTAAAAAAAACACAAAGCTAGGATAACAACCTTTCGACAGGACATTCAGGTTCTTATTTCAACGTGTAGTTTTATGAAACGTGATCTTAACGAGGGCTATTTCAACGAGGCCTAGTGTATAGTACCGGGCTTGCAATAGTTTCTGGTTTTTTTTTTTCAATCCATCTCTGTTCATATACTTTTACTCTTTTGAGTTTATCGGTTGAGTCTCTATTTTATTTTTGGAACGCGTTTTTATCCTCGGAAATATACAGCTCCCACTTTGCCCAGAGCAAACTGCTAAATCACTTCTAAATGGACAGCGATGAGAGGGACTTAGCGCTGGATGATGACTGCTACGAGCAAATGTCATCGTCTCCTTCTATCCATGAAGATGTGATTGACTTCCAGTACGTCTACGCTCTGAGAAATTTTGTGGCCACCGAGCAGGGACAAGCTAATGCTCAGAAGGGAGATGCCATGGTTCTTCTGAACGATGCAAATTCTTACTGGTGGTTAGTACGATTGGTGCGCGACTCAACGGTGGGTTTTCTACCTGCTGAACATATCGAAACTCCAGACGAAAGACTGGCCAGACTAAACAAGCACAGGAATGGAGACATTGAGTGTCATTCAAGGGGCTCTTCCTTAGACGACACAAGTGATGGTCAAAGAGAAAAGAAGAAATCATCAAGGTGGAGAAAAGTGGGGAGTTCAAAGAAAGTGGCTTTCCATAATCAGCTCACTTACGTATCTGCCTCAGACTATTATAGTGATGAGCATGATGGTGACGATGACCAGAGTGAGGATGAAGACGAAGACGAGTATGACGGTAACGATGATGACAATGATGGGTTTTACGATAATGTCCCAAGTAAACATGAATCTAGGATCCAGCCACTTGCGTATAAGGAGGAATCACAAAGCAGGCTGGAATCAACTTCGTCTGACGCACAAATTGTGCAAAAGAAAAGCACAGGTTTCAACAACGAGGACAGTGATGAAGATGCTAATGCTACCTCGAGCACTCCCACGCTGAAAGTGGAGCGTGTCCGGCCGGCTTTGACTATCGACACTTCCAAAGTAAATGACATTTATAAAGGTAACGTGCTGGTCAAGCGCTCTGATTCAGATAAAAAGGGTGAGGTGAAAGCGGTAAGTATGCCAATCAAGCAGACAACGAATAACCATGCAATCAAAGAGACGACGAAGGAAATTAAGGATTCAACTTATGCTGAGAAGCCAGACTTGGATCACCGCCCCTCTGATTTCAACAAGCCTCAAACTACGAATCAAATAGATCTTCCACCTGCTCACCCAGAAAAGAAGAGTCACAGCGGGTTCATGTCTTTTGTCAAAAAGTCAAGAGCAACCTCAAATATGAGCATTCAGGGTGAAGACCTTGGTGCTGTTCTTTTGCGAAATAATGATCCATCGCAAGAAAATAGAATAGATGAAGAAGTTGTTGTGATACCACGGCCACGTTCAGAGGATACAGAGGGTAAAGCAGTCAAAAGAAGATCCTTTTTACGTGCCAAGTCGTCCGTGGAACATTTTGCATTGTCTAAAAAGAAATCCAGCAATAACTTGCCGGCATCAACGCCCGACTCGGCAAACGCGACTGCCAAATCCTCATCATCCTCGTCTGCATTTTCGAAACTATTTAAGCGAAAGAAATCTAAGCCAGAACTATCTACATCACTGGATAGCGCGGGTATGATTTCTAGTGGACCTTTCTCTGCCAGAACTGATTCTAGGCAGTCTTCGGTTACTTCCACTGAATCGGATCCAACTGGCTACAAATTCTCTCAAAGAAAGACGTCTGGACACAGCAAATCAAGTTTGCCGAGTATCAGCGATGAAGAAAGTGATCTTGAAAGGTCACACGAAGGAGCTTCCGGCACTATTGCTGCACCTCGTACAAGACCGGCAGGAAAGCAGAGTCAACCGCGACCATTGTCAACCCCTATTGGTCCGAGGGGTATTACCCCATTCACATCGCGTCATTCTTCCTTACCGGAGGATGAGAAGTTCGACGAGAAGGCAAGCAAGCAGCTTGCTGAAGACCATGGGCAGTTGGAGCAGGGAGGGTCCAGTCGAAGTAGTTTTTCGATAAGTTCTCTAAAGAGAAGTTCTGGTGTTTTGGGGCCGCGTGAATTTCCCGCTGAGGAGATCACAAATAGCCACTTTTTGGTTACTGGGCGACCAACAACAGAATCATTTATTCCCTCGTATTATTCCCTGGAAGATGACGCTTCTCGAAAGTCTCGTGATATCATTCAGGATCAGTATGAACACGAGCTTTCCGGTGAGTATGATACACGGGTGCACCCACTTGAGCAGGATTACAAGGAAGCTAACTATGAACCTGTTCATAGTGATAGTTTGGAAGAAACCACAATTTCGCATATTGCACCACTTTCTCCCAACTATATAAAGCATAATGGCCAGAGTGACCCACAGAATGAAAAGCCACAAGCAGTTCGGCATGTTGCTCTAGATGACTCGATGTCCACGGTAGAGGTGGAAGTTTCGGGAGAGTCACTTCAAGACGAAATTCAAGGCTACATCAACGATCAAATGAATGGTCAGCATATCCCGACCTCTGCATCTGCTTTATCTCATAACATGGCCAGCGGTGGCTCTGAGTACAGCGGCACGGCTCCGTTACAGGCGTCTTCATCAACTTCACTACCCAGTAGCAGCAGCATCTGTAGTAATGAGCCCATGACTGCAGCGCATTCTATCGAAGATAATCTTAGTAATGCTTCATTGGACTATGAGAATAAAGTTAGGAATCTTTATTACCTGTCGGAAAAGCAGCAACGGCTGCCGCCAGTGAAGGAGGTTGCGCCTGGCATAACCAACTTCTACAACTGTGGGCTTGATTCTAAAAGTGGTCATCATATTTATCCTTTGAAATCAACAGCAGCACCACATGCTTCACAAGATACTCCTCTAGATGGGGAGGAGGTTGCTGCCAAGAGGAGTTTAGCTGTTCCTGTTAGCGCTGGCGCTGTTGAACCTTTAAACACTTCTCTGGTAAACCCATCTGACCCAAAGCAAGCTGACCCGCGAGCTGTGCCAGGATTTGATGTAAACTCTTTACACCCAAAGATTGGCCCAATTTATAAGGACACCTCGGATCGTCTGGGGGAGCTTTGCAATAAGCTGGACTCCATCTTGCAAAGTTACAAATAAAAGCCTAGTGAGGTATTTTTTTGTGCATTCTTCTTTTTTTTTAATTTAATGCTATTTATATATAGTGCTAATGAATGCCTTTGTTAAAGTTTGATTTTATCTCTTGGATCCGTGTTTAGGAAGTGTCAATTGTGTTGATACAGTTCATCTATGCGTGTTGCGACAAGTCACCTAGCCATGCTGCCATAAAATCTCAGCGCTTATATTTTACTCTTGACCACCTACCACACCAAGCTAAAGTCTTGGGTCTGAGTTGGTATTTTTTTCCTCTCTTGTCTACTTTTGTATCGCAATGGTTCGAACATACATACTCGAGCCTTTTACCAAGGCTAGAGGGTCTATAGCGAGAGCTTACGAGTCTGTGGAGAGCATCAGAGTTAAGTTTTGGGCTGTTGAAGGATCAATTACAAATATCTTTGTTACTCTGCGTACTATAGAAGAGAGAATGACGTCTATGGAGCAGCTTATGACAAACTCGGTTGAGTATATGGAGAAGTTTCATGATGAGTTCATTGATATGGAAACAACCGTGACGTCTACCGTAGATAATTTGCATAACACTCTGGAAGGAATGTTCAGTGTCTTGAAACTAGCCAAGTTACCTTCACTGGGTCAGCTCTCAGAGCAAGAATATGCTTCAGACCAGCCTGTAACGGCTGGTAACTCAGGAGAGGTAGTGGAAGCAGTGTTACTCAAAGAAGTCAGTAGCAAGACGCCAGCAGCGCATTCTGAACTTAACATAGAGGTCAAGGTACTACCAACAGTCGGAGCAGATCAGTCTTGACAAAACCACTAAAAAGAGTAAGTTAAAAGGTTTATGAGTAGCACTGGCTTGTTGCCTGTGTAAAATAGAACAACAAGATATCTTGAATAAAGCTTTGAAGTAGTTTACCCACTATGATTTGCCACGAGCTGTAAGTACGCAGTTTATCTGGAGTATAAATTAAACCAATCTGAGCAAAGACACAGCTTATAAGCTGGCTTAATAATAATAATAATAAATCAAGCTTATTGTCCTGAGAAGTCTTATACAAGTATATCAAAATATAATCAGCTGGAAATAAATTGAAGGTGCTGGCCAACTAGTATGCTACATTGCGTTACCAGGAAATGGATCCGGGAAAGTAAGGGGTGGAATCTACGCAAGCTTGAGCTGTGGAAGCCACGAGAGGAGTTTACGAGAAAAGTCTACGGGAAAAGTCTACGAGAAGACCCTACGAGAAAAGACTACGAGGGGAGTTTACAAGGTCGTGACAGATGAATGCATGCTGTCGGAGTTTACGAGTCTGTGACAGATGACGGCACACTGTCAGAGTTAAAAAGCCTGCGACATATGATAGCACGCTGTCGAAATTGAAAATCCTGCACAGATGAAAGCACGCTGTTGGAATCAAAAAGCCTGAGACAGATGAAGGCATGCTGCCAGAGTTGTGAAGTGCAAGTATGAAGTGCAAGTATGAAGTGCAGGTATGACGTGCAGATATGACGTGAAGGAATGAATTGCAGGCATGACGTGGAGGAATGAAGTGGAGAAATGAAGTGGAAGGATGAGTTGTAGGTAAACGTTGCAGGTGTTGAGCGCAGTATGAGCTGCAAGTATCAACCACTGGTATGAGCCACTGGTATGAGACACTGGTATGAGACACTGGTATGAGACACTGGTATGAGACACTGGTATGAGCCGCTGGTGTGAGCCACTGGTATGAGCCGCTGGTGTGAGCCGCTGGTATGAGCCGCTGGTATTAATTGCTGAGATGCACCGCTGACATCAACCGTTGGTATCAACTTCCGCTATCAACTACCAGTATCAAATGGCGGTATTGCAACTGCTGGTATCATTGCAGCTTGATGGTCAGGGTCCCGAGCATACTAGCTGATCATAGTGCGCTGGATTTCTCAAAGTATAACAGATGAAAACATGCTGCTTGTAAAAATGAAAAGGTTTCGGCAGTTGCGGAGTGCTTGCAACTGAGGTAATAATAATAATAATAAATCAAGTTTATTGTCGTGAGGTATAATAATGTATGCATCTGAAGGCGGTATTAGTTTCGAGAGATGAGAGTGGTATATACTAGGATAGCAGCATCGAGAGAGAACAACTCCATGCAGGCAAAGCACTAGAAAACAGCAACTGAAGAAGGAAGTAATGCTGGAGCAGAAAAAAGTGGTTGGGAAGAAGACAAAAATAAGTTGGGGGAAGGAAAGTGGGCGCTTATATTTATACACTATTTTTTGATTATGGCCCTTTTTGCATAACTTTTGTCAGGGGTAAAGTAGGTGGCCCCTAAAGCTTCATTCTGCCCATATTCAAGAATATTGAATATAGTGGTATTAGAAGGTTTTGTTAGATTTGACCTCATGGTTTGGTATCTTCTTTTGAGATAATGTGTTCCGAAGGAAAGTAAAGCTTTCGCGGTCTGTTAACAATTATCCCAACTACTGCTAGAGTTCAATGTTGCGGCCAAGCTGTCTGAATGAAGTACACTAACTGTTGAAATCAATAGCTAAAGGGTAATAATAATAATAATAAATCAAGTTTATTGTCCTGAGAATAGCTAAAGGGTTTGTACTCTGGGTTTAGCTTGGAGTTAAAAGACTCGAACAAACAATAATAAATCAAGTTTGATCCTGGGGACTCCTGAGGACTCTTATACCAATATATCAAAAATATAATTTTAACAACCCCTGATAAAGCCCGCTACTACTACTCGCATTGTGACTTGAGCTCCCAGGCCCTGATGTCGCTTATACCTCATTCCTTGATAAATGCCATATATTTAAGAAAAAGCGACCGGCCTAAGGTGCAATAGACTTTTATCATCATCACGTCACATGACCACGTCACATGACCTGTAATAATCTATCACGTGACTGATGTTTTTTCTAGATTTTAGGAATATTAATAGGATTGACCTCAATTGTTCAACTGTTGGTCCCTTGGCCCAGTTGGTTAAGGCATCGTGCTAATAACAACTCCTTGTTGCAACGCGAGGATCGGCGGTTCGATCCCGCCAGGGACCATTTTTTTTTTTGCTTTGCTAAGACTCTTCAGGACAATAAACTTGATTTATTACTATTATTGTTTGCTAAAGCTGTTAGGTCTTTTTATTTCTTCAAACTCTTCTTTCGGTATCATCTTTTTGCTGTGGTGCTGTAATGTTGGTGTTGGATGCCGCAGCTATAGGCTTTGCAAAATTTCACATACTGTTGCGAACTCAACATAAAGTTCATATAGCTATAACTCCTGCAACATCTTTAGATCCGATTCCCAGCTTGGGTCCAGGTTTCTGTTAAATTTCCACTGTATTTATATAGTTTACTGGGAGCTTTCCAGCAGCATCTGCTGTCCTTCCTGGGCCGTTAGCCGTCAATAATTAATCATTTCAACTATTACATGACTGAGCTCAACGAGTTATTTCTAGGTAATCATAAACTTGAGCCTGCTTGTACATATACTCTAGCAGCCGCCGAGCAAACGATTCCTACCTCCCACGTACATCAAAAGCTATAGACTCCTTCACCAGGCTTTGCTGGCTCCGTACAGCTGCAGTTCTGTGTTTCAACTAGCTCTATCATAGTTCCAATGCTACCAAAATAAGTATTACATAATCAAGTGTGTGCGTTCTCGTACCACGCGCAGAACATAAAAACTGCAGATTTTCCAGAACTAGGAACAGGTCAGAGAAAAAAAAAGTTCACCCCTTAAGCTTTTTTCAGTATAATTTTGTTATAGCAGGCCCTACTAGTAGAATCGGAGGGCAGTTTTTTTTTTCTCTTTTCATTTTGATTTTTCAGCTATCTTTCTCGAACCACTCTTTTGAATTCAAGAAAACTTTACCCGTCTGTGCAGAGACAAGGTATATCAGAGAGACTGCCACTGACAGAGTTGCTTCCAATTGAAAGGTTCTATTACAGTTTTCAAGGTTTCTGCACGTGGCATTGTAGGATAAGAGCTACATCCAAAGTCTGGAGTATACTGTCTTCGAGATACAGAACCAAAGCTGCAGTTTTCTCGTTGATTTGAGTATTTGCAAGCTAGTGCAAGAGTAATTTTCAATTTGTCTCATCTTTTTCAAACAAGTTAAAGAACGAACTGTACAACTAAAACGAGTTCGTCATGTCGTGGGAAGGTGATTCAAATACCCTGAGCCAACTGGCGACAGTGCTCAGTCAATCAGCATCTGCCAATAACCAGGTTCGTCAACAGGCAGCTGTTGCCATGGATCATGCCAAACAACAGCCGGATCTAGATGCATACCTTGTCAGTCTATTGATTGACACTTCCGGCAAATATCAGGTGGATACTCGAGCAACTGCTGGAATATACCTGAAAAATCAAATCAAGCCTAAGGCAAAGCTATTGCCTGCCAATATTTTACAAGTTGTGAAGTCCAAGATTTTCTCCGGACTTGTTGACAACGTCGCTTTGATTAGAAATGTTTCTGGAAACGTCATTACTACTCTTTTTGGTGAATTAGGAATGCAAGGCTGGCCAGAGGTTTTACCGCAGTTAATGAACATGGCCAGTGCCGGAAATGAAGTTAGTGCCAGAGAGGGCGCTCTTAGTGCATTAGGGAAAATATGCGAGGATAGTGCTTCTGCATTAGATAGAGAGTATGGCAGCGAGAGACCATTGAACTTTATGATTCCCAAATTCTTGGAGTTTGCAAATGAACCAGAATCCTCCCCTAAAGTGAAAAGTTTGTCCGTTTTTTGTCTTTCTCAATTCATCATGTTAGAGTCTCAGTCCTTGCTGGTTCACTTGGACTCTTTTCTCAACACCCTATTCCAATTGGCATCGGTTGATGACTCGGAAACCAAGAAGTACATCTGCTCTGCTTTTATCAGTCTTTTGGAAGTACGGCCAGATAAACTGATGCCCCATTTGTCTGGAGTGGTCAATTACTGTCTTCATTGTATCAAAAATCAAGACGATGAAGCATTAGCTAACGAAGGGTGTGAGTTTATCTTGGCCCTGTCGGAGTCTACAATAGATAAATCTGCTATTGAGCCACATTTACCTGATATAATTCCTGTGATACTATCAACAATGGTGTACTCAGAGATGGATAAGTTTATTCTCGAGGAAATGAACGAAAATGACGAACGTGAAGAAGACAACGTCCAGGACATCAAGCCAATTAATGCCAAATCCAAAGACTTACATGCTGCTGACAAGAAGAAGGACAGCGATAAGGACAAAGAAAACCGCCAGTCCAGCAAAAATGAGGACGATTTCGACGACGAAGAGGATGATGAGGATGATGACGAAGTTAATTTGGAAATGGGATTGGAAGAATGGAATCTCCGAAAGTGCTCTGCAGCTGCATTAGACATCTTTGCTACCCAGTACCCGGAGACTGTTTTACATGTTTCGTTGCCGTACTTGAAGGAGCACATTGGCTCTGACGACTGGTCCGTCAGAGAAGCAGCTATTTTATCTTTTGGTGCCATAGCCGAGGGTTGCATCGATTTGTTCAGTCCTCAATTGCCTGAGCTTATACCATTCTTAGTGGAACGTCTTAAGGATGAAAAGCACCCAGTGAGACAGATTTCTTGTTGGACATTGGGAAGATACTGCGGCTGGATTGTTACCGAAACTAGCAGTGGGGTTTCACCACAGAAGTATCTACTACCTACTTTACAAGGATTCCTAACCTGTGCATTAGACTCAAACAAGAAAGTGCAGGATGCAGGACTGAGCGCATTTTCAGTACTAGCTCAAGAAGCTGATGACTTGCTTGCGCCTTTTGGAAATGATATCATCAGCCATTTCTTGCTATGTTTCAAAAAATACCAAACGAAAAATATTATTCTTTTATACGACACTGTACAGACAATGCTGGACCATGTCGGGTTGGAAAGTACTGACAAGCAGCAAATAGAGCTGCTATTATCAGAGTTGCTAAATCGTTGGTCACGAATTCCAGACGATGACAAGGATATGTGTCCTTTGATGGAATGTTTATCGTCCTTTGCTACCATGGCAGGTGACGTTTTTCTCAAAGTGGCAGAGCCTGTTTTTCAGAGGACATCCAAGAATTTAAGAGACTGTTTAGTTACATTGCAGCATTCCGCTGTTGATCCCAGCCTCGACCCACCAGAGAAAGACCTGTTGATTACGTCCTTAGATCTTGTCGATGGAATTGTTCAAGGTATTGGTAGCGAAAACGTGACCACTTTGTTGTCTCAGTCCGAGCCACCATTTGTAGAAATGCTCATGGTTTGTTTCCAGGACACACTTCCTGATGTACGCCAGTCTGCATTTGCTCTCTTGGGTGACTTGACCATGCAAACATTTGACTTGTTGAGACCGTATCTAACCGATATCATCAAGGATTGCATACAGAATATTGATACAAGTGATAGAGATGCGCATGGCTCTTGCAATAATGCTATCTGGGCTATTGGCGAGATCTCGCTGAAGGTTGATAACGGCGAGCTAGATTCCTTCGGACCAGAGCTACTGAAAAGACTGGTTGATGTATTGAGTAGCCCCTCAGTACCGCCCACTGTTTTGGAAAACGCAGCTATTGCCCTTGGAAGACTAGGGGTAAGAATGTCCTCGCTAGTGGCACCACACTTGTCAGTATTTATAGACCGCTGGAGTGACAGCATGAAAGCTATAACGGAGACAGACGAGAAGGATAGTGCTCTTCGGGGGATGTGCCATATTGTGGCTGCAAATCCTCAAGCACTCTCAAATATAAAATCTCTTCTCTCGTTTATTGAGGTATGTGCATTCTATCTTCACCCTAGCCAAGAAGCAGCACTGCTCATTGCTAAGGTACTCGAAGGGTTCAAAAGCTACATATCGAACTGGGACTCTTCGGTCATGGGGAGGTTACCTGAACCAGTCGCTGTTTCTTTGAGAGAGAGATACGGTTTGTAAAATGTTTGTATATTATATTTTTATTAACAGTGCAATTAATTGTGAGACTAATACATTTTGAGCCCAGTCCCCCTGCCTGCTTGGAGCGGTTGTGAATTGAAAAAGAAAAAGTTTATGTAATAATTTTTTTAAGCTTGTGAAAATACAAGCTGATCCTCGAGAGCTGTTTGTTGCAGGAAGTCCGCTATAAAACACATTAATATTGATTTCAAAAAAAATCCAAAGCTGCAAAACCAGCTGACATATACTTCATGGCTGATCCGTTAGCAGCCCAAAAGGCTAGCAAGGTCAAAAAGACAAAGAATCAAAAGAGAAGAGAGAAGCTTAAGGAGAAGAAGAAACTACAACAACTTCCTTCGGGCGAGAACACAATCCAGCAAGCTGCAATTGAGTCTACAAGAGCTTCTCCAACAGTTGACGAGTCTGCTTATTATGACAAAATCATTAACGAACCAACTACCAGAGATGAACAAGATGAAGACATAAATGTATCGGATTTGTCTCTGGACAATCCCATGTATGCGGAATTTAAGAACGTGTTCAAGCGTTTCCAACTTGAGGTAAGGAATCATATGAGAGTGACTTGATATTCAATATAGATATACAGAAACTAACTACTTTGTAGGAGGACTCAAGTGAGGCGGCAAACAAAAATCAAGTGTTTTACAGCGATGACGAAGATAATGAAGGAGATGAGCTATCAGACTCAGACGGTGAAACTAAAGGTCCCAGCAAGCGTCAGCTACGGAAACAGAACAAAGTACCTCTAGCTCAACTGAAAGCTGCAGCTGCAAAACCAGATCTTATCGAGTGGTACGATGCGGACTCTAGAGACCCGTACTTGCTCATTGAGATTAAGTCGTCGCCGTTCATAGTACAAGTTCCAGAACATTGGCAGGACAAAAGCGAGTATTTGTCAAGGAAACGAGGATTCAAAAAACTCCCCTTTGAACTGCCCCAATTCATAAGAGATACTGGCATCATGGAGATGAGAGATGCATTGGCCGAAGACGAGTCAACGTTAAAACAAAGATCAAGAGAGCGGGTTCAGCCTAAAATGGGAAGGTTAGATATAGACTACCAAAAACTGCGAGATGCATTTTTCCGGTTTCAAACGAAATCTAAGTTATTTAATGTTGGAGAGCTATACTTTGAGGGTAAAGAAGATGAGAAGGATTTTTCCAAACTGAGGCCAGGTAGCATATCTTCTAAGCTGGCTCAGGCATTAGGGATGCACCCAGGTAACCCACCACCTTGGTTATTCAGCATGCAAAAGCTGGGACTACCGCCAAGCTACCAAGGAATCAAAATACCCGGCGTGAATGCGCCTATACCAGAGGGAGCGCAATGGGGATTTCAACCAGGCGGCTGGGGACAGCCTCCACTTGACGAAAACGGAGAACCGCTATACCCAGAAGTGTATCAGCAAAGTTCGGAAGTCTCAAAGAGAAAGAAGAAAAACAACGAAATGACTGTCCATTGGGGAGATATGCAAGAGATATTTGAGGAGGATGAGGAAGAAGCAGAAGAAGAAGATGGAGCCGTGGACTATGAGGATCAAAGCGGTGACGACGAAGAGGGTGCGGGGTATGTTGATGAAGAAGCTGCAATTGCTGCAGAACGTCGGGCAGAACAGAACGCTTTGAGCGGTGCTCCACCAGGAAAGATAGAGCTACGAAAAACTACCACAGATAGAGAAGCTCGAAGCCCGGACGAAGTTGATGCTGATAATGCACCAAAAGCAAGCACTCGTAGCTTGTACACCAAGTTAGAGCAGCGCGAAGTGAGAGATGGTTTCATGGGGACTCAGCATGCATATGAGATCCCTAGTCAGGCTGATGGGCCTGCTTCATCTGGTGCCACGGACGCCTTCCAAGAAAAGCTCGACCAGCTAATGGATAGTGAACGGAACAAAAGAGCCTGAATTACGGAGATTCAGAACAGATTCAACTACTACATGCCTTTCAAGGAAGACCTATGCGGTTCTAACTATTTATGGTAATTAAATTTTTGCTCACGTGACTAAAATATTGTTACGTCACGTGAATTTCTTATTTTAATTATGTAAAATTATATTTTTGCTAAGCATGCAAAACCACATCGTTGACCAACCATATTGCAAGCATTTGCTCCCAAGGTCGACTATTTTTTTTACACCTTCAGAAATTAAGCACCAAAGAATTTCGTTTCTTAAGTACTCACACACAGCATATATATTTAACCATGGGAGCTCCAGGAGGAAATTATTTTCAAGGATGGTGGGGACATCTCGGTATGTTAATATTTTTTAGATCCATGATACTTTAGAAAGTGTGCTAACCGGGTCAAGGTGGTCCCAAGCAAAAGTACATTGTCAGATATGGTCTGTCGCCAAACGCACAGAAGCCATTGCAAGGATTCTGGCAAGTGAG
Source organism: Groenewaldozyma salmanticensis (assembly GCA_003708315.3). Classification (NCBI taxonomy): domain Eukaryota; kingdom Fungi; phylum Ascomycota; class Dipodascomycetes; order Dipodascales; family Trichomonascaceae; genus Groenewaldozyma; species Groenewaldozyma salmanticensis. The sequence goes on from PPNW03000010.1 coordinate 159,165, forward strand.
AAACACTTTTAGGAGATTCACTGGATCTGCATTATACGTTGGTATCCCAGCTGGTCTTTTCTACTACATGTACCAGGAGGCCGCTGCTTACAACGAATGGCTCTATACTAAGGCCGGTAAGGAAACTCTGGACAGGATCAACGCCGAGTAAGCAAGAACGAAAGGAAACGCAGGCATTTTGGAAGCTTCTTGGGTACCTTAATTAGGCACATCTAGAAATATACAGTCAATTCATGATATTATTTTTTTACTCATATTTATTTTTGTTGTTACACTATAACTTGTAAAGTCTTGTAGAGGAAAGTGTTAGTATCAGTCTGGAAAATATCTGAAGCTTCTAATGCACTCTGTCATATATCGTAAACCTTCCCTACCAGGAACTTCACCGCAACAACAAAATTTGTTGACTCTGGTCGATTAAAGAAAGCAGAGACAGCATGTGAAGTGTCCCGAGCTTTTGGAATACTTTCCTTCTTCTACCTTTGTGCACTGGTTTCAAATCAGTAGGTGTCGAAAAGCTCACAATGTATAAAAGGTAGCAGCTTCTCAACCCCCCGTCCCCTTTCCCCAAGGTAGCTTACGCCAAAGTTACAGGAAATAGACCAAAAAGCTTTTTAAAATATCAGCAAGTTTCCGTTAACCTACCGCCTGCTTTACTGAACTGTTTCAGAAGTTAGTCATACCTTTATATACATACATCTTGAACCAAGCATTGAGTTAGAAAAGCCACTATGAGAATTGAGTTGGGTTACCTTGTGCCCTTTCTAGGCTCTGCCACTAACAGTGACTTGAACAGCGCCCAAGTTTCTGATACTTCTTCTAGCATTGCTGCCCCGGAGAGTACCATGCAACATGCTTACGTCGAGCTAGAGCAGTTGAACTCTACGATGGTTCAGCCAGTCCTCCATGCAAATGCGACTCAGGCACCAGCTAACTGGACATCGTCTGCTACTGCGTTTGTTTCAGCCACCAGTAACCCCGCTGCCAATTACTCCAGCACTGAAGCATTACCCATCGCCACTTCTGCGCCTCTCGACGATGCATTGATGGACGAGTATGAGGAGGATGAGGAGTACGAGGAATATGAAGCCCAAGTTGCTTCGGCGGAACCAGAGTATGGCGATATCACTGCGACTGGTTTCCCGCCTCTAGCTACTGCGCAGGAAGTGGAAGGCGACTTTTACGTAGCGGCAGATGCGGCAGATGCGGCAGCTCCGGTTTCTCGTGGTCATGCAAAACATGTTAACATGGCTGCAGTGGCTGCCGGCGCTAACCCTGACTTCCAGGTGGTTGCACCGGCAGGAGCTAGCTCAGTGGGTACTTTTTCTGAGAATGTCTATGATCCGGCTCTCAATTCTGCCGTACCTACTCCTCCTCCTGCACTTAACGCTGTAGCACCCACTCCTCCTCCTCCTGCTGCTGCTGCTGCTGCTCCTGATCCTGCTGTTGCTGCCGCTGCTGGTGCCCCTCTTCCTCCCGCACCTGCTTCCGGACAACCACAGGTGGTAGCTGCCGCTGCAGTACCACCACCAGCAGTACCACAAGCCCCACAAATGAATGTGAGCCCAGGGTTTGTTCCTGAAACTGCTGGGCTAAGCCCCGAGGAGGCAGAGATTGTCAACCATGCAGCAGAGGCTGCTGCGCTACCCGCACTGCCTGGACCCGCCCCTGCTGCCCCTGCTGCTGCCCCGGAGGGTGGTGCTGAAGTTGGCACCGCTGGTGGAGCTGCGCCTGATGCTGGAGCAGCTCCTCCTGCCGACGGGACTGCCGGTAGTGAGCAACCTCAAGTCTCTGAAGCTGCAACTCCAAGCGGCGATGCTTCAGCTGCCGAGCCCAGTGCAACAGATGGCACAGACTGGATTGGGAAGCACAATGCTAACACTCATTCGGCTGAGATTATGATGGCTGGACAGGGCGAAATATTTGGTCTGGTGATCTCCAAAGCTGGTGAAAATGAGACACACTTGAAGCCAATCAATGTTGATGCTTCCGGGTTTTTGACTACAGGAGACGGCGATGAGTTCAGAGGAGTTGCTTTAGACAGGACAGTTTTCCAGCCTCAACCAATTAGGTCATTGAGTATTCAGCAAGACTACTCATTGAAGCTTGTGGATACGTTGTATGCTCCCACAGCGAACTGGACTGCTCAGGGTATTTTGAAGCTAGATGGCAAGCGTGACGCTGTCATGTGTCCTGCTCTTAACCCTGAGCGTATTTATTGGGCTGATAATGGAGTGTTTCAGTGCGACCAAGCAAATCCTGTTGATTTGGTGGCTATTCAGCTTAATGAGTATCTCTTTTAACAAGCTGGAACAGGCTATTATTTACGAGAGAAGGATAAAAGGAAGAGAAAGATAAAAGTCAAAAGGTTAGGAAATCATTTAGAAAGTTTGCTTAGAGTATATAAAACGTAATATATTCGAATATAAAGGTAAGCGTTCTAATAAAGCAGCAGAAAAATATCTTGTCTGTCTAAATCAGAGGGTATAATAAGATGGTATCAAGTGGTATCACTAGCGCCAAAATGCTCATTGATATATTCAGAGGGACATTACTTCAGTGGAAACGAAGTGTATTTACAGTGAAATTTAAAGGTGATACGAGTCTTCTCGTTATCATTGTCTCGTTCATAAGCCCAAGACCAGGCGCAGAATTATTATATACTCGTATAAGCACTCTAATGTTCTTTTTCCCCTTTCTTTCCTTTTCTTTTCACCTCAAAGGTCATCCTCTTCAATAACACCCCTTTCAGAAACGTAGATACCGTCCAAAAACTTTCGTATATCCTTATTCCTCACCAAGCATTGCTGTTGAATATCGGCGCATGACTGCGAAACATTTTCAAGTGAGTTACCACTAACAATCAGTTCGTCCTTTTGAGCGGTGGAGACCTCTGCGCTGACACCATCCAAAAGACGAACAGTACGCACTTTCTTTTCACCAAGGAAATTTCTAATCTCAACCACTTTTCCATCCTCCAGTAAGTTAACATTGATTGGGAAATGGGCATAGACATATCTCATCTTGTACTTGTATCCCTTAGTCACACCAGTAATCAAATTGGAAATCAAAGACTTGACAGTACGTAGCGCAGCAACATGTTTCCTGTTTCCCAAAATAACAGAAAGTTTGATCTGCTTGTCACTGACTTTGGTAAAAGCGACATCAATATGCGAAAGGTTTTTGCTCAAAGTTCCTCTCGGGCCAGTAACAGTAACATGTCTGGCTTTGATGCTAACCTGAACATTCTCAGGAATGCTCAAGACCTGGTCGGTTTCAATGTACTTCATTATAATATTTTAGTGTGAAATTGGTTTTTGAAAAAATAACAATTGTATGAATGTGAGGGATGTGAAAAATTTTTTATATAGAAGTTCTAAAAAACAGCGGTATATAAATCTTGATCAGCGATCTGTGCTTAAGTCAGGCATACGTGTATCCATGTTTATATAAACTCCACATCACACAACGAGCTAACACTGGACGTGACCGTGCTACAAATTGCTCAGCTTCTCCAAAGATAAAAAGCACGTATCCGTCGAGTTCATAATAGACCCCTCAGACTTCGAATAAACACCAGAACCATCTACGAAAGAATACTAGAAGTACAAATGGCAGAGGAGTCGGAGAAAGAGCAGACGGCTTTTGAACGTGCCATCAAGATATGGACCGATATTGGGCTTTCATCCTTACAAAAATCGCTGGACGAGGAAGGGTTGAAGATTGTGGATAACCAGAATGCTTCTCTGGCTAGTAGAAAAGAGCTGGCCACGAAAACTAAAGCATTCCGAAAATCACCAGATGAATCAAAGTTGGTGGAAATAAAAGGTCTACTGAAGTTGTACCAGCATGAAATCGACAGTTTGACGGAGAGAAGTAAATACTCGGAGACCTGTTTCATGAGCTTGTATAAACTCCTGAGTGAAGCTCCTGATCCCAGACCTTTACTAGAGGCCTCTGTTGACTCGGTCATTTCTGCATCAGACTCGCAAAAGCTTTTGGAAGAGAATGCCAAACTGACTGACCAGCTAAGTAGGTTCTCTGATTACGAGAATATCAAGGCCAAACTGATGAAACTGGAAATGTCGTCTATTGAAACCACCAGGAATAAGGTGGCTGCGAAGGAAACCGAGATGCTTGCCCTTATGGATGAAAAGGAGCGTAACTGGAAGCTAAGAGAAGAGGAGCTGGTGAAACAAGTTGAAGATTTACGAGCCAATTCCGAAGTCGCTCAAGCACAACTTTCATCGGCTAGAAACACAGATGGCTCTGCAAACAGCAGACTTGCAGAATTGGAGCTAGTTGCTAATGATTTAGAACGCGCACAGTCTAAGGTTCTGCTTGTGGAGAAGCGCAATCTAGAACTACGTTCTGAGGTTGAATCGCTCAAGTCGGGTTCCAGCGAGGATGACCTGCGAAACGAAATCACAGACTTGAAGGACGAGAATGCTGCATTGAACTCTCGAATAGAAAACTTACGCAAAGTTTCGGATACTTACAAAGACTCAGAGCACAGGAAGTCCACACTCACCGAGAAGGAACTAGGACGTAAAACTGAAGAAATCAATAGCCTGAGACAGAAATTGAACAAGCAGCAAGATTACGAAGAACTGAAAAGAGAGTTGCAAATATTGAAATCAATTGAAATCTCTGGCATGGACGAAGACGACGAAACAAATAATAATAATAATAATAATAATAACGACAACAGCAACACAGACTTGGATAAGACCAAATTGGAGCGAATGCTGCTGGCACGAAACAAGAAGCTCAACTCTGATTTGACCATGCTGAGAGTTGCAAACACTGAGCTTCAGGACAGCCTTAAGTCAATCACCCAAGAGCACGCAGAGTCACAGCAGCAGATTGCAAGCTTACAGGCTCTGAACAACAAACTAGAGGAAGACGTGGCAAAAGTCAAGCAACTTGACAATTTCGATACTAGTTCAATGATATCCGGGTGGAGTGCAGTGCGACCATCCTCGCCAACAAGTTCTATTATTGGAGGTGGCACTGTGAGCAGTCGTGGGGGAGGCGGAGACTTTACCGCACCCTCGAGCGCTGATGCATCTATTTTACCCATTATAACTCAACAAAGAGACCGCTTGAGAGCTCGTAACAGTGAACTTGAGCAAGAGCTACGAAAGAGTTGGTCCATAGTGAGCACCTTGCGTAAGGAGGTCGAGGGAATAAAGAAGGATAATCTAGAACTCTACGAGAAATCAAGGTATACTGCCTCCGCTGCTGCAACGACCTCACGCAAGGATACCGCAGCAGCGGTAGAAGACCGCTACGCCTCAATGTATGAAGAAGGCTTGACCTCGTTCCAGCAGTTTAAGGGCAAGGAAACCGAAAGAGCATTATCCAAAATGGGTCCTATTGAGAGAGTAGCCTTCTCATTAACAAGAATGGTTCTCTCCAGCAGGCTCAGCAGGAACATTTTCTTTGGCTACTGCTTGGGACTTCATATACTGGTCCTTATCACATTGATGCACGCGGCCGGAGACTCGCCGTCGCTTGACATTCCCGTTGCTGTCTCTACCGGAGAATCAATACCAGCAGCTGAGCCAGCGTGATACATTTGCATATATAAATAAATCATCATAATGAAAACTCTATTAATTATATTACTAGCGTAGAAGGTTCTAAAAAAACTGCTTCTAGGCCTATGAAAGTGCCCGTTTCAAAGAGTATGGTATATTTAGACAAATTAATTTCATTTCATTTTTATTTTTTTCAAACTTTTTACAGAAACAAATTTCCATTTAGGCCTTGATGCTCTTTCTAGAAGCAGCAATAGCTCTCTGACGTGTAGACAATCTTGGGACAATCTTGCTCTCAGAAGCCTTCTCAATCTCCTCGTCCTCCTCGGTGAGAATGATCTCAATGTGGCAGGGGCTGGACTGGTAAGCATTGATTCTACCGTGAGCACGGTAAGTTCGACGACGCTGCTTAGGAGCCTGGTTGACTTGAATATGCTTAATGATCAACTTCTCAGTGTCGAGTCCCTTGCTGTCGGCGTTGGACTGGGCGTTCTTCAACAAGTCAGAAACATACTTGACAGACTTGACGGGCCATCTAGCCTTGGTGACACCAAACTCCTTTCCTTGAGAAGCTCTGCCAATAGATCCGTTGAATCTTCTGAAGGGAATAGCTCTCTTATGATCGGTGACCTGGTCAAGGTACTGCAAAGCCTTGGTCAATTTCCATCCGTTAACAGCCTCGGCGGTCTCGTGGGTGTTCTTGAATGAAGTTCTCAAGTAAGAGCCTCGAGCAGAAGCGCTCTTGGAGGGGTTCACGGCAGTGACACTGTATCGGGCCATTGCTTCCAAATAAAAATAATAATAATAACAATAAAAGAAAGAGGTTAAAGGTCAATGGTATAGGTTTTGGAAAACAATGATTAATTTTGAGTGGGCTTTTTTCGATGTTGAGTTTTGTGTACGTAATTACTGCTGAAAAATTACATAGTGTTTTGAGGTGAAAAATCAATCGAAAGGGCCTTTGAGACTTTTCAGTGTGAGCAACTTTGCAGACTGCGTTAGGGCTCAGCCCTATATTTATTTTGACATTTTTTTCAAAGTCTTCAGATTACATAAGCACAGATTTCAGCCGCACCACATCAAGTTTTTTTTTATTTTTTTTTTTCATTTTTTGGTTTTATTCGCTTGATCGAAGAAAGTTGAAAAAAAACTTTCAAGGTGAAAAATAAAAAAAAAAAAAAATAAAAAAAATTTATATCTTTAAAATTTTCTGGTCCTTAAACCTCCACTTGACTCGAGCTCATAACTAGAGAATATTAACGATACCAAATTGTTTTAGTCGTCTATTTTCTACGAGGAGCTTATTTTGATAGGGACTTTAGTTTGATTCGAGTTTTTTTTGTTTCATTCAAGTGAATTTTGTATTCCATTCTTCTGACAACTTAAACAACAGATAGCAAAAATGGCATATACTCCCGGTGGTCGAGGAGGTAGCAGAGGAGGTGGTAGTTTCGGTGGACGAGGCGGCTCCAGAGGTGGCTCTAGAGGAGGCTTCGGTGGCGGTTCCAGAGGTGGTTCCAGAGGTGGCTTTGGTGGTGGTTCTAGAGGTGGTGCCAGAGGTGGCTTTGGCGGCGCTGGCAGGGGTGGTGCTCCTCGTGGGGGTGCTAGAGGCGGTGCCAGAGGTGGTGCCAGAGGTGGTGCTCGTGGAGGAGCCAGAGGAGGAGCCAGGGTCACTGTTGAGCCCCACAGACACGGAGGTGTCTTCATTGGTCGCGGTAAGGAGGATTTGCTTCTCACAAAGAACTTGACTCCAGGCGAGAGTGTATACGGCGAAAAGAGAATATCCGTCGACGTTGCTGGTAAGGATGATGAGCCTGCCACTAAGGTTGAATATAGAGTATGGAACCCTTTCAGATCCAAGCTTGCTGCTGGTATCTTGGGTGGTTTAGACGAAATATTTATTGGACCTGGTAAGAAAGTCCTCTACCTCGGTGCTGCTTCTGGTACCTCAGTTTCTCACGTTGCTGATGTCGTTGGACCCGAAGGTATTGTGTATGCTGTTGAGTTCTCGCATAGATCCGGAAGAGATTTGATCTCAATGGCTAAGAAGAGACCTAACGTGATTCCTATCATTGAGGATGCCAGACATCCCCAGAAGTACAGAATGCTTATTGGCATGGTTGACGCTGTGTTTGCAGATGTCGCCCAGCCTGACCAAGCTAGAATTATTGCTCTTAACTCGCATTTGTTTTTGAAGGACCAGGGTGGTGTTATCATCTCCATCAAGGCCAACTGTATCGACTCCACCATGCCCGCCGAGGCTGTTTTCGCAAGAGAAGTCGAGAAGCTCAGAGAAGAGCGTATCAAGCCTCTAGAACAGCTCACTCTGGAGCCCTACGAGAGGGACCATTGTATCGTTATTGGAAAATACATCAGGTCATCTTAATTCGGTCTTGTGTAAAGCTAGAAAATATAAAAATTGGAAATTTGTTAATTGTTGTTAGCTTGATAGCTTGGTTCATACACAAGCCTGCTTGACTACTTAGAAAGCAGGAATAGTGTGAGCTCTTTTTTCCTCCTTCAATTCCTCTCAAAATACTGTTGGCATATATCATTACTGATATCATCCAGAGGGTTGGTTAGGATCGAGATTTCTTGAGGCGGCTTATGCCTAGATATAGAAAGCATCCTTTATTAAGTTTTTCCTTAAATTTTTATTTTTTTTTATTTTATTTTGGTTGTAATCAACTAAACAAATTCAAGCGCTGTTAGTTCCTCGCGAAAGCAGCTAGCAGACTTCGGCATATAAACAACAATGAAATGGAATGAGTGCGGGAGGTTGGCTATCGTTGCCCTGGGCGCGTTTTCTTCAACAGCTGAAGCGATTTTCGAGTGCAAGGTCCAGCTGAATGGCAAAGCCTTTGACTTATCTCCACTTGCAGGCACCAAGAAACTCTCGGACAAGAAAGATACACCACCTAGTATAACAACTCAGAATTGGGCATTCAATCTGTGCGGTGCTCTTGATTCAGCTGATAATGTGTGTTCTGCGGGAACTCAAGTCTGCGGAAGCACTGAGGTTGAACTTGAGGGCAAGACTTATGTCACCCAAATCATTCCAGTCTCCGGTGACCTAGACGGAAGCAAGGCCGGCTACAAAACATCAGATATTACCAAAGACAACGCGTTTAAGGGACTTCGAGTCGAAATGGAGGGTGGCAAATGGGGAAACGATGCTAAGGCTTTGTCTGCTTCGGTTGATCTTTTGTGCGATTCCAATGAAGAGAAAACCGATAACGTCAAGGTAGTTTCATGGGATCTCACAACACTGAAACTAGAATGGACCACTAAGTATGCTTGCGAAAACGCTGCTAGAGACGATGGAGGGTCGAAAGACGGAGATAAGGGTCAGCCTTCAAAATCCCCCGAGGATACTCCCCCAAAAAAGGACCAAGACAACTCTAGCAGCTGGGGTTGGTTTACGTGGATCTTCATCATTGCTGTGCTAGCATTTTCTTTGTACGTTATCGTGAGTGCTTGGATCAACTATAATAGATATGGACTCTCGGGAGTTGAACTACTTCCTCATTCTGATGCTGTGCGAGATGTACCGTTCCTAGTACGAGATTTTGTCAACAAAATCGCTGATACATTCTCTAGCAACCGCGGTGGATATAGTGCAGTATAGATACATCACGATTCTTTAATGAGTATAAGTTCACAGTTCAGTTGTTTTGTCTTTATATTTCTTTTTTTTTTCTTTTGTATTTATTCTTTCTGTATTTTCTCTTCTTGTTCTGATAAATTCTACTGTGGTGTACTCCTTTTTATAGCTTCGGTTATTGCCAGCTCCAAGTTGTTATAAGTTGTTTCCAGGTACAGTTCCTTTTTCCCTAGGGCAGTGATTTGATCTTCAATGCCTGCTTGTTCACCTTTAGCGGTTTTGAGGTAATCTTGTAGCGACTCGCTTTTGAACATCTTTCCTACGCCCTCCCATACGTGCTGCTTTCCGTCATTGGCAGTCAAATCAACTAACTGCTTGTTTGATGCTTCGTTTATCTTGAGTTCGCGCTTCTTGCTGGCTATTTGATTCCGTACTGCCTGTAGCTCTGCCTGTGTTATGCGGAATTTTTGCTCAATCTCCATGAATTGCTAGACAACACATTAGCTCTAACCTTATTGTTTCAAAAGGACAAGACACATACAGCAGACATTGTGGCTTTGAAATTATAAACTATAGAAAAATGGCAGCTAGTCGAGATCGATAGACATGAGATCTATATATTAGTTATGACAATAGTAGTAGTACGGTCGGATCAAATTTCAAATTTCAGCTTTGATTTATTCATTTTGCAATCTATACTAGAAATGATAACGTCGACCACGGTTTTCAGGGCTGCTCGTCCCCTACTGCTAAAACGATGCTATGCGACGGCGGAATCTAATGTGAAAAGTGCATCTAACCGGGCTGAACGCACTCTGGAGAAGTTCTGGACCAAAGTCGGAGTCCAGCCACACCTCAAAGACCAGCACGATTCTGAGTTGTATGGGGGATCTGTCATTACACTAGACTCGAAGCCAATTAAAACTCCTGCTGGGTTTCCTTTAGTTATATCAAAAGCCAAAAGTGAAAAGTCGGGACTACCGCATCTCATTGCCCAGGAATGGTCCACACTTTCTACACTCAAGATTCCAAGGCACTCACTACCCTTAACCTCGTTAGCTGCTCGAGCTATTGATTTGAAATACTCTCCACAAGGTCCCGAAGAGAGACAATTGGTGACTGAACTGTTAATGCCCTACTTGGATACCGATACTCTGCTGATATTTTGTCCTAGCACCGACTGTGAGGGTACGTTGAGGCCAGCACAAGAAGAACAGTTCAGACCAGTTATCAAACATGCCGAAGAGTTCTGGGGAATTGACAAGCTGAACTCATTAGATAGCGATATTATGATGTTTGGTAACCACCAATCTGCAGAAACCAAAGCCAAAGTCCAGAGCTGGATAAACTCGCTAGATGCATGGGATTTTGCGGCTTTGGAGAAAGCTACAATGTCTGGCAAGTCACTTATCGGAGCTATGAACATTGTCACGCATAGACTTACCCCTGACGAGGTTGCTAAGCTGGTGAATATAGAGACAATCCACCAAACCGCATTATGGGGTGAAGTTGAAGATACTCATGACGTTGAGAAAGCAGAAGTCCGAAGATCACTAGGAAGCGCATATCTCCTTGCAAAGTGAAAATACTTTTAGTTTTGATTAACATGCATATGATATTGATTGTAAATATTAATTATTATATTAAAGAATTAAAGAAAACTTAAGGTCATTTAAATGTGAAGGGTTTGTACCGTATTACTTTGGAGTGGACCTTTCTCTTCTCATATTTGTACCATACTCGTGTTGTTACTACTGCCCAAACTGTTCAAACTCACATTAGAGGAAGCAGCATCGTTTCCAGTGTTTAGCAGCTCGGCAACATACCTTGCCTCCTTGTCAGATTTGAATTGGATCAAGTATCGAATCTCTGAAGTGTTGGCAGCTTCGTTAACATAGTAAATCGCAACTGCAACCTTACCGACCCTGTTAAATAGTCTAGGTGGCATATCTCTTGCCAAAAGCAGATTTTCACGGTTATTGGTATCAATGTCTCGTACCAGGACCGTTTTGTTTGCAGATTCCGCCTCAGAGTACACACTCAGCTTGCCTAACTGACCCTGCGTAGTATTCCATTTACCGTCTGCTCCTCTGGTTAGCAACTTACATCTCAGGTTGTTCAACAGTAAAAGTTCAGGCTGCCTTATCCTAGTCATCTGCTGCTGTTGCTGCTGCTGTTGCTGTTGCTGCTGTTGTTGCTCATGGTGTTGCTGAACAGTGGCTTCAGTGATTGGTATTGGCTCTGAAATTGTTATGGGCGACCTGCTCTCACCGAGAGGAGAACCAGAGTTGCTTCGTTTTGAGATTGGCCTGGGTAGCATCAGCATTCTTGGTGAAGCAGAGTTGTTAGAAGTTACACTGCTTGCTGAGCCATTAGAGTTGGCAGACAGAGAGGTAGCTGTGGTTGAGCTAGAGACTGCAGAGCCTGATGATGAATTTCCCGACGAAACGGAAGAAGAAAAGCTGCTGTCACTACTGGTAGTATGCTTGTGCTCGTTAGTACCTTTGGCATAGAGCAATGGCTGGTTCTGGACTTCCAAACTCGACGTCTTTGCCGCATTGAAAAAGCTCATGGCAGCATCAACATCAGAAAATCTAAACATAGTGATATGATTAGTTTGCGTGATCTGAACATCATATACAGTGGGCTTCCTAATGTCGTGGCCGGGAAGCAGAAGCATTTCAAACTGTGGCTGGCCAGTAAAAGTATCACAGATAGACAATAATCCACCCTCACCACCATTGAGTCCTATCTCAACAAAAAACTCTCGGTCCGACAACTGAGCCCAACGGTTACCAATCCATTGTGATAGGGTAGCCACGCCCCTGAAAATTATCAAGCTTCCTTGGCTGTTGTTACTCGCGAATGATGCTCTATCAAAAGATGGAATGACCTCGTTCTCAGGAACATCTTGCAGTTTTTTGTTACTGGGAGAAGACGATCTGCTGCCAAACTTTTGCATTGTCCAAGGACGAGGTACTGAAAACTGCTGCTGCTGTTGTGGTTGTTGTGGCTGCTGCTGCTGCTGCTGCTGCTGCTGTGACGGTGGCTGTGACTGCGGCTGTGACTGCTGATTCTGGAATCGCTGGTGGTAAAGCTGCTGTTGCTGCGACTGTTGCTCTTCGTCTTGCTCCAGCTTCTCTTGCTCTATCTTTTCCTGCTCCGGATTCGGAAGCTCTATGAAGGAGGGACGGTGGAGCAGTGCCTGCACTTGAGGTAACGCGTCAGGAGACGACAATGTTGCAACTGACATCAACTTCTGAGCAGCTACAGTGGAAACCGCCTTGGGCTGTAGCAGCTCCTTGCTTGCTGACTGCTGTTGCTCTGTGACACTTTCTTGAGGCTGGGTATCAACAGGGCTAATACTACTGCTGCTGTTGGTGCTGCTAACGTTATTGTTTACTTCTGCTGGTGGTGTGGGCTCGCTGGTAACTGATTGACACTTTAGCGAAGAGGAAGAACCACAAGACAACTCGCACTCAGACGTGAAAGAAAACGGCGAAGTGCTGCTACCTTCAAGTTCCGGGGATGCAGATGCGCCAGGTGAAGATGAAGATGAAGATGAAGATAGCGGTACAGAGTGTGCAGGCTCGGACTCAGGCTCAGGCTCGGACTCAGACTCGGGCTTGTGCTCAAAAGAAGGCTCAGATGCAGATTGTGATGTTAATATAGGTTTAATCTCAGCAATCGTCTCCTTAGAATTCTCCTTAGAATTCTCATTAGAGTTGACAAGTTCAAATTCAGGCTGGTTTTGGTACTTGTGTTTCTGGGTTTTGACGCGTAACATGCGGCTGCGGCTGCGGCTGTTGCTCTTGTCGCTGCTGCTACTGGTGTTGTTGTTATGATTAGAAGATTTTGCTACTGTAGCAGATCCATTGGTGTGCTGGTACTTGGGTTTCAGTTTCGCAGTGATACTTTTGAATCCACCAGAAACCTTTTTGACAAAGTTCGAAGCTGCATGGTGAGTATGTGCGGCAGTATCAGTACTGGTAGTACTGTTAGGAAAAGATCGGGCGACACCACCCTCGCTCCGTTCACATTCCAGAACTGGTTCAGAGGAGGTGGTTGTACATTCACCACTGGAAGCTAGGGGTTTGTGGCTGTCTTCCGGTCTCGTGCTGTCGGTATCTTCTGCCTTTGCTGTCAACACCGTGTTGTGAATCATATCATTATCATTATTACTATTATTATCGTCATTATCCGCAATCTCTTCGGCAATGCTGATCAAAGTAGTCTCATGCGCAACCTCCGTAGTATCCTCATCAATAGTGCCAATAGTGGTGCTACTTGTATCAAGGGATGGAATGGATCTGTCCAGATTATCGGTTGATGCAAAGGATAATTTAAGTTTGGAATCCATAACACCTTCTTGCTCAAACTTAAAACTTGGAGAGTCTCTAAATATACCATGAATGTCCATATCGGGAACAATGCTAACTTTTTCGTCAGTCGTCGTCGTTGTCGTCTGGTATTCCTGCTCCTCCTGCTTCGGGGTAACTGAGCAGCCCCTTATTGAAGATGAATCCGAGGGGCTATCCACCATGTTCAGCAAACTTTCAAACGAGCTGTTGTTATTTTCTGACGTGTCTTGGAGAGAATTCTCGCTGCCAAGTTCTTCCATATCAATGCTGAATCTTTTAGTTCCAAGGGAGCGGCCGCTGCCTCCTGAACTACTAGGCCCCTGGCACGCCGCCTTAGTTTCGTAAACCTTGTTCTCGCAAGTAGTGTGGTGGTGGTGGTGCTGCTGAGTGGTGGGGTCCTGAGAGGAATTTTCATTCATTGCTTCAGATTCCGTAGTGAACATTAGTGACGCGGCCGCCGCAGATAGCCTCCTGGCAATAGTCTCCTTTCTCTGTGAATCAGTGTTTCCTGCCAATGAATTATTAGGAAGTGGGAGGGGTACTGAAGGAGGTGGCAATTTACTGGGAGCAACCGAGTAAATATGAGATGAAGAAGAAGGCTCCGTACTGATATTAGTACTCGTAGTGGGAGCCGGTACTTCTGTTTCAGTGTTGGTTTTTTTGATGGGTGTTTTTGTAGTTCCAGTTGAAAGAGACAGTAGAGAGTCATCCAGATCTGGCCCGAAATTAATCCCTGGGGTCATGAAATCCTTCAATTCATCAGATAGTGATGGCACGTCCATTCTCAGTGACAGTCGTTTCATTGCTTTGCTGGACATTGCAGCACCAGCGCCGCTAGCGGTAGTGAGATTCGGTGATAGCTTGAAGTCCATACTTTGCGAGGATGAAAACTCAGGTAGTGTAATCCCAAGGCCACCGAAAAGTTGAGAATCTTCGCGCTCACTGGTGATTGGCTTTCTGTTAGTTAATGGATTTGTAGTGGCACTTGCATATATCTCGTGAAGTTTAGCTGTCCATTTTTTAACCTTGTCTGTATCTGTAGAGCATAAGACAAACCGCTTGTTGCCAGAACTCAACGTTATTTTCTGCAGGGTGCAAGAAATGATTTCCAACTTTAAATCATCCCGGTTGAAGAGCGGAAACATGAGCGCTCTGCCGGGCGATTCCAGCGAGCACAATGCCAGCTTGGGACAGTAGCAGGAGGAGTCCAGGCGATTACTGATGGTGGACGGCTCGTTGGATTGGCTACTGGTGTCGTCAACAATCAAAGCTTCCAGAGTGATCTGGTGGGTGGAGTAGTCTTTAATATTGGGATGCTTCTCCAACACGAAATCAAACATGTCTCGATCCATGATCTTCTTGGCATCAAAAATTCCCAGGGCAGGCTCCAAAGTCTCAAAGCTCTTGACCCTCGAGAAGACAAACCTGGTGGTATCGGCTATGTTCAGTTGGTTGTGCATGTGGGTCTTAGCGATAGCCGCAACTTCATAGATTAATTTCGAAGTAGCCCTGAAGGTCTCCGGAGCTGCATCTGCCATCCTCTTGGTACATCTAGACAAGTAACTCAGCCTTGTGAATGGTCTCTTGAACAGGTAAACAAACTTGGGAGCATCGTCTGGATTGTAGGTATACAGCTGGATGAAGTTCCTGTATATGCTCTGCGTATCTTGAGTCTAGAAAATAGTTAGGACCATTGCATGCTTTTGAACGCTCTCACAACAAACACTCTTTTTACTTACCCAATTGTGCAGTTTCGAAACCTCTCGAGGGAACTTCTGGTGTGCTCTGTATATAGCAGATAGGGAAGCATGTACTTTGCTGGAAGGCTCTACAAACTCGTGGATCAGTTCTTCCAGCTCGCTCAGATACAATGGCTCCGTAGCGTTGATATCTCTGAGAATGGAAGCTGCCTTCTCCATGTTGTCCTGCGGTTGAGCACCGTTGCTTGCCATTGTGCTTCAACTGCTGATTCGAAGGGCGAGTAGCTGGAATTGGTTCAACACTCCGAGGAGAACGGGATATAACTGTAAGGAAAGACTGGTAATAAAAACTTGAAAAGTGAAGAAAAGAGAAACTGGAATGTGTGTAGTAAACCCAACAACAAAAAAAAACACAGGAAAACGCGTTCCAAAAGACAAAAGAAAAATAAAAAAGGAAGGACAATGGCGGTCTAGAGAGAGATAAAATCTCTGGGCAGGCTTACACTGTCAATCAGTCTCGCGATTTCCGAGACAAGGGGTGCCCGCTGTACGGAATAAGCCCAAGAAGTAAACGTAAGCAAAATGTTCTATGCAATTGAGGAGCTGCGAGGGTAAAAGAAAAAAAAAGAAAACCGCTGCAATTAGAGAACAAACGGTCTGAAAATTTTACTGTGGAATGCTGGGAAGTGCTAAAGCTCTTTAAAGTAAAGGGAAGAAAAGAGCGTAGTTCAACGCGCGATCTGTGCAGATCTGTGCTTGGGGAGCGTGTTTTTTTTCCTTGGGCGACACAGATCGAGGCGCGTTCCACGAGATCCTCGAGGAATTCACGGGAGATCTCAGCATGAAATGGAATGATTTGTACACAAATCCAATTGCTTCAACTCTCTTGATTTCTGCCCGGTTCAAAGTCGGAGGGCTGGTTCATGCTGGTAGACGAAAGCTTAAACTAAGAAAACATAGAAAAAAACAAAGAAAAAAAACAAGAGAAAAAACAAGGTTTACTATCATATTATACACGGTGGGACCTGCGGTTTCTGCTTTGGCATGTCTCAAAAGGGGTCCAAATTCGCTTAACTCTGAGCTTAGATCTAAAGCCATACCAGACATGCAGCCAGAGCGTGTGCGTATGCCCAGAATAAGTGGGACTCTCGCTGGTTGTACTTCCTCTTGCAACAAGATGATGAGTACGCCCTGAGTTTTGAAGAATGCGGGACTCAATAGCCATATGGAAAACGCGGCTCTCTTCTCCAATGCAGATTGCCGAAGTAAAAGCCACTTGCTAACGCTGTCGTCCACTCAGCGAAGGAGAGAGAGCATATTTGCAAACACAACAAGAAAACGAAGCAGATTGCACCCTGGAGATCTCGCCTCCGCAGTATTGGACTGAGCAATAAAGAGAAATCATGAAAAAATAAAATAAAAGGTGTTACTGAGCTGCAATGCACCAATCTAGAGCTGTTATTGAACTTTAACCTGTGAAGGAGTTTGAGAAATGGCGCGTTAAACGCGAGAATTTTACGCGTGTTTTCTGGTGGTGTTTTTTGATGGTGTTTCTTGCTGATGTAATCCAGAGCGACGCGTCGCGATTCAATTAGAGCTACGTGTATCATATATATAGTGAGCTTATAACGCTGAAATCGAGCTCATCAGCACTCATTGCTCATTCTGAACGTAGGAGGTGAGTGAGAAGCTCAGAAAGTGTACGTTTATGTCTTTTGTATTTTTTATATTCATTTTTATTCATTTTCTTGGTAAAGGCCTCTGCTGGATTCTCCGTTGACGTGCGCTAAGCCTCGCAGAGAAACCTCCTGGCTCGTCATCAACTGCTACTGGAAACTCTGTGTGTTTCTGCAAAACCCAAAGTATCAAACCTTTGGCAGACAAAGCGTTTATTTGCATATCGTCTGAATTGCGTTTGTGGACCTTCTCCAAAGTGTTATTCTGCTACAAAAAGTCGTAACCGGCTGTGTTATTTAAAGTCTCGGCTGGCAATTGACGCTCAATTAGGTCCCGTACACGCTTTAATTATAGAAGTCAAGTCAGCTATGTCCTTTACCAAATGAGCATTGTTCTAGAAATTTCACTTTTAGTCTAGATATACTTCTTTCATAGGGATCAAACTCAACCTAAGACAGACTTGCAACTTATTCGTCTAGTAACTATGTAAAACTGCAAGTCACTGCTATCTCCACAGTGGTAGAAATAGTCTTTAAGAACTATACAGTGGTAGAAATAGTCTTCAAGAACTATATTATATTGATTATATATATAAAACATGAGCTGGCGTGCTCTCAAATTCATGTTGGAAAATTGCTTGGTGCACGAGTATTCAGATCTCTAAACGTTTACATAAGTCCGTTATAACGAAGACAGAACATTTACCAGTTCAACGCGGGTGCTTAATCCTGAGTTCGAAGTAGAGATTTGACACCATTTCAATATGGCGGATCTGTTCAAGTTACAGGGTGCTATGGAGGACCTGAAAATGGCCATGAAAAAGCCCGAGTACCCCACCTCGCCTGAGCAAAGAGCACATGCCATCCAGGAGGAACTACGACAGACCAAAGAGGTGAATGACATGATTGAAGCGGTCATCAACAGTATCGACGCCACTGAAACTAACTTGGATGTTATGAAGCAACAGGTGGGCAACTCTAATAAGCTTCTTGACCGCTGGATCCAAGTTCTTTCTGAATCCGAAGGGGTCAAAAACGCTTTAAATGACCCCAGCTGGGAGGGTATAACTCAGGCACAGTTACGAATGGCCGAGTACCAGGCCTACGCAGAGAAGCAGGCAGAAGAAGAACGCCTGAGGCAGATAGAGTTGGAGAAGCAGGAAGCAACGCGGATAGCTACCGAGCAAGCGAAAGCAGCTGAACGTAAGAAGATCGAAGAGATAAACCAGAGGAGAATACACGGAGGCAGAGAGAATCCAAGGTTCGTTCCAGGAGGAAGAAACCAGCCTGGTTCTGCGCCAGGTAGAAGAAAACCGTGAGAACCTCTGCAGTTCCATTATTTATATGTTTCTTATTTATTACCGTAGTGGTTGGCCACTTTTAGTATGCTGCTCTATATCACTGTTATTAAGCTTTGCCAGGGCTTTCAGAGCCCCTAGGAGTTATCTGAGAGCATTGATCTCTGGCCCTTTTCCAGGGAATACATGTAAACCGCTACAACTACAAACAACAAGTAAACTAAAAAAAAAAAAAAAGACCAGGAAAAACAACCTATTTCTCTGTTCTTCAGACATCCACTTAGTCCCAGACTCAGATTTAAGCTTTAGGAACTGGCAAAAGTGGTGTTGGCTTTTTCGATTCACCACCCCTTAAAAATCGCGTAAAAGCTGTGCCAGAGAGTGTGGTGTATACAAAAAAAATAAAAACATACACACTTTTTTATCAACAAATACTGACCCTTATTTTTTTTTAAATTTTCTTCCCTTTAAACCAGCTTGTGTTTTTAGATTTTTTTCACACCTTGACTTTAGATCTTCTTTCAGGAAAGCACAGACCAGGATGCGTGAGATTGTTTCCATTCAGTGTGGACAAGCAGGTAAGTGTGGCATTGTTTACTATCTTGTATAGAAGAGAATATCGACCAAAAGCTAACTCGTTCTAGGGTATGTACAATTCCTGAATAGTAGGGATTTAGGTGGGCGCTACCTATGCTCTGTCGAACAAATCTAACAATTTTGTAGAAACCAGGTTTCAACAGAGTTTTGGAATACCATCATTGACGAACATGGACTTGACAGGGAGGGAAAAATCATCCCAAACCCTAGTGGCGATACAACAGCCACTGATAAGATTGACGTGTTTTTCTCTGAGGCCAGCAACAAGAAGTATGTTCCTCGAGCTGTTGCTGTTGATTTGGAGCCCGCTACTCTAGACTCCATTCGTAGTGGACCTTTGGGGCACATTTATCGACCTGACAATTTGATTTCTGGAGAAAGTGGTGCGGGAAACAACTGGGCCAAGGGATTCTACACCGAGGGTGCTGAGATCATGGAGACCGTCATGGATGCAGTCAGAAGAGAAGCGGAGCAAGCTGATTCTTTGCAAGGTTTCCAAGTTGCCCATTCGCTAGGTGGTGGAACCGGATCTGGTTTGGGTACTCTATTGCTGACTAGAATCAGAGAAGAATACAATGATCGAATGCTATCAACTTTCTCGGTCTTGCCTTCCAAAGTCAGTGATACCGTTACTGAGCCTTACAATGCTGTGTTGTCCTTTCACCAGCTCTTGGAGCATGCTGACGCTACTTATTGTTTGGACAATGAGGCTTTGTACAACATCTGCGCCAAAACCCTGAAAATCCCCCAACCCACTCACAGAGAGCTTAATCAATTGATTGCCCTGGTTATGTCTGGTGTTACTACGTGTTTGAGGTACCCCGGCCAGCTTAACGGTGATTTGAGAAAATTGGCCGTCAACTTGGTGCCCTTCCCTCGATTACACTTCTTCACTGCTGGATTTGCTCCCCTGTACGCCAAGAATGATAAAGCATTCCACAATCTCACTGTTCCGGAGCTCACTCAGCAATTGTTCAACCCAGCCAACATTATGGCTGCTTGTGATCCATACCACGGAAAATACTTGACCATTTCTACCATTTTCAGGGGTAAAGTGGCTACCAAGGAGGTAGATGACAGCATATACGCTGCTAGACAGAGAAACGACGACTTGTTCGTGCAATGGATCCCTAATAACTTCATGACCTCGGTGTGCAACATACCTCCCAAGGGATTGAGCACATCTGCCACATTCATTGCCAATACCACCTCAGTCCAGGAGCTTTTCTCAAGAACCGCATCACAATTCTCTGCAATGTTCAAGCGACAGGCCTTCCTTCACTGGTACTTGGGAGAGGGTATGGAACAGGATGAGTTCACAGAAGCTGAAAATAATTTGACCGATCTTATCAATGAGTATTCTCAGTACCAGAATGCTACTGTTGATGATGGCATTGATGATATTGAAGAAGGTCTTTACGACGAAGAGGAGCTCCCTGTTGAAGAGGAAAACTACTAAGTTTTATTTTTTTTTGTTTTATTTGACAACACCCACCACACTCACACACACACACACACCAAGATACCCAATCACCAATTTAGATGTAGTAGTAAATATAATGTAACACAACAGGGCAAATAAAATGTCATAAATATCAAGTCTATACTCGAAAAGAGAATCATTTATTATCTTACTAACTCTAAAAAACAAAACATACGGAAACTTAACGACTAACCATCTTTAAAGCTTAATGATCTTACAGATGAGGTCTGATCCATCAACTGAATCCCCTTGCTTGACCAACAACTGGCCAACCTTACCACTGACTGGAGCACTGATAACCATCTCCATCTTCATTGCACTTAACACGACCAGAGGATCACCCTTCTTGACCTCGGTATCATCGTGAACACGGACTTCAACGACAACACCTGACATAGGGGCACCAACCTCGTTAGGGTTGTGAGGATCAGCCTTGATTCGGGAAACAGTCTCAACGGCTGCTAGTCTATCTTCAACAGTGACCTTACGCATCTCACCGTTCAACTCAAAGTAAACCTCTCTGCTACCAGTTTGGACAGACAAGTCACCAATAGCAAGACACTTGAGAACAAGAATCTTACCCTGGTCAATCTCAACAGTAAGCTCCTTGCCAATCTCAGGAGGGGCCAAGAAGAACTGTGTGGGCATGACTGACAAGTCACCGTACTTTTCAGTCAAAGCTCTAAAAGATTCAAAGACCTTGGGGTACATGATGTAAGAAGCAACATCAGTCTCGCTAACATTACCGAATCTCTTCTCGAGATCAGCTCGGATTGCAGGGATATCCACAGGAGGGAGCAACTTACCGGGTCTGACGTCAAACTTCTCACGCTTGCCAGCAAGAACATTGGTTCTCAAGGGTTCAGGGAACCCACCATAAGGAGTACCCATCAACCCTTGGAAGAAATCCAAAACAGAATCGGGGAAATCCAAAGTGTTGGCACGGTCGATAACATCTTGCTGACTGAGCTTGTTGGAAACCATAAACTGAGCCAAATCACCAACAACCTTGGAAGTAGGGGTGACCTTGACAATGTCACCCAGAAGATCATTGGCTTCCTCGTATGCTCGCTTGGTTTCAGCCCATTGGGAGCCCAAACCAACCTGTTGAGCCTGGAAAAGTAAGTTGGTCAACTGACCACCGGGAATCTCGTGCTCGTAAACCTCTGGATCGGGACCCTTCAAGTCAGCCTCGAAGCAAGAATACAACAGTCTCATTTGAGCCCAATAAGCGTCAATGTCCTTGACATGCTCCTTGTTCAATCCACTCTCAATGCTTCCCTCGAAAGAAGCAAGAATGGCAGAGATAGAGGGCTGGGAAGTCAAACCAGACATGGAGTTAGACGCAGCATCAACCACATCAGCACCAGCAAGAGCAGCGGCGGTCATAGAAGCAACACCAGTTCCGGCAGAATCGTGGGTATGGACGTGAATAGGCAAGTCGGGGAACTCCTTTCTGATAGAGCCAATCAACAAAGTGGCGGCAGCAGGCTTCATAGTTCCAGCCATATCCTTGATACCCAAAATGTGGCAGCCATGCTTGACAATTTGTCGCACAGTAGACAGATAGTACTCCAAGTTGTACTTTTTGTGAGGGTTAAGCATATCACCGGAGTAACAGACGGTAGCTTCAACAACACCACCGGCCTTCTTGACGGCATTGATACCCACTTCCAATTGCTCCAAGTCGTTAAGGGCATCAAACACTCTGAAAATGTCGACACCGCACTTCTTGGCCTGAGCAACGAAATGGTCAATAGCGTTATCGGGAAGTGAAGAGTATGCAACACCGTTGGCTCCTCTGAGCAACATCTGGAATGGAATGTTGGGAACAGCCTTTCTCAACTTCTTCAATCTATCCCAAGGGCACTCATGCAAGAATCGCATGGCAACATCAAAGGTAGCACCACCCCAGCACTCCAAGGAGAAAGCACCAGCAAGAGCATGACTGGTGGTACTGGCAACAGCAAGCAAGTCGTAAGTTCGAACACGAGTGGCCAATAAGGACTGATGGGCATCTCTCCAAGTAGTATCCATAATCAAAGTACCCTTGTAATCACGAACAGCCTTGGCGAATGCCTCGGGTCCCTTCTCAACGAGAAGATTTCTCCATCCTTTAGTAGCGGGGACAGCGGTATCGATAAGAACTCCCTGCTCATCATGCAGCTCAGGAATAACAACAGCAGCATGAAGTTTGGGCAAACCCAGCTGGCCCTTGATTTGACTTCCATTGACTGCCATATCTCCAAGATAAGCCAAAATCTTCTGAGCTCTGTTTTGAGAGTGCACCATATCGAACAATGATGGGGTATCATCGATAAAAGTAGTCCAGCAGCTTCCCTTGATAAAAGTCGGGTGGGTCAACAAGGTAAGCAAAAAGGGGATATTGGTCTTGACACCTCTGATTCTGAACTCAATCAAAGCTCTCAACATCTTTCTTCTGGCAACCTCAAAGTTGGATCCCAAGCAAGAACACTTAACCAACATTGAGTCGTAGTAAGGCGAGATGATTGCTCCGGCAAAACCGTTACCACCATCCAATCTGACACCATTACCACCAGTGGATCTGTATACTTCGATTCTTCCGGTATCTGGCTGGAATCCCTTGGAGGGGTCCTCTGTAGTGATTCTGCACTGGATAGCACAGCCTCTGATGGTGATGCGATCCTGGGTCAATCCCAAGTCCTCCAAGCTGGCGCCGGCGGCGATCTGGATCTGAGCAGCCACAATATCAATACCTGTGATTTCCTCGGTGATGGTATGCTCTACCTGAATTCTTGGATTGATTTCAATAAAGTAATGTCTATCCTGATCATCAACTAAGAACTCAGCGGTACCGGCATTACGGTACTTGGCAGTGGAGGCCAACTTGACAGCGTCAGACAAGATAGCGTCTCTAACTGCAACGGGCAAGTTGATAGCTGGGGCAATCTCCACAACCTTCTGGTGTCTTCTTTGGACTGAACAATCACGCTCAAACAAGTGAACAACATTTCCCTGACCATCGGCTAGCAATTGGACTTCGATATGCTTGGGTTTGTTAAGGAAACGTTCAATAAACACAGTACCGTTACCAAAAGCAGTCTTTGCCTCAGACACAGCTCTGTTGAACGCATCGCTGATATCTTCACCTTCTCTAACGACACGCATACCACGACCACCACCACCGAAAGCAGCTTTGATAATGACAGGGTAACCATACTCAGCAACGAACTTCTCAGCCTCGACAACACTGTCAATGGGGCCGGGAGTACCAGGGACAACAGGAACATTGCATTTGTTGGCCAACAATCTGGCGGAGACCTTATCACCAACTGATTCAATAACCTCAGCAGGAGGACCGATCCAGGCAATACCATTCTCCTCAACCTTGCGGGCAAACTCAGCATTCTCAGAGAGGAACCCGTAACCAGGGTGGATCATGTTGACACCATGGTGCTTGGCAATTTTGATAATCTCGTCAATTTGAAGATAAGCCTGTACTGGGGTGAACTCACCAACCTTTCCAATAACATAGGCTTCATCAGCCTCTGTAGTTACTAGTTAGAACTGTGGGACAAAGAAATTACAACACACAAAAAAAAAAGATTTAAAAATAAAAAAAACCAAAGCAACAACCATGTACTTACTCAATCTGTGCATAGACAAGATGTCTTCATGAGCATAAATAGCAACGGTTTGCATAGACAATTCATGGGCGGTTCTGAAAATCTAAATCATTAGTCTTTGTTTTGGGAAGTGGGGGATCCGTGGAGTTCTCGGAATTACTTACACGAATAGCTGAAAATTCAATCCAACCGTCATAAACCCGACAGCAGGAAAACCAACGTTAGAAACATCAAAGGACGGAATAGACTCCAAACAAAAAAAAAATTCGAGTCGTGTGCAAAGCTATCAAATGGCATGTTGTGCAGCCCAGGTAAAAATAAATCTGGTGTGACACAGGCCAAGACCTAGTTGCTCTCGAAGCACTTACGAATCTCACCACGGTTGGCGACTAAATCACACAGTTAGCTATCATACCTTGTCAAGAATATCCCAGAGCAACAGTAAAACACAACGCTACTAGCATTGATGTAGTTGTCTTTGCAGAAGAACCAATAGAAAGTTCCCCCAGTCTGGAGTCAGACCTAACTTACCCAGAAGCTTATTCATGTGACCCAGAATCACAGAACCCGCTCGGATATTCTCCAAGGAGCTCAACTGAGCGCTGTAAGTCTCTTCCATGGCTACTTTCTCTTGCAATTGAGGCGGAACGGGCACCTAAAAAAAGTTATGGACGTAGTGGGTGGACAAGAGAGAGAGAGAGAGAGAGAGAGAGAGAGAGGGAGGGAGAAAAAATATTTAAAGCCAGAGAGACCCCAGTTTCCACTGTGAGTAATTGTTTGATAAGGAAAATTTTGTGATCGAGAAAGATCGAAGCGCACACAAACAAATTTTACAATGCAGAGAAAAGCTTAAACTCAGGCTACCAGTGAGAATTGTGTCTTTAGCGAGTATTCCTGGGCTTTAGACACTTAGAGACAGTATGAATTTGAGCAAAAGTTGTATTATATATATACTCCCAAATTATAGGAAAAGGACAGTTTGACTCCCTCCCCCTTACTATCGCGGCGGGCGTTAGGGCTTACACTACACAGTACGTAAAATCCCACAGAAGGTTATTTGATCGATACGAGCGTAAAACTGTCAGCGCTCAACTGAAACTTTTTTTGCTGATCAAACCTTGTTTCTCTTTGCTTTCATTCGCTAACTTTTGCTGGGGGGACCTTAGGAAGGAGCTTATGACGTTGGTTTGTTGCTAGAAATCATGGTCTTTATATTATACAATTGCACATATATATATACAGTTTCAAGCTTTCACAGAATTGTACTCTAGTTGTTTTTCCGTCATTTCCGAGACATACTGCTGCATGTGCTCGACGCTACTGATTGGGTAACCTTTTCTGTCTTCCAACGGCCCGGACTGGTATAATTCTCCGGACACCACCTGCAGCTCCACACTGTCATCAGAGATTTTCCTGACACGGGAGCACAGTTCTTGCAATGCAGGACACGACTCGAGCAGATCCACCCGGCCAAAAACGTATAATCCAAGTCGTGCTCGCGAAAACGCGGTCGATAGTCGTCTGGGATCGCCGAGTTCACCTAGGTATTCGGTTCGAACTAGAGATACAATGATGTAGTCATTATACTGTCCCTGGTACTCGTCTATAGTGCTGATAGACTGAGGCTTGCCAAAAATCTGCCTGCGCTCTTCACTCTGGGTACATCTTGTTTCCAACAAGTCGCCAATTAGCTTCTTCTGGCCCTGATAAGCACATAGAATGGTGACCGTCTCAGCAGGGTAGCCAAGTAGTCTCATGTACTGATATAATGCCACAGTGTACTCTGCCTCACCCAAGTTCTGCCAAGAATGAGGTGGAGCTTGACCTTCTCTTTCTCCAGAGCCTTCGTAGCTGGCCACGTTGATGATCTGGGCGCTATAATATAAACCTGGGTTTTCGGGAAGGTCTGTTACCCACTTTGCGTCAGTAATTGAAGCGGGGTACTGCCAATTGTAAAGCTGGGAAATAGTCGACCTTGCAGCGTTTTGAACGCTGAGTTGAAATGGTTGAACGCCAAGTTTGACAAATCTATCAAATATGCTCTCATTAACATTGCACTGCTCTCTTAACCCGTTGCTATAAACAGCGGGCTCTAAGAGGTTATCCCCGACAAGGAGCAGTCTCTTGGAGCAAATGCTCATGCCTAGAAACCCCACAAGCTCAGATAGTTGAGAGGCTTCGGTGATTATAACTGTATCACAGGTTTTAAGATCTTGACTGGAAAGCAAATGGGAGGCATTCATGGCAACGACTCTGGCTAAAGAGTCTACCAAGAAATTTTCGCGCATTTTGTTGTCTAGCACAATTTCAAAAGGCCGTAGAAGTGCTAGCTCACTGAATATTTCAGTAATATCACTTTCAATTTTGGAGTCATTGCTTGAATTAGAAAATTGCGCAAAAGGAAATTCACCTTTTCCAGCATGGTAACTTTCCAATCTAGGGAGCACAAACTCTTGATGGAAAATATCCGATGTTTCACAGGAATCGCTGTACACGTCTCCCGGCAAACCTAAGCTTTCTGTGAGTTGGGCAACCTGACCTAGGAGCTCCTTTTTCCTCTCCAATGCCGCCTGAACTTGGTTCTTTACAGAATAACTCTTGCTGTTTATTCCCACTAACCGGTATGAGCCAATTTTTGATCCCGGCGTGGCATGAGAGCTAATTTCAGATGAAGTTGCCTTCTCAAAGATATCATCCAAAGTTTCCACATTTTTGGAAATTACAGCTATTTTCTCCTCAGGATTATTCAGCAGCAATACTCGGATACACTGTGCAACCACATCATTACCTCCAGTGCAAGGTGGTGCCAGCACCAAGTTCAAACCTGGGTATAGTGCCACTTTGGCTACTGCTTCACCTTGTCCTACCAAGGGTAGCCTCATGGGCTTATACTTCCGTTCCTGACCTTGAATTTTATCCTCAAATAACACAAACGGTGAAAATCCATCTATTTCCCCCTCGTGTATTAGCCAGTCAGGTATGTGGGTTTTATCATGGAAAGTATCCATAAAATCAACTCTTTTGGCTTTTTGAGTTTTAAGGCTGTCGTCGTATAGCCCAAATCCCAAGAAAAAGTCTGAGATCCATGATGGGAGCACAGATAAGGATGGCTTCGAAAGTAAGCCTGATATTCTGCCTAATCCGCTGCTACTACTGCTCTCATTATTGTCAAGACTGACAATGATCTCTAGCTTGACTAGATCTTGTATTGCACTATCATCGTCTCCTTCCCACTTACTTCCATCAATATCAATTACTATGACTCGCTTCAACTTCTTTCCCGGTCGGCCATGGTGTTTAACATCTGCCAGCTCTCTTCCATGCTCAGATAACATTTTCACAAACTGTCCTGCTATCACTGTATTCAAAGAGTGCTGTGACGTCTGCCCCAGGTACAAAGCATGACCCGTGACTAAATGGTCCCAAGCAGCCGGCGAAGTGACTGGTATCTGAACTCTTAAAACACTTGGACCTACCAGAGAATTAGGCCTCAGAATCACTGATGGCGCGCCATTGATATGTACCAATTGACTACCATGTTTAGATTGCACATTTTCTTCAATCTCTGACAATAATAGGGAATTGGTTTCAACAGTATAGAACCAGCACTGCCGCCATAAGAATTCAAACTCTGACAGGTATTGAGTACCCGAGTTGGGAAGTGGAAGTATTTGCAATGGCTGATACTCCATACACATAGTTGTCAGCTTGTTGAAGTTATCATTGAGAGTCGTATTTCTGAATGTCCTTGTCACCAAGTTCCTTTTACCAAACTTGTCACAGAAAGAATCAATTACTTCAGCTGGATCACTTGAACCAAACGGAGCACTTATCCTGATACCTGCCCTTGATGCTAATGCTAACAGAGTCTCATTGCTTAGCTTATCAAGACACTCAGACATGAATTGCCTACTTTGTGCTTTGTCTAAACTCGCTAATGCAAATGAGCTCAACTCGGCTTTGAACTCGTTAAATGCAATTCCCTGTAATCGCACCGTTTCCTGATTCTGCATGGACAAATACTCCTGGTAATTGAGACTTCTACCGGAGAAATCATCAATAGGAAAATAAATATAGTCTGTTAATATTTGACGGAGCTCACTGAGTTCTTCGCTTCTGAAAACTGATACAATGTTCAAATCTTTCAACAAAGTATTGACATATCTTCTTGTTGGTAATTGAGACAATAAGGTCAAGAGCAGCTTTATTGCACACTTGATAATATACGAGTCTTGATTGGTGTTTGCTATGATTGCAACGCGATGTAAGAAAGAACAGAGCCAGCTTCTCCCAAACACCAGCTTGGCCTTTTCTTCATTCTCAGCGTTGTCTATTTTTTTGTTTGCGCTTCTCCAGGTTTTGGCAAGTCTGGGGTTATTCGCCAAGGTGGAATCAATGTTGCTAAGACCATGCCATATTGAAATAGAGACCAGATGCGAGACGCACTGGCGCACTGTTGAAGACCACAAGTTTTGGAAAACTAAGTCAATAAACCTTATTGCAATACACACAAATTCATCGTCCAAGTCTTGTGTAACTGATATTGAAAGCACTGTTTCGAATAACGCGGTAAACTTGTTTGGCTCCTCTGACACTAAACTCCAGAAACTATCCCTATCACCCACCTGCGACTTGAACTCCACAAATAAAGCAATAGACAGAACATGGTCATAGCTTGAGTTCTGTGTGTAATTGGGCCATAGATAAAGCTCAAAGTAGCTGAGGCGGTCTAGTATACTCAAGGACTTCAGCCTAGTACCGCTCTTGATGGTATCATGAAGCAACGATGTCACGACTTTAGGATCATACTTCTTCTTTTTTGATTTTTTCAACCAGTTCGAAAGACCAGCCTGTTTCTCCTTCGAGGCATTTATCTCCTTGAGAGACACTTCGCGCTCAACCATATCACTGGTTCTCTGCCTTCCTCAAACCAGACCAAAGTGTAGTAGTATATACATGTATACATACAAATCAGGCTGTGGTAGATCTAAAACGTTAGTGCTCAAAAATACCCACCATAGATAATTTTTTTTTTTTATTTTTTTTTATTTTTTTTTCTCCTCCAAAGCTGAAAATTTCATAAATCTCTGAGGTGACAACCAGATATAGCTACCAAGCTCCTTAATTCTACGCAACAAATTGGATAAATAAAATAACAATAAAATGTCATTCAGAGGCGGCCGAGGAGGCAGCCGTGGTGGTGGATTCAGAGGTGGTAGAGGAGGATTCTCGGCACCTCAAGGACCTCCAGACACTGTTGTCGAGATGGGTTCATTTTTGCATTCGTGTGAGGGCGATATCGTCTGCCGGTCCATCAATGTGAAAATCCCATACTTCAATGCACCTATATACCTTGAAAACAAGTCTGCTGTTGGAAAAGTTGACGAGATTCTTGGACCCATGAACGAGGTTTTCTTCACAGTAAAGCCCACTGATGGTATAGTAGCTACTTCTTTCAAGGCTGGAGACAAGTTCTACATTGGAACCGACAAGTTATTACCTATAGACAGATTTATACCTAAGCCCAAGCCTGTTGGAATCGTCAAGAAGAAGAAGCCATCTGCTGGAGGTCCCAGAGGTGGATTTTCCGGTGGAAGAGGTGGATTCGGTGCCAGAGGAGGTGCCAGAGGTGGTTCAAGAGGTGGATTTTCCAGAGGTGGTGCCAGAGGTGGCTCATCGTTTGGAGGAAGCAGAGGTGGCCGCGGTGGTAGCTCATTTGGAGCTGGCCGTGGTGCCTCCAGAGGTGGGTTCAGTAGCCGTGGTGGAAGCAGAGGTGGAAGAGGTGGAAGCAGCGGTAGATATTAGTACTGGTTTCTCTTTTGTGTTTTCTCTAGATATAAAATATAAATATTATTTACATGAATTTTCATTATTTTTGTTCTACCGGAGTGGTACTCTCAACTGAGACATCAGCTCTTGAATGTCTGTCGCGAAGTCTGCCCGGTAAACCGAATTGTAGCTTGAACCCTACAGGCTCAGGCTCACGGCCTTTTATTAGAAGAGGATCAACATCAGGAGCTATCGTGATATACTTTTCTTTGACTCTTTTCACTAGAGGTGTTTTAGTCACTTGGAATATTGATGCTCTTAATGTGTCGACTCCAAAGGTATGCATTTTCTGATTTGTGGTAGTAATAATGACTTCCTGGACCATGGATGAAGCTCTTCCGAGCTCACTTTCTATTTCATCATTTAGCTTCAGCGAGTTTTCGTAGAATTCTACAGCCATGTCGTTCAGTAGCTGCGATCCTTCCTTGCTCAGAGAGAGCCTATCATAGGCTCCCCTTTTTTTTCCAGTCACCAATTGCTTATGAATCTCAAACTTATCTCCGGTCAGAAGCTTGTCAACTTTAGTCAGTACTAGCTGAAACGGCACGTCAAGTTTAGCAAGTGTTAAGGCAACTGTTTTGTCCAATTCAGTGATTCCAACATCTGGGGAGATCAGCATGTATGCGTGCTTGAGCAGCTCTGACTTTTTGAGATACTCTTGTACAATGTCACCGTGATGGCTGGTAGACCCAAACCCGTACCCGGGACAGTCGAGAATCTTGAAATAAGGGCTTACATCAATGACTGTTATTTCCTTGGTGAACCCCGGTTTATCTGAGACCTTGACGTAGTGTTTCAACGTCTTGGAAGATCCTACCACCTGTGCTCTCAGTTTTGATCCCTTCCGCCTGGCATCATTCACCGTGTAAGCTGTAGTCAAACTTCGCAGTAAAGACTGTAACAAGCTTGATTTGCCAACATTACTTCTCCCTAACACAATCACCTCTGGTACTTTGTCTTTCTCCCTAGTAATGAAATCATTCACCTGCTTAATTGAGGTAAGTTTGGTGTCCCTGGTTTTAATAGCCTTTTGGAACTTGTCTGTCGCAACTTGACACTCTCGAAGAGTTAACTTCGGTAGCCCTGGCCGGCTCAGCGCCGAATATAGCTTATACAATGGCATCCATGGATGCAAAGGCATTGAAAATCACTTGCACCACAGAACTGGATCCAGGAACTTGATAACTCCTATAGCTAAACTCTCTATGATGAAATATTTTGTTAATATTAACGCACAATTGCAGCACCTAGATCAATTCGACACACACAGCTATAAAAGCGATCGCGGACGGAAACTGCCTACTGCCTTTCAATTTGAGATTATAAATGATCAATTGAGATTATAAATATCGATATTGAGATTATAAATCAAGAATCCTTATAACTGGTTATATTGTATATAAATTTGGCATTTGGCCTCATGTACAGAGCACTCTCCAGGCTACAGCATACTCAAAGATTATTTCGAGGTCCAATCAAGATACAAAGAGTTAACATGGCTACTATTCCTACCACCCAGAAAGCTGTGCTTTTCCACAAGATTGGTGGGCCAGAGGTCATCAAGATTGAAGATGTCCCAGTGCCTGAGATTGGTGCTGACGAGTTTTTGGTCAAGACCAAGTACTCAGGCGTCAATTTCATTGAGAACTATTTCCGCAATGGTCTGTATCCTATTAAGCAATGGCCTCGTATCATGGGAACCGAAGGTTCTGGAGAGGTTGTCAAAATCGGCCCTGAGGTCACCAGCTACTCCGTTGGAGATGAGGTGTTCTTCAATAAGTCAGGTGCTCTTTCCGAGTACTTGAGCTTTGGCGAGAAAGAGCTCACGGTCTCTAAGCTTCCTGAAGGTATTGATTTGAAGATCGCTGCTGCTTCTTTCATCCAGGCTTTTACCGCTTACTCTCTGACCACTGAGGCTTACCCCATTAAAAAGGGTGACACTGTTCTTGTGCATGCTGCTGCAGGAGGCACTGGCGCCCTAGTCGTCCAATTGGCTAAGTACTTTGGTGCCACTGTCATTGGTACTACTTCTACGGAAGAAAAAGCCAAAGTTGCCAAGGCAGCAGGAGCTGATTATGTTATCAACTACAAGAAGGAAGATACTGCTGAAAGGGTTTTGGAGATTACCAACAACCAAGGTGTCCAGGCTGTATACGATGGTGTTGGAGCTAGCACTTGGGATACCTCGTTCAAGTCTGTTGCAAGAAAGGGTAAGATTGTTAGTTTCGGCAACTCGTCTGGCCCAGTTCCTCCTCTCAACATTCTGTCTCTTGGGCCCAAGAACGTTTCTGTCATCAGACCTGTTTTGTTCAATTATTTGGTTACGAAGGAAGAAGTTGAGCACTATCGTAAAGAAGTGTTTGCATTGATCAATCAGGGAGTTTTGAAGATTGACATTTCTCATGTTTACCCGTTTGCAGAGTCTAAACAGGCTTTCATAGATATTGAGAGTGGAAAGACCACCGGAAAACTTCTTATTAGCATTCCTTAAAGGGTATGTATATACATAGGGCATAGACAATAAATAATTAATGACAGAAGGCTTAAGCTGTGTTACTTCTGCCGGTTGGCGTATTCAGACGGCGATTGTACTCGAATTCCCTGACAGCTTCGTCCAGTACCTTCATTTTGATTCTGTTTCTCAGAAGCCGATTTTTGTGATAATTATAAATCAGACTACCCGGGACCAATTGAGGGTACAGATCCTCAAACATTTCATCAATAATGGGGAATACGGGCTCAGAGGGAATAAAGGGCTCGTCAGGATCCGCCAAAAGAGGCCTAACGGTATGGAAGCGATCCACAATACACGGGTCTTCCTCAAGTTTCAACTCCGCAATTGCTTCAGTTTCTAGGCCCGCTATAGTCTCCTCTACTATAGAGTCGCCAGCGACACCACGCAAAGCACCATGGCGAAAAACCAAAAAATCCTGACGTCGAAAAGTAGTTTTGGGGTGATTGGTCATTTGATACCTTTGACGCAGATACCTGGGTATCAGGCACTTACGCGGCACCTTGTACTTAGTTGGATCGTTCAGATCAACCACCTGGCTGCCATCCTCATCAGCATCCTCAAGAAGCTTGGAGTCAGAAAGTGATCTCAGTTTTCCTTGATTTGGCCCAAGCGATTCAAGCAACGTGATGCTACTGGAAACTGCATACTGACTGTAGATGCAATCTTTGTCAGTGCACGGGCTGCTGGTACTCACGTCGATAGTGCTTGTAGACTGATAAGCGTGAAAGGTGAAACCATTGACAAAGTTGTCATCACTATCGCTAGAGACAACTGCATCTTCTTCTGGTTCGTCAACAGTGTGCTTTGAATCCACAGAAGAATCCATAACAGAAGCGGAGTCTTCAATGTGCTCACACTCTGCAGGAACTTTGCAGTCGACCAGCGTTGAAACACTTTCACTCAAAGAAGGTAACGGGGTATGCGTGAACTGTGACCTGTTGCCATATCTTTTCAGGGGAGTAGAGAAGGGCGACGATGGCCAATCTTCTGCGTCGGCGTCAGCATTAGTGTACACATCCTCACGACTCACTCCGCTGTGTTCGCCATCTATTGACGGGTCTGAGGACACGGAGGAGCAGGGAGAAGGTGGGCAGTACTGCGAAAGTGATGTCGGAGACACCAGTGATTTTGAGGATCTACCGAGATAGAATAACACAGGTTCTTTCGGCATGGCTGAAATGAATATTCTTAGCTTTGAGCGGGGGAATGAGTATAGAATAAGATAAGCGGCAAGTGCTAGCAACACAGCGCAATGGTGAAACATGGAAGGGCCATGCATGGAGGATTACTCGCCCTTTTTATAAAGTTCATTCGAGTGCTCCAAGCACCCTTATTTCTCTCCGCTACCACAGGCCACCGATAGAAATCCTCATTGATGCAGCTATAGGATCGGCCGATTACCATATCCAGTTGCATCGAAGAGAGGAGAAGAGCCTTGGAGAAATGAACCACATAGTAACAAGTAACATAGATATCCTGCTTGTACTTTCAAACCAGAAGCAGCTCAGATGCTGCACCTCCACGGCCCTCTCAATGCAACATGGAGATCTATCTGTGAGCAAGAAGTAATGAAAAAACAAAAAAAACATAAAAAAAAGAGAGAAAATAAACTCATAGTGAAAAAAGGTTATCATTCATATAAACATGCCTCAACTTCCGATTCGACTCTGTCTTAATCCAAAGGTTTATGAAAAATCAATAGCCTAAGCTTAGCATTGAGTGCCCACATGCTCAAATGGGGCCTTGCTTCGGGTTCATCGGCTGTGACCAAAACAAGTATACGCTTAGTGACATTGAGCTAAGGGAATTCACCTGAAGATGGCAGTTGAGGCTCATTCAAAACCAAGCAGTCTGTTCAACCTCACCGTTTATACTTGGGGCTGCCTATCAGACATGTCGCGTGTGCAAGGGATGAAAATGTCTTGTAGTGATAACAAGCTCGAATTGGGCTAGGCTGCAGTATCTCCACAGACTTGTAGAGCCCCGAAGTGACTAGTAAAATCCCATCCTCCATGAACCAACGTAGCAGCAGAAAAGCTTTTCACACTTGAAATCGCTAGGTGGAGAAGATGAAAAATTGAATTGAATCAATAGGATGAGATGAGTTTCTATGACATGTAATCACTTATCGCATATGAAAATCTAAAGAACAGCCATTTTATTTATGTGAGAGTATCGAATCTTCAAGATAAACAACATATATATGTTAAACTTCGGCTATATAAGCACTATCTAAAGCAGACAAATATTCCTACAAGTAGCACGGTAGATCAACTCTCGAATGAGAATAAGAAAGCTGTTTGCTGCAGGTAAGTAAATCAACACGTATCTTAGATCCTTTTGTGCTTCTCAGCAGACTTGTGCGTTTTCTCAGCCTTGACTGATTTTGATTTCAATATCCGCGAAAGCTGCAATATATGTTCAATCCCTGCGTTATCACCAATGGATTTTCCTCGAAGTTTGATATAAGCTAGAGAATTGAGCTTCCTAAGCTTATGCATGGAAGAAGCATATGGTCAGGAAGGGGCGATTGCGGAGTAGTGGCATGTCAACTTAAGGCTAGCATCCTGCAAAGCCAGCTTAAGCTTGCGAGCTGAGCACACCTTTTCCCCGCGTTCTTTCATTTGAATTGAAGCTATTACCCCAAATACCTGTCAAGGAATCACTTGCTAACGTTCGCTTTTTTTTACATTTAGCTTTCATGCTGCTTAGTTTGGCTAGCTTATATTTAGGTTTTGCCGATATCAAGTTCGTTCACGACAAAGCTTTGCATTTCTCCGCTTTTTTCTTACTATCTTTGGCATTCTACTGGATATTAGATGCCACTAGAAAGCGATGTATCAATCTCACATTGATCGTTTGTACGCTGCTCGGAGGAGTAGGCTCTGAGTTTGTACAATCTTTTGCACCGGTAAGGACATCATTGCTAGAGTGCGGGGGGAAAACCGAGAGGAATTCATTCGCGCAGTTTGTTTTCTGCTTCCTTTTATATTGACGATGGCTAACCCTTGTAGTCAAGAGTTTTTGATCCATATGATATTGTGGTAAGTATATCTTTTCCCAGCCATTGGTTTCTTGTTTCAGCCTTTGCAGGCCCTGTAAAGCGGGGACACGACGAGAGAAAGAGGAAAGTTTATGGAAATTCAGCCAAGAATTGAAACTAATGTTTAGAGCAACATTTTTGGAAGTTTATCAGCTCTGGGACTGTGTGCTTGGTATCATAAACGTAAGTTTTTTTTTCTCTTATTTCTCCTCTTTTTTTCCCTTCTCTATTTTATCAACTAGGTACACCTTGACTTCAGCGACTAATACACTTTAGGCCTCTTGGAGCGGAGACGGCTCGCGCGACAAAAGCATTTGAGATCTATAGCTGAGGACGGCCCAAATAGTGAGCTCACAAACTCGAATGTCGAAGATAATGCAATTGAAGATGTGGAACTAGGACAGGCCCAGAGCAACAACTTTCTTAGCTCAGAAGAGAGACAAACGCACAACCTGAGCCCTCTGGCAGAGGCTGCGAACGAGTCGTATGATGATGACATCCTGCTGCAAGAAGTTGAGCCTGTCCCAGTGAAATAAATGAGCTAGGGAGTAGAATTGATTGTACAATAAGAAAGAAACCCTTCAATATTCTACCGTGATCCAACTAAAATCAGAGACTACTTATTGAACCTGAAAGCTACGAAGCCATTACTGCAGCCTATGGATTTGTGTCGAAGTGTAAAGTACTTTCTAGCAAAGTAGTAGCTGTGAGCCATTCGTTAGGCAAGAGTTCTAGAAGCAAGCGCATACATATCTTCCCGAGACACTCATCTGATGGAACCTGGCTCTGTCGCCATTTAAAAATGATCTCAGCCCAAAGACTCAAAGTCAGTGCTTTGGGCTGATGCAAGCCACTAATTTTATGGCTAATTCTTGGACCCATAATGAAGATTATAAAGTTTCAGGATACAAATTTCAGGCCCGATTAGGTCCAAAATGCACAGATCGATCTGGCGCTATATTATTATTGTCTTGGATCTTCGCAGATTTTACCCCTGAAAAATTTCGTGCAAAGATTCAAATTTGTCATGCAGACCGAGATCAAATTTTGGGTCTGAGCAAACTGCAGAGTCAAGAGTGCAAATGTCCGTCGAATTGTGGGCAACGGGCGCTACCGAAATAGAAGATAGAATGTTGCAATTTGCTTCTGGCTTTTCCTATGATGCAGGTATACACTTTTCTCCAATGCTAGCTCAGGCAAACTTTCTCAGTATATGGATTTTTTGATCTCAGACCTTTTGAGGAACAGCTCTGCGATATCTCGAATCTGCTGCCATCATCTAGCAAGGCCGACAATCGTGTATAGCCTTTGACTTGACCGTACCTGCTTGTCGACACAAAGCATCATGAGAATCTGTTAATTGACTTTTACCTGATCGAAGTGGGTCCTAGACTCATTTTTCCAGCTCTGCATCTACATTACCCTGACTTCTTTCAGGCCAGCAACGGGAAGCCCAGACCCAGCTGCAATCTGCCTAGATATTCAAAGAAGAACACATCTTCCTTCTGTTTCTGCACAGTCGACTGTAAATTTCTGCTGAATGAGCTCACCCAAGTCTTCATCTTTGTATATACTAACAACAAAACTACAAGTTACTCCCAGATGATCAGTGAATAGCCCTGGTCTGATTGTGTACATGTGAATCAACGTCTGAAACTAGTACTAGCTTATTTTCTAGTCAATGAGCGGCATCAAAACGTTTTTTTTTTCTCCCTCATTTAAAACCTCGAAAAGATCATTTGAAGATCCCTTAAAGTTGCAACAAATTTCCAGGTAGATGCAGACTCAATTCCTCCCTCTGCCCCTCTGGATGATTATGAGCCAAAAAGCGAAGTTATAGCCTGATGCGATGATTTGCTTTTCTTTTTCTTTATAGTTTCTTTCTCTGTTGGGTCGGCGGCTTCGCAGAGACTCCCCCCCTTATTTTCCCATGTCGTCTTTGGTTCTAGCTTATAATCATCACCCGCTATTACGACCAAGATAAGGGTGAAAGGCACCAAGATGCAAATGACTTCCTATAACTAACTAATTATGTATATTAATGATAAGCTTGCCTCAAGTTTGAACCTCATTTCCTCATTTTCTCCCACTGGCACACTCTCTTTAATTTTTCTGACGCCAGAGTGATATAGATTCTCATACGAAGCTATGCTGAGACAGCCGCCAAGTTACCACCAGTTACGATCCGCGTCTTTTCAAGATGCTATCTCCGAGGATGGCACCAGGCTACCGTTGCAAAAGACAGGTTCAGTGGAACAAGCATTAAAGCAAAACAGATCACCAGAGAAATACGGCAGACCTAATCTTAGAGTTTCACCAAGTGTCAAGGTGTTCTCACCGTTCAGTGCTGACCAAACAGTCACACCCCCTACTACACCTCCTCTCACAGGCACCCCCAGATCTATAGAGTGGAACTCTAGAGGAGCCTCGACGTTATCGTACAATAGCGGTCCTGGAAAGTCTGACAACTCGTCTATTTATCACACACCAACTTCGCCGGCACAGCAAAACTCCAAGGATAGGCAAGAGAGCTCGCATCTGGCGAAATTTCTTCAACCTTCCCCAGTTTTGGACTCAGGGAGCCAATTTTTCCACAGCATTACCACGTTGGATTTCAGCAACTCAGAGCATTTATCGAATTTAGCCAGATCAACAGGGAGGTTTCCACGAGCTATTCAAAAATGTTCGTCGCTGAAATATCTGACAGCCGAGAATATCGGTTTAGTGGTTGTAGAAGAATGGGTCTCAGAGTCGTTTCCTCAGCTGTGTGCTGTTCGTCTTGCCAATAACCGAATTGCAACCTGGCCAGACCACTTCGCAAAATTACTGCCTTATGGGCAGCTGAAAATTGTGGATTTGGCAGGAAACCCTTGCCTTGAAGGATTATTCAAAAAGGCACAAAGCTTCAAAGAGGCATTTATACAAGCCTCAATGAGCGACCCTGACTCGGCCACTCTTGACAGGTATGAACAGAGTAACTCCAAAAAGTCAACGCCAACCTCAGGTTCAGTTTCAATCAAGACTAACAAGAGTGCCAAAAAAATATTCAAGAACCTAGGCTCTAGAAAGAATAAACCATCAAAAAAAGACGTTCAACCTATTGTGACCAATACCCCGCTATCTCCTGTTGCAAGAATTCAAAGCACTGAAACAACCTCTCCTAGTGGTGCTCAACTGGAAAGCCTGATGCACACTGAGTCCAATACATTTTATAGTGACGATGATGAGGAAGAGAAAGCTGAAGAGGATGATGATGATGATGATGATGATGATGATTTATTAACTCCGCTGCACCCTAATATGGGGGCACTACAGAAACCTCTTTCATGTTTGTCACTGAAGCAGGGCAACAATAAACAGAGTGAAAATAGTGATGCTCAGCTCATTGAAGAGATTACTAGAATGACGGCCGCAAATGAGGAAGAACTTGAGTCTCAGCAGCACAGCACAGCAAGTTTAGAGCAATCCAAGCTTGTCTTACGGTTACTGCAAGATATAGCCGAACTCACTACTGGTGCCAAAATAAGCAAGGACTCGGACAAGTCAACGTCTGATAAAAGCCCACAAAGAAAGTTGTCGGTAGCCTCATCGTATTCCGCCTCAAGTCAAAGCATTGGAGCAAGTTCTGAGAATGGCTCAACAAGAACAAGTAGGAGTAGCCATGGCCGGCTCAACAGTATGAACTTGATAAAACACTATCTCCCAGAAGAAGACGAAGCATCACCTGAAGTGGCTCACTTGAGCAAAGACGAGTCCCTGAACGCATTTATATCTATTCTCTCTGAGCTTGTACAAGATGAGCTCAAATATATTTCTCTCTTAGATGAGTTTATGCAGGTTTATTTGCTCTCAACTCCTGAAAAAAGTCTGAAAAAGCCCGTTGAGAAGGCTAGACAGATGTTCAAGTGGATTCCCGAAGTTTATCACTTGCATAAAGAGCTAGTGGCGAGTACGTTAACTAGCTGCTTGAATCAAGTTCAGCGAGCTCCAAACAATTGGGAACAGCATGTTACAAATCTCAATCAATCAATAACCAGCTTGTATCATCAGCTCCAAGTTTATATAGAGTATGCCGTAGGAGCAGAAGAAGTAATTGCAAGAACTTCTACTCTGCTTCGTCTTTTCAAAGAGACGGTAGCAGTAGGCTCCTTCGGCCACTCTTCAGGATTTGCTGCGGCTGCAGGAATATCATCCGGTAGCTACACTACCTCAGCGTTCAACGATTACAACCCTGACTGTGATATCGGTATTTGGTTGAGAGCGGTACGACTAGATAAACGGCACACCTTACCAAGTGTGCTATCGTATTTGCAACTACCACTGGCAAGAATAAGTGAGTACCAAAAGACTTTTCAGAAGCTTGAAATTATCACCCCAGATTTGAAGCCCAGCACGGCCATGTTTTCTAAAATTCTTGCTGACATTGAGTTAACCAGACCATTGAGGCTTCGCAAGCAGAGGTATGAAATGCTTGACAAGTACTTCAAGTTCAAGATCCCACAAAGCAATTATCTCTGCGATTTGACGGCCGACATCAGGTATAAGGTTAGTCTGGAAGACGTGAGTTCAGGCCTTAAGCTCGCAGACACTTTATACAAGGACAGCCGCCAAAAGCATGGGCTCACGCCCAAGTCAGTAAGTTATACTGCGCCAGCAGAGAATAGCAGAAACAAGAAAATTCGACTCATTATTTTCGAAGAACTGGTTGTTATATGCGACGAATCTAAGTTATTGGTTTCTCATGTTTTGGCCAAGCAGAACGTGTCCATCTCGATACCCTGGGTTTTCCCTCCATCATACGCTCCAAGGAAAGCAAGCGCAGGAGCTGAAAATAAAGCGACGGATCCATTCAGATCAACCGTCAGGATGACGATACCGCAGCGGAACGAGGTATGGTACTGCACCGGCACATCTTTCAAAGGAGATAGCAACAAAAAATACAAATCAGACTTTAGATCAGAGATCCTATCTCATATGAATAAATGAATAGTTACGAACTAATGCAAATGTTACGCTTGTAGATGAAAAAAAAAAATATGACTTGCTCCTTGAAAGCTGTATAAGTACCTATACGTTATATGCTAAGAACTCAGAGGCATCTCTAGCTCGCTAAATATATATGTAAGTGTGGTGGCTATGGCCACTTTCGTAATCGGCCGTTTCGTGATCGAGATTAATTAGGACCTACTCTTAAAACCGGTGTTTTCTTTCTTCCCTTAGACCTATTCTCTCCTATATATATCTATTTATAAGCCCCTTCAAGACAAAACTAATTCAGCGAAGCTGACCGCATCAGCTCGAACTCTTGATACTGTTTTCAGATTTGCTCATAACTAATTCAGAGGGGTTCAATAGCAATTGTTGATTGTTACCTTAATTGATTTGCTAAGGCTGCATTCACAATGTCTACTACTGCGAGCTTCACCCCTCAATGTAAGTTACAGCTCATTTGAGGACATTACTGATCAATCTGATCCTAATCTAACTAACTAGACACTGGGCTGAAACTTGTACTGAGCCCTGAGGAGAAAAGGGTATTTGGTCAGCTATTCAAGCAATGCGACCCGGAAGGGTTCGGAGTAGTCACTGGAGACGTTGCTAGAACACTGTTTGAGCGGAGTGGTTTACCGGACAGCGTACTCGGAGATGTTTGGCAACTTGCTGATACAGAAAACAACGGGTTTCTAGACCAGTCTGGGTTTTCAATTGCCTTAAGATTGATTGGACATGTTCAGAATGGTCAGAAAGTCGCGCCCAGCCTGGGTCAAGTTTCAGGACCGATCCCTCAATTTGACGGAAAGCAGCGATTACAAGCTCGTACTGCCATCCCGAAACCTCCAACTCAACAGCCGTCCACACTATTGCCTCAAGATAGTGGCAATAGGGGTGTAGTGCCACCACTGACTCCAATCGACAGACAGAGATTCGTCTCACTGTTTGAGAAAAGTGCTAACAACGGCGAGATTTCTGGTGAAAGTGCTCGTGATATATTTTTGAAGGCAAGACTCAGTAATGATAAGCTGGTGCAAATTTGGAACTTGGCTGACACCAGGAGTCGCGGAATTTTGAGCCAAGCAGAGTTTGTGGTTGCTATGCATTTGATTCAGTGTAGTCTTAATGGCACACTCAAGCAGATTCCTACCGCACTGCCACAATCATTGTATGCGGCGGCGGCAGGTACGGCTCCAACAGCAGCGGCTGGTCGTCCTTTATCACGCTCAAGTTTTCGGTCTCCACCGCCACCACCGCTCAACGCTGCAGCTTCTGCCATTCCTCCGGTTCCTCCTGTGCCTGCGGCAGTAGCCCCAACCAGGCAGTCTCTGCAATCACCAGTGCAAACAAATTTTCAGTCGCCAGGGTTGGCTCAACAACCTGAATGGTCAATCTCCCGCCAGGAGAAGTCTAGGTATGATTCAATTTTCACTTCTTTGGACAAGAATCGCTCAGGATACATTGGTGCTGAGGAAATGGCACCCTTTTTGACAACCTCAAAATTATCAGAAGATGTTTTAGCCCATATTTGGGATCTCTCGGATTTGAGCAATGTTGGACAATTCGGTAAAGAAGAATTTGCAATTGCAATGTACTTGATTCAACAGAAGATTGCTGGAAGAGACTTGCCATCTAGTTTACCCCAATCGGTCCTTGATTCTCTGCGAAGTGATAGCAGGAAAACCTCAGTTGTTCATGAAACTGGCAATTTTAGTGGACCCAACCCCGTTTTCTTCCCTGACAGCGGAAATAGGGAAATCCAAGCACCCATACCTGTATCCCAAGCTAGTGTACCGGAGGTTCACGCCCATTCTGTGGCTAAGCAACCTCCTACAAGCTCTTTGGCTGACCTTGCTGATCTGAACGATATATTTTCTGCTCCTCCACCTCCCGCAGCTCAAGGTACCACAACAGCTTCTACACCGGCGCTGCAGCCAGCACCATCCACCAGCTCTTTCAAACCGTTATCCCCAACAAGTAAAGAGTCACAAAGTCAACTTCCAAAGCAGCCGCAGGAGCAACAGGGCGCTCAGATTCGACCGTTTGTTCCTACTTCAAGTTTTGGACAATCCATCGCTCAAGGCGACCAGGCCACATCCCAAAATGCCTCCAGAACTCTGGCTAGTCCGGGAATAGCTTCTTCCTCTGATGCGAATGAGCTGGCAAATTTGTCTAATCAGATTAGCTCACTGGGATCACAGACTAAAGATATTTCAGGCCAACGGGAAGCTGTACAGTCCGAGCTTACTGTCGCTGGCTCGCAGAAGCGAGAAATCGAGGAAAAGCTCAACAGTTTGAGAGCTGCCTACGATCAAGAGGTTAAGGCGGTTCATGACGTTCAGAATGCATTGGCACAGACCAAAGCTGATGTGACCAAGCTGACGCAAGAGTACTCACTCATCGAGGCCAGTTACAGCGCCATC
Source organism: Groenewaldozyma salmanticensis (assembly GCA_003708315.3). Classification (NCBI taxonomy): domain Eukaryota; kingdom Fungi; phylum Ascomycota; class Dipodascomycetes; order Dipodascales; family Trichomonascaceae; genus Groenewaldozyma; species Groenewaldozyma salmanticensis. The sequence goes on from PPNW03000010.1 coordinate 201,837, forward strand.
AATACCCAACATCAACAGGCTGCAGCTGCGCTTACTGCCCAACAAGAGGAAGTCGCTGGATTAACCGAGAAAATCAAGACGACCACCGGCGAGTCGAACAGTCTCAAAGAGCAATTGGAGACAATTCAGAAAGAACATGCTAAACAGCTAGAGCTTGCTGAGGCACATAAAGCACAATTGGCAGCAGCTGAAAAGGAAAGAGAGGACGCAAAGATTGCACTTGATGAGGCTAGAAGCGTCAAACCTTTGAGTGAACAGTCTGAAGCAGCTTCTATCCCAGCTCCTGAGCTTAGCAGCAAAAGGGAGTTCCCTGAAGTTTTGAACCAAAGTGCTTTGAGCTCATTCACTCCACTAACAGGTAACATTAATACTACCGCCGCGACCATTGCTTCGAGCGAAGTTTCTTCTCCAGTGTCTGAAACTCAAAACTCCAGGATCGAGGAACCAGCAATACAGCGAACCAGTTCTGGAAACCCCTTTGCCAACTTCAGTCGACACACATCGGTTACTTCTCCAGTCGGGTCTGAGGGACTTGGTTCTATACCAGTGACTTCGGCAGATATTCCTACATCGATTCCCATAACTTCTGCGTCAAGTTTGCAGCAGCAGAAGGCATTTGAGGATATGTTCAGCCAGATGGATACCACGTCACCCTCTACTACAAACGCAGCAAGGTCTTCTACTCATATCACTGAAGATACTCCCGGATCGTCGCCGCCAATGTCAGATTTCCAAACTTATAGCGCCGACCATGGTGGTGCAAGCCATGCTTTCACTTTGCCTATCGCGAGACCGCAGTCTGCAACATCCTCTGTACAAAATAATGCTCCTCACTCTGTTCGAGGAGATTTGGATGTTTCGCGTCCGGAATCCCCTGCGTACACCGCGGTCGAGCCTTCCAGCGATATTCCACAACATTCGCTGGAGAGTACCGCCGATACTTTGGAGCCAAAGGTTCAACAAGATTCTGTGTCGTCACCAAACCAAGACGGTAATTTGTTGAGAGAGGCTGTGTCCAGCTCTGGTCTGAACGACGAAAGCAGATTTGTCTCGGAGGATCCACACTCTGGTGCTGACACTCAGAGTACTCCGGAATCCTATGATTTCGTTGAACACGAGGAAGAAAGTAGAAAAAATGCAGATCTCCCTGCAGAATCAACTGTTACCCCGACAGATAGTTCAGCTGTTTTATCTGCTGGCATCCCTGTTGCAAGTGCTCCTCCATTGGAGCATGCTATTGGTGAAACTTCTCCCTTTGCTGTTACTGACGTAACTTCCCTGGACCAAGATGTGGGTGTCATCACTTCTCCTGTCGCTCCTGAAGCTTCTTCTTCTGCTCCTACTGCCATGACTCCTTCATTTGAGCCTGCCGCACAGAAAGATTTAGAAGAAAGCACTCCTACGGCAGTTGAAGCGACGATTCCTGAATCTAAAGTCGCTACTCCAGAGGAGGAGCTAAGCAAGTTTTCAACGAACTTACCTGGTGGCTTCCAGTTTAGCCCAGCCGCTCCTAAGCAAGAGGCCAAAGCTGAAGATGATTCCTTTACGTACCCTCCGGTTTCATCTGCCCCCGAAAGCACTTCAGTTGAAGTTCCACTCACCGTTTCTGACACTCACCCTGCTAATCAGACTAGTCTCTCCGATTTGTCTGGCCCTTCGAACAGGTATACCTCTGAGAAGACCCACTTCCCGGATTATCAAGGTCGCACTGATTTAGAGTTCCCACCTATCAAGGAGCTAGATATTGATGACGATGATAGCAGTTCTGATGAAGAGGCTGAGAATAAGGAGGGATCCCATGAAGAGGAGGGAGAGCACGAGGGAGAAGAGAACTTTTTGACACCTACATCTACCAACGAAGAATTCCAAAGGAGCAGTAGTCGCGTGGCTTCTGGGGCATCTGGGAAAGATGCCAGACCAACTATTCCAAATTTCGGAGCAGCCTCTGTAACTGAACCCTCTGTATTCTCTACATCTTCTGGACCCGCTACGACAGCGGCACCCAAAGCACCAGCCGAGGGCAAAACTTTCGGGGAGGACCTTTTCGCTGACGCTTTCGTTGGATTGAGTGAAGCCAAAGCTGATACTTCTCTGGGCGATGCTGATTTTGGCAGTGGAGAATTCAGCCAAGAAAAGTTCACAGACTTCAATAGCTCTTTTGATGATGCTTTTGGTTCTACGAATACGGCTGAACCTGTGAATACCAGTAACCAGGGTGCTCCTGGAAGTGCTGTCGCTACAGCTCCTTCCAGCAACGACGAGTGGGAGCAACTTTTTGCAGGATTCAGTGGTGCATCCGCTGCATCACCATCAGCAGCAGCGGAGGATCACATCTCTAACGCAGAAATCGAGAATGCCTTCACGGTGAAGGCTCAGTCATCTCCAAGGCCAAGCACTCCACATTCACAAGCTATTGCTCAACTGACTGGAATGGGATTTTCCAAGGAGGCTTCAGAAGATGCATTAACCAGGCACAATTTTGACCTTGCTGAGGCCACCAACTATCTTCTAGATCACTGATAAAATATTTTTCTATCTTTGCTTCATAATATTTCATTCACACGTTATAGCTTTTATATATATATATTAATAAATAAGTTATTAAGGTTCTTCAATTGTCCATTTAAACGACCCACGGCTGTAACATTTTTTCGTCTGCAATCTGAGCCACCGTATCAAGAAGATAAACCCGTTCAGTGACATTTTCAGCGGCAGTGCGTGCAGCTGTAGTGAGTTCTTCATGAGTTTGAGATAATTTCTGGTATAAATCATCAACTTTTCCGCTCAAAGTTTTATACTGTTCGTCTAGGGCTTCATTTTCCTGATTAGCTGCTTTCAATTCTGCCTCCAGTTGGGATATCCGAAGCAGCTTCAATGATTTGAGGTTTGAGTCTACAACCATTTCTGGTGTCAGCTTGTGTAGAGCAACTGGCTGCTGCGATGGTAAGAGTTCACCTTTTTGGCTTAGTCGCTCTCTGTCCTCTGCTTCTTGTATTAGCTCTTCCAGATGATCCAGTTTGGCTTTGATATCTCGGTCTGTGAATATACCTTCAAATTCTCTATCCGCAGCTTCCGTCCAGGATTGACAAGCGCTTTCTCTGGCTTGAGACAATGATTCTCTCCCGCCAGATAACTTTGAGATGCTAGGGTAGCACGATTCGAGTTTTTCAAGCGTAAACCGCTTCAGTGCCTCTTGCAGCGACCTGGCGCTGACCTCCTTAAACCTCTGATACCTCAAGGATTTTCTGTCCATTAGTGTGTTAATTCATAAAACTCTGAGATTTATATACAGCTTGAGCGCTCATGTAAACAAAAACAATGAACGATATCGTATATACGATCACAATGGAATCATTAATGTGCGCTGTATGCAGGCTGGCTCAAGCATTACGTACAACTGTTAACAATAATCCATCAGAAAACTCACAATCAGATTATAGTTTTGATCATTGTCATGATTTTGCTCCCGCGCATAGATTGAAGTCATTACAACTGGTTTCTGTTCTTACGCTCATTAAACCCATCTGCTATCTTTGAATCTTGACAGCAAGCACTTTTGGATTTGAATAGGCTCTACTACTGGCCCTGAGGCTTTATTTGTTGGATTGGTTAGTGTTATTTTTCCTGATATATATACCACATTGGACTAGTCCTTATCATCATGTCACTCGACCCACAGGCTCTCATAGCAAAGGTAAGCCAACTTTACAAGTTTTGAAATGCAATCTACAAAGATTCTAACTGCGATAGGCTGACAAAAAGGCTGCAAGCGGCGGTGGCGGATTTCTCTCAAGTGTATTCTCTGGTGGAAGCTCATATCGTTTTGAAGAAGCTGCTGAACTATATATCCAAGCTGCTAATGCATACCGAATAAAGAAGGAAGGGACGCTGGCAGGACAAGCCTTTGAGAAGGCAGCAGAAGCCCAGCAAAAATCCGAAGCAAAGGATGATGCTGCTAATACGTTGGTTGAGGCTTTCAAGTGTTACCGCCAGACGGATCCTGCAGATGCCGTCAGAGTTTTAGAGAGTGCAATCCATCTATTTACACTTCGAGGGCAGTTCAGAAGAGCTGCTAACTACCAGATGGATCTGGGCGCGTTGTTTGAAAACGAGCTGAAGGACCCGATCAAATCGGTGGCCGCTTATGATAATGCTGGAGAGTGGTATTACCAAGACCAAGCTGAGGCTTTGTCAAGCAAGGCTTTCCTCAAAGTTGCAGAGCTGTCTGCTATCAATGGCAACTACTCCGAAGCTATCGAGAAGTTCGAACGGGTGGCCAAGCAGAACCTCAAGAGCCACCTTACGAAATGGGGGCTCAAGGAGCTGTTTCTCAAAGCTGGTCTTTGTCTATTGGCAGAAAAGGACACTGTTGCTGCCGACCGCGCGGTTGAGAAGTATCTCGAATGGGATCCTTCGTTTGCATCTACCAAGGAGTTCCAGCTTTTGCAGGACCTGACGAACGCAGTCAAGGAGTCTGACGAGCAGGCTTTCACCGACAAGCTGTGGCAGTTTGACCAATTCTCCAAGCTGGACAGCTGGAAGGTCACAATCACCCTTCGCATCAAGGAGAACATTCAAGGCAACGAGGAAGATGATTTGCTCTAGGAATTTCACATATACACATATATATAAATAGCGTTAATACATGCTCTAACTTTGAGAGCTTCAGAAAATCAGTCATTTGCTGAACACGATCGTATATTTGTTTCGAACGGAGAAACTATCATTGTTGGAGACCTCACTCGGATCTCAGGTGGGACTTGGTTCTCCCCAGCCCGCGTCGTTCTAAAGATTTTTTGCTTTTATTTTAAATTTTTTTTTTCAGTTGGATTTGGTCATAATCTTCCAAATTTTTTTCCAAATTTTTTTTTTTTTTTTTTTTTTTTTTTTTTTTTTTTTTTTTTTTTTTTTTTTTTTTTTTTTTTTTTTTTTTTTTTTTTTTTTTCACCGCGATTCGTCGTAGATAGCAGTTGATCTGAAGGAAAATCTGACTCAATCAGTACAATAGTGATCATATTTAGTACTAGCTGCTACTACCCTCCAGACATCTTACTCAAATTTTTTTTTTTTCACACCTTTTTTCTTCCTCTTTCTCCAGATTCTGTTGTTTCTTTCGTGTGTTCGACAATTGCAGAGATAGTCAGTCGATTTGGCATCTTGGTGAGAGAATTACAGGTTAAGGGAATTGTCTGACTGAAACTTCTCCAGCCCCTCCGTTTCTCTCTCCGCAGGTTTACGTTAGGTTATCTGAAACCTCTATCAGGTCTCTCTCGATTAGCAGATAATGTTGAAAGCGCCCAAGCTCGCTGCAATTTTGCCAATTAGAGCTGTTTCAGCGAGAGCTGGAAGGTCCTTTTCTGCTTTGGCTACTAGGTCAATTGCAAAGAGAGGGAATCAACAGACAAAGCAGGCTGCTAAACTCTTATCAGCTGCTCGTTACTATAGTTCAACCCCATCTTCTTCTAGCTCAAAGAAATACCTGGGAGCAGGTATTTTGAACCCCAATGGCGCAGAGGAAGAGCTGGTCGACGTGGAAAAGGTTCTTGTTATTGGATCTGGTGGTTTGAGTATCGGCCAGGCCGGTGAGTTTGATTACTCTGGGTCTCAGGCTATCAAAGCTCTTAAGGAAGCCAACAAGCAAACAATCTTGGTCAACCCCAATATCGCAACCAATCAAACTTCGCATGCTTTGGCAGACGAGGTATACTTCTTACCTGTCACTGCTGAATATGTTACTTATATCATTGAGCGTGAACGGCCCGACGGAATCCTGCTCACTTTTGGTGGTCAGACTGGTCTTAATGTTGGAATTGAACTAGATAAGATGGGAGTTTTTGATAGATACAATGTGAAAGTGCTTGGTACACCAATTAGTACTTTGGAGACTTCTGAGGATCGTGACTTGTTTGCCCAGGCTTTGAAAGAGATCAATATCCCCATTGCAGAGTCAATTGCTGTCGAAAATGTCGACGACGCACTTGCTGCTGCTGATAAGGTCGGGTACCCTATTATTGTTAGATCTGCTTTTGCTCTTGGTGGTTTAGGATCTGGGTTTGCCAACAACAAAGACGAACTTCGAAATTTAGCTTCTCAGTCCTTGTCTCTGTCAAAACAGATTTTGGTGGAGAAGTCCTTGAAAGGATGGAAGGAAGTTGAATATGAGGTTGTTCGAGACCGTGACGGTAACTGTATCACTGTCTGCAATATGGAGAACTTTGATCCCCTGGGAATCCATACTGGTGACTCAATTGTGGTTGCTCCTTCTCAAACTCTATCTGATGAAGAGTACCACATGCTTCGATCTGCTGCTATCAAGATTATCAGACATTTGGGTGTTGTTGGTGAGTGTAATGTCCAGTATGCTTTGCAGCCCGATGGTTTAGACTACAGAGTCATTGAAGTGAATGCCAGACTTTCCAGATCTTCAGCACTTGCTTCTAAGGCTACCGGATATCCATTGGCATACACTGCTGCCAAGATTGCTCTAGGACACACTCTGCCAAATCTCCCTAATGCTGTTACCAAAACCACTTCTGCTAATTTTGAACCCTCCTTGGATTACATGGTTACCAAAATCCCCAGATGGGACTTGTCCAAGTTCAGACATGTCAAGCGTGATATTGGATCTTCCATGAAATCTGTAGGTGAAGTTATGGCTATTGGACGAACTTTTGAGGAGTCTTTCCAGAAGGCTATCCGACAGGTTGACCCTTCTTTGGTTGGATTCCAGGGATCTGACGACTTTGAGGACTTGGATTTCGAGCTTGCTAACCCCACTGACCGTAGATGGTTAGCAGTGGGCCAGGCTTTGCTTCACGAGAATTATACCGTTGACCGAGTTCACGAGCTCAGTAAGATTGACAAATGGTTCTTGTACAAGCTGATGAATATTGTCAACATGCAGAAAAAGCTGGAGTCTATCGAGTCTCTTTACGGAATTACCCACGAATACATGTTGGATGCCAAGAAACTTGGATTTTCCGATAAGCAAATTGCTCTTGCAGTGGGATCTACTGAATTGGAAGTGCGAGCACGTCGACTGAGTTTTGCTATTAGACCATTTGTTAAGAAGATTGATACTCTTGCTGCTGAGTTCCCTGCCGACACTAACTACTTGTATACTACTTATAATGCCACAGAGCACGATGTCGATTTCAACGAGCATGGAACCATTGTGTTAGGATCTGGTGTTTACCGAATTGGTTCTTCTGTTGAGTTTGATTGGTGTGCTGTCAGCGCAGCCCGTGCTCTCAGAGATATGGACAAGCGAACAATCATGATTAATTACAACCCGGAGACTGTATCCACTGATTTTGATGAGGTTGACAGACTTTACTTCGAGGAACTCAGTTATGAGCGAGTCATGGATATTTACGAGTTGGAGCAGTCTCAAGGTGTGATTGTTTCAGTTGGTGGTCAACTGCCCCAGAATATCGCACTGAAGCTGCAAGAGAATGGTGCAAATGTTTTGGGTACCGATCCTCTAGATATCGACAAGGCTGAGGACAGACACAAGTTCTCTACTATCTTAGACTCTATTGGAGTTGACCAACCTGCCTGGAAGGAACTTACTTCGGTCAGCGATGCTAAGGAGTTTGCCGAGAAGGTTGGATTCCCTGTGTTGGTTCGTCCTTCTTATGTGCTTTCCGGTGCTGCTATGTCTGTTATCTATGATGAATCTGAACTTGAGTCCAAGTTGACCAATGCTTCAAGTGTCTCTCCTGACCACCCAGTAGTTATTACTAAGTTTATCCAGGGTGCTCGTGAGATTGATATTGATGCCGTTGCGTCTAACGGAAAGCTCATTGTGCACGCTATCAGTGAGCATATCGAAAATGCCGGTGTCCATTCTGGTGATGCTAGTTTGGTGCTGCCCCCAGTCGATTTGGAAGAGCACACTATGGCCGCTTTGAAGGAAATTGCTGTCAAGGTTGCCGAAGCCTGGAAAATTACTGGCCCATTCAATATGCAGATTATCCAGAACGGTGAGGAGCTCAAGGTTATCGAGTGCAATATCAGAGCTTCCAGATCGTTCCCATTTGTCTCCAAGGTTCTGGGTGTCAACTTCATTGACGTTGCAACTAAAGCTATTGTGAACAGAGATGTTCCCGCCCCTGTTGATCTTATGGAAATCAAGAGAGATTATGTTGCCACAAAGGTGCCCCAGTTTTCTTTTACTAGATTGGCCGGAGCTGACCCATTCTTGGGTGTTGAGATGGCATCTACTGGTGAAATTGCTTGTTTTGGTAAAGACCTAGTTGAAGCTTATTGGACCACTATCCAGGCCACTATGAATTTCAAGCTGCCTACCCCTGGCACTGGACTGTTATTTGGAGGGGATGTGAATTCTCAAGATCTCGCAGAAGTTGCACGAACCCTAAAGCCTTTGGGATACAAATACTATGTTGCCAAGCCAGAGGTTAAGACATACCTTGAAGAAGCTCTGGGTGGTAACACTGACGTTGAGCTATTGGAATTACCCAAAAACGACAAGAGAAAACTTGGTGAGCTATTTGAGGCTAAAGAGATCAGAGGTGTGTTCAATTTGGCCAAGGCCCGAGCTGAATCTTTGCTAGATGAAGACTACATTATGCGTAGGAACGCTATTGATTTCGGCATTCCGCTATTCAATGAACCAAAAACCGCCGTTCTGTTTGCAAAAACTCTGGCAACCAAGCTTGAAGAGCGAAAAACTCTTGGTGACGCTATCCCTCCTGAGGTCAAGCGATGGAGTGAGTTCATTGGAGGAAAGCCAGTTTGAAGAGGTGTAACTCCAAAAATATATATATATATATAGGCGGAAAATGTAGAAAAGACACTCTGAATTGTTATAATTTGTACATATCAAGATGGAATTGCCATTGACTATCTCCAGCTCGCCCAGCATAAAATTGTCTTTCGAAAATTCTTCAAGCTCTTTCGGCCAGAGGGATTATGATTACCTGAGACGAGATGACGCAAAATCCGAGGTGCAAGAGACACAAATATGGTCGATCGATATAAAGTGTCATTCATATATAACGTCGAAATTCGCGAGACTGATGTCGACAAAATCCTTTTTCACGCTCACAACTTGAAACCGTTAAGAGCTTTCAGGATATTTCCACCTTTCATCTCCAAGCAGCTTTGAATAATCAGTCCCAATCATGTCTGTGGCATTAATAGTAAACCACCCTTATTATCAGCGACTGCTGAAGTTACTGGATACCACAATCGGTAGAGATAAGCTTTTACGGTTGGTGCAGTACTTTTCCAGGTTTCTCGCGTTCTATCTTTACCGCAAGGGATATTCAAAACAGGATATCTTGATTTGGAAGACTCTTCAGGGTCAGCTCGGCTTATCTAGAAAGCTGTTCAGAGTAGGCAAACCGTTGAGCAATGCCAAGGGCGCATACACTGCCTATCGAAATAAGACCGCAGACCCAATAATCAGAGCTACCACCATAGCAAGAAACCTTTCATACTTTGGTTACCTGTCATTGGATACGCTTTCTTGGCTACATCTGTCTGGAGTTAAACGATACTCCCAAACCCGCTTCACCACAATCCAAAAAAATGCCTACAAGTTCTGGCTTCTGGGGTTGATTACCGGTATCACTAACAGTACCTACAAGCTTTATTTGGCAAATGCAGCTGCTACCGAGCTTTCAAAGGAGGAGACTAAGGATCCAAGCAGTGCGAAGAAAATTGAGGCCGAGAAACAAGCCGCACTCACTCAGCTTATCTGGGATTCTTTAGATGCTACCATCCCAGCATCAGCGCTGGGATATCTCACAATTGACGATGGACTTGTGGGACTAGCGGGTTTTATCACTTCAGCTTTGGCATTGAAGCAATTGTTTTGAGCGTACGGTAGGTCACTGTCATTGTTACACAATTATACACCCGGATGGTTTTTGTGAGATCTAAGAAGTGAAACTTTTTCGATACTGCTATTATAATTGAATTCATTCTCTGCAAAAATACTCATAATTTCATAAATACAAGTTGTAAATCTCCCAAAAAAACGGTAGAATAATACAATTGATGGAGATAAAAACTTGTTCATGCTTCGAAATCTGTTATCGCGGCTTGAAATTTCATCTCCACGCGATTAGATTATAATTTGTCGAAAAATATTGTAAGGTGCGCTCGACCTTATAAATATATCTACTATACTGAAGTCTCATATATATATATATATCAAGGCCTATTATATTCCCAACCAGCTCTGCAATCAACGTAAGATTTTCTATTACATCTGATTTCTGAACGGTATTGCTACGTTAGAATGCCACCTTCACCGGTAAGCGCACCAATGACTACGCGATTCGCTGAACGGAAGCGTATAATTAGAGATGAGGATGAACAAACCGAGCAAAAACCACCTGCGGCAGCTACAGAGACATCATCACAACCTGCAACCCACGCAAACCAACCAGTACCAGGGACCGCACCCAAACCGGGCAGTACAGCCAGACCGAAGAGAATATACCATTTCGCGGAGACGTCACAATCAATAATGGAGAAGTTTGCCAATGAACCTCCAAGTCTTGAACTGCATATTTATCATACTCACTACAGATTTGGAAACCAAGAAGGCGTACTTCCGAAAAACAGTCCGCTAGTGAAGACGTTCTTTGAGTATCTTGTACAAGAACAGATACCTCCAGCAGCCGCAGAAGTGTTCAGAGATAGTGGGGTTAGATTTTATGAAGGTTGCTTGATTGTGAAGCTAGTAGATCACCGAACAGTCCAGCATGGTGGTGATCCCAGCTCTTCGAGTAAACTGCAGCAGGAGCAGCAAGGGCAGCATCAGAATCAGCAGCAGCAGCAGCAGCAACAGTCGTCATCTGTGGATTTCACACCCAAGACGGAAGGTGAAGGCTCACCATCAAAGCAGTCAGAGAATGCTATGGAGCCAAAATCTTTCCGAGCCTTATTACGTCCATCATCATTATCACTATGGCATGATCTACTCTACACGACGGATACCACACACGGCAAATTCAGTGATCAATTGGCTTTGGCAATGGAGTCTGAAATTCTAAACTGCTCGGTGCGTAACGTGGACCTACGGATACCCAGTGAGCGCAGTAAGGAGGAGATTCTATTTCAGTCGCATAAAAGGGCCAGGGCAAACAGTGCTGATCCAATTGAGTTTAACTCTGAAAGGGAAGCTTTGAGGACACTACACAAGTCCAGAAAAGCTGTGCCCCGTGTTCTTAGAGGCTTACATGAAGATCTGGGTCATCGTGGTACTGAGTATGAAGACATGATGTTGTTATTGGACGACCGTGAGCCGGTGACTGCACCACACTCGGGTCAATTTATACGCTTGAGTTTTATCGAACTGTTACGGAAAAAGAAAGAACGAGTAAGAGCTGCTGTACAACAGCAACAGCAACAGCAACAGCAGCTCGCACAAGCACAAGCCCAGGCACAGGCTCAAGCTCAGTCGCATGATCCGGTGCAGAATATGGCTGGCAACGTTGCTCCAATAGCCAACAATAATCAACAAATCGCTATGCAAATGAGACTTCAACAGCAACAACAGCAACAACATCTTCAACAGCAACAGCAGCAACAGCAGAAGCAAGGGCCAGGAGGTACACAAATGATGAACCAGTATACTAGAGAGCAATTGATGCAGATGCAGCAAAGTGACCGACAATTGCACTTGGAAATGCTACGGCAGATGCAAGGTCAAAATGCTAATCAACAACAGCGACAACAGCAGCGACAACAACAGCAAAGCCCTCAAACACCAACCTTTCAAGGTAACAATAACAATATACAGTTCCAAGTAAATGGCAATGGTTCAGCGAAAGCATCTAAGGGAAGAGCCGCAGGTAAAACAGTGCCAGGTAAAACAGTACCCGGGAAAACAGTGCCAGGGAAAACTATACCAGGGAAAACAGTACCTGGCAAAACGGTTCCGGGAAAAACTTTACCAGGGAGAGCTTCTGGTAAAACAGTGCCAGGTAAAACAATACCATCAGCTAACGGTAAAGCTAAAAAGAAAGAAAAGAAATAACGTTGTGAGGCAAAGAGAGAAGAATACAAGAAAAGGAAATGTTTTATTTATTTGTATATTGTAGATTCAGGTTTAATAGCTAAAACTAAACGACATTACGCAGATATCCTTCCACTCTTGGTAAATGGAAATGCATATATATATACATGTACCTACGTAGGACTCTTGACAGACGTAAAATCTGTCGCGATCTCTGTTTCTTTGATTTCAGATTTCACCGGCCATACTAGCATTTTGTTGATGAAAATCGATCGACGTTATGCAAGCATGCATACAAAAAGCCAGATTTTCAAGATTTCACACACATATTAAGGACTCTCAAACATGGATTCTTCAACTTTGATAAATGAAAGCAAACTGTTTATAGAGGGTATATCAAGCACCGAGGATAATGAAACTGTGTTGAACAACTGGACAATAGCGGAAAGTGGATCAAAACAGGAGAACCTGATAAATTGGTTTGACACTACATTTGCAGAAATCACCCCCGAGAAGAGACATTTCAGGTTCGAGTTAGTAGCCAAAAATCTCATTTACCAATTTGAGGAACTGAAGGATATTTGTACACTTTTAGATGCATCAATAAGGATATCTCAAGCTGGTCGCTGCGATACATCGTTACCACACTTACTAATTGAGGACTTAATAGATACCCGAACGATATTCTGGGGACAGAAATTCTGGCCGTATCTTATATCAAGAGAAAAAGCTCTTGCTCGGAACTTATCTGGTACTCATGCTCCTGGAACTACACTTATTCGGCTATGTAACTCGCTAGTGCGAAGGCTATCTAAAAGCCAGGATGCTTTATTTGCGGGACAAATCGCCATGTTTTTAGCACGAGCTTTCCCACTCAGTGAGAAATCAAGGTTGAATCTACGCGGTGGATTTAATGTCGAGAACAAAACGGCATATCAGGTACTACCATCACCGCAGCCTCCCCTGGGCGAAGATGGAGATGTGGAGATACCTGATGTAGATGCGAAAGAACCAGTCGAGGGACCATATCAGATCTTTTGGTCATTGCAACAATATTTCTCAAATCCAATTACACTGTTGGATGACGGTGCGCTGGAAACATTTAAGGACAAGCTGAGTTTTGTAACCGATTTATTTTACAAATCAAGTCGACAAAGTTCAGAGGATCCTATGGGCCATCAAAGGAAAGAAAATAAAAGAAACTTGAGTAACGGCAAAAATGACACTCAGGAAGATGAATACATTGCGCCTAAATGGTTAACAAGCCCCGAACTTTTTGATATGGAAATTCATGATGCTAGTTTCCGGCGTACCGTGGATGCTCAAATCTATATTATGGCAACTTTCTTACTAAGTTTGACCAAAGAAGCGAAGGAGTCATGGATACATTTGGGGGCTAACAATAAAAATGTCATGTATCAGTATACACTATCTGAAGCAAATGCCTCATACTTCAGAAAGCTAGTAGCCAAAGAACTAAATTCATTCAGAGTTGACCCCCTCTACAGACTGGTTATGACTAGTATTGTTAGCACTGATAGATTTTGGCAAAATTGGAAACTCCGAGGTTGTCCATCATTCGAGTACCCTAAACACGTTGAAGACAACTACGAACAAATATATGCGAAACAAGAAAAATTGAAAATCCCTCGGGGGAAGTACTGGCATGCAATGGGATCTGCTGCCTTAACAAAAATATGGAAAACCCAAACTGGATTAAAGACTTTGAAAGACTCAGACAAGTATTCAATTCCTACCAGTGAAGACTATTATCAGGAGATTAAGGACTTGCCAGAAACTGGTGGAGATTCTGGGTTTGACAAAATGGAAATGCTGACATGGAAGGGACTCAGAGCAGCAAGAGACCAGGGGTTATGGACTAAGTTTGATAAAGTAAATAAGAAAAATGGGTTTGGCGGGTTGTTTCTTGATAAGAATCCTGCCACAGAAAGCAATACCACTTCAGCCGTTGCCGCATCAGAAACTAATGAGCTAGGAACCCATGAATCAGAAATCAGCGAATTTGGGATCAAGGCACAAGTAGAAAAAGATAAGGCCGAGGTAGTAGAAGAGACAGTAGAGGCTATCTCAGCCAATTCACCCGAGGAGAATGACGCTCACAACGAAGAAGATGCTGGAGCAGATGTTGAGGTTATGGAGACTGAAGTTTTGCTTGAAGTGAATGAGGACGAGCAGCCAGGTAAATATGAGGATGCAGATCAGGATGCTGATGAAGATGAGCAGCCAGAGGACGAAGCTGAAGAATCAGAGCAACATGATGGAGATGATGAACCAGAGGATAATGGAGACAACTCAGCTCTTATGGAAAGTGACACAGGTGATGAAAATGGGTCAGTAGTCTCCATCGAAGACAATGAATCCGAGCAAGCCAGCAGTATCGAGGCCGAACAAGACAAACAGAGCGAACAGGGCGAACAGAGCAACCAAGAAGACGAAATAAGGTCACCTAAACGCCAAAAAACAGACCAATGACAATATTAATAACATCATCTATATACATACCACTAATGCACACTCTTCCTCAATCATAGAAATCACGGGAAGAAGTTTTGCTCTTTTTCCGTTCCTTTCTGAATCTCTTCTCCTCAAAACGTCGCTCATTTGACTTTTCGCTTAAAATTTTCCATTTCTCTAAATCTTGAGGTTTCACATCACCAGGTATGACGACGCTTCTCTGTATTCTATCCGCCAATTTCCTGAAACAGTCCTCCAAGTTTTTTTCTCTATTACGAGTACGATCTGACTGGACCACAATGCCACCTGATTTTGTCAAGTAAGGGAACTTCAGCGGGCCACATGATTCCAAAATCATTTTTTTGGCCTCATCCGGAAGCCATCCTGCCAAATTCCATTTCTCAAGACTGAGTTTCACCGTAGCTTTGGTGTTGACCTTATTCACGTTTTGTCCGCCGGGGCCTGACGAGCGATCAAAGCTGACCTCGAAATCAGCTCGAGGAATTGAAGAAACATTGAAATGAGATTGCCATTTTTGAAGCTCAGCTTTGCTTGATGAACTATAACCTCTGCTGAAGAAGTTCCTGTATATACATGAGAAAATGTAACTCTTCTGCATGTAGTTCGTAGTAACTGACCCGGGCTATAGTTCAACTTGATAATGAAATTTGACGACGTCGTCGTATATACATCGATCGGTCCAACAAAAATTGTGCTCATGTAAGAATTTTAGTTTTTCCATTATGACGTTAACCGGCAATGTCTTTGACTTGCTCCACAAAAATCTATATAAAACCCATCGCACCCTTAGCTCGATATCTTCTATTGGGTTCAAACCTTAGTGATTTACAATGCTGAGAACAATTCCACGACCAGCTCTTAAATTCTGTCAATTGCAAGGATATAGAGGCTTCAAGACCTCCCTTGCTCCCTTGGTCAAAGTCGGAGACAAAATTCCTGCAACTCCTGTTGCTAAGGGCTCTCCAAGTGATACCGTAGATCTTGCAACTCAAACCTCCACTGTAAGTTTATTGCTAGGCCTGGGTTTTTTTTCCTCATGCTCATTTGTTTGAACTTTTTCATCCTGTGAGAATTATTTGCTGATAAGAGTTCTAGGGCAAAAGTTTGATTATTGGCGTGCCCGGAGCTTTTTCTCCCGCGTGCAGTGCAACTCATATTCCAGGATATATCAGCAAGTTTTCCAAGTTTGCTGAGAAGGGAATCAGTGGGATCTATGTTGTAGCAGTCAATGATGCTTTTGTTACCAAGGCATGGACAGAAGATTTGACCGCTGGAGGTAACCCTGGAATTGTAATTCTCTCAGATGCAACTGGTCAATTCACCAAGGATTTGGATCTTTTGTTTGATGCTACCAAGTTCTTTGGTAATTTTAGATCAAAGAGATATGCTTTGCTTGTCGAGGACGGCAAAGTTGCAAAGACTTTCATTGAGCCTGATTCCACTGGAATTGACGTGAGCGCTGCTGAAGCTGTTCTCAAGAGTATCTAGGTTCAGCAGCTTTAGCCTGGTGATATCAGGTACATAATTTCAAGCCAGCTCTTTCATTATGTGCTTTTATGCTATTTGTCAATTCTGACCTCAATTGATGCTGTAACTTTTTGGTCATTGTATACTGAGGTCTACACAACTCTCCATTCATTTGACAGCTTGTTTCACTGAAGACTCAGCGTAAAGGAACCTATTTTCGCCGACCTTTTTGTAACTTCCACACTGTAGCAAACCTCAAACCAAGCTGCTTAAAACATGACTGTCATTTGTTTTTTGTAGTCGGTTAAATTGTAATTCTGTAAAAAAAAAATCCTGAAGGTTAAAAAAACCTTGATCATACACAGGCTAACGATTTTTCATCCTTCAACAATCAACAATGTCTACAGAGACGCAGACCCTTGAAGCCAAGAAAACATATAACCATCACACACTCAAGAGGCGGGACCCATACCTGGTTCAAATAATATTTGCATCTTCTATATGCAATGTATACCGGTACAACTTAGATGCCGCAGAGTGGGATAAATTAGATTACCAGGGAACGTTATTCTTATATTCAAGAGCAGCGAATGATGGCTTGCCTGTAGGTGACACGCTTGAATTTCCGTATGGAATATTGGTACTCAATAGACTAGGAGTTGAGAATTTCACTATTGGTATATCACCCAGCTCTGTTACAAGAAGTCTGGGGAAACCTGATATCGAAGTCAAATTGGAGGAATCGTTTCTCATGGTTCAGGCTGCTGATGGTGAGATGTACGGACTATGGCTTTTCCACGAGGAAGACCGAAAAATGGCACTGAATAGCATTGAATGGTGTCTATCTCAAAACTTAGCATCCAGCTAGGTTCTCATGTATATATTTGATGTCTTTTTTGTATTATTTTTTTATTTATTTTTTTTGGTTTTTTCTCCTTCCTCAGCTTTTTCTCCTTTGATTTTTTTTTTGCTGTTATCTGTAATAAATGCTTCTCGGGGAGTTCGTCGAAGAACAGCATATTAACTCAATATACCCACCGCAAAACTGGAACACTTCTGGCTATTAGCCTTTTGTTCTGTTCGGAATACACTATTCTGCTTTTTGAATTAATTCGAGAGCTGCGAAGGGTACTGTGGCCGGTGTTTATTTCACGTGGTGAGTACTCGCATACTTTGCAAAGTACCAGCGCCTGTGTGAATTAACTCGGGCTGTTTAATAGAATTTTTTTTTCACAGTTTCTTCATTCGCCACTCTAATATTTCAGAATGTCTGAAGAGAGCCTGGATAGCGACGTTGAAATAGAAGACGAGGCCTTTTTCGACGAGGACGAGGAAGAAGATGCATATTCGTTTGAAGATGAGAGGTCAGATCATTTCTCAGATATAGGCGAGGAACACCGTCAACTTAAGTCCTATGAAATAGAATACAGCGTCATAACAATACAGGATATCCAGGATAGACAAGACGGTATGGTCTCTAGAGTTAGCGGGCTGCTCAAAATAGACAGGGGGGTTTCTATGGCATTACTTTGGAAGTTCAAGTGGCACCCGGATACGCTAATTGAAAGGTATATGGAAGACTCCAAAGCAGTTATTTCAGATGCAGGGTTTCGAAGCGCCACACCAGAAGAACCTTTGGCTTTGAAGAAACCCAGCCGGCGGTTTGAATGTTTTATTTGTTGCAACTCCAGCAAAGAGGACCCTCAGATGCTGACTTTTAGTTTATGCTGCAGTCATGAAGCATGCACCAATTGCTACTCATACTATCTGACTCAGAAGATAAACGAGGGTGAAGCAGGGCTTTTGAAATGTCTCGGAGTCGACTGTAATTTAACTGTGCCATTTTCAGGGATAGAATTGCTTGTTTCCAAGGATGTGTTCACCAAATATAAACTTTTCTGGTACCGGTCTTTTGTAGACGATTCCGACAGACTAACATGGTGTCCTGCCCCCGGGTGTGAACATATTGTGGAAACTGCAATAAGGAAATGTGACATTGACCAGCGTCCGGCTACAGTTCAGTGCAAATGCGGCGAGCTTTTTTGCTTTGGCTGCGACAAGGGAGACCATAGGCCTGCTCCCTGTGCCATATCGAAAAAATGGCTTAAGAAATGCCAAGATGATAGCGAGACTGTGAATTGGTTGTCTGCGAACACCAAAGATTGTCCCAAATGTGACTCAATGATTGAGAAGTCTGGTGGGTGCAATCATATGGTTTGTCGGAAATGTAAATACGAGTTTTGTTGGATTTGCATGGGAGTATGGAAGGAGCATGGAACTAGTTACTACAATTGTAGTAGATTTGACTCCAAAATACTTGAGGGTCAGAAAAGTGTTCAGCAAAATTCCAGGGCTCACTTGCAGAGGTACTTGCATTATTATAACCGGTTTCAGGTACACCAACAGTCAATAGCATTGGACAAGGAAACTTTCTACCGGGTAGAAGCAAAAATGAAACAGATGCAGCAAGAATCTGGCATGTCATGGATTGAAGTTCAGTTTCTGAGACAGGTTCTGGACGTTCTTGTTGAGGCCAGAAGAGTTTTGTCATGGACTTATGCTATGGCATTTTACTTGAGACCGTCTAATTTCACAACCATTCTTGAAGATAACCAAAAGGATCTGGAAGGAGCTGCGGAAAGCCTCTCTGGACTATTTGAGCTACCAGCACCAGAGATCAGTAAACGGAGACTGGAAATTCTAGACAAGTGCTCTTATGTTGCCAACAGAAGAAGTATTCTACTGGATTTTTCAGTCAACAGTTTGCTGGATTCAACTTTCCAATTTACCGTGTAGCTTTGCATTATTTATTTATTATTTATTATATATATGTTTTGAACTCCACTTTCGAGAGCGATTTTCTTTATTTTTTTGTTTTTTAGCTACTTGGTAAAACTCAAACCATTGATATTTGAGTACTATTGGCTCGGGCCCGACGAGGCAATGCTAAAATTGAAGCAGCAGAGGATCTAAGTCCTCCTCCTACTCCTCCACCGTTCACGTTTCGATGATCATCAGCCGCTGAAGCTGTACCATCATCTTGAATCTCGGTTCCTCGTCTCTCAACTCTTTTGAGCCATTCGGTTGCTAAGTAAGACAACACAAAGATAATTCCAATAATGATTGCAAAGATTCCAAAGAACCAGTGAAGATTAGATCCATCCTCACCAGGAACACGAACGTTCATACCAAACAAACCAGTAATCAGGTTCATCGGGACCAGAACGGTACCAATAACGGTTGCACGGCCCAAGACCTGAGTGATTCTATTGTTGGAGCTAAAGGAAGCAACCTGAAGCCATGCTAGGTAATTTGCGTGCGAGCGTGAAAAGATCTTCTCGTACACAGTCAAGTTCTGATACATGGTAACGATATGATCTTGTATATCGCCCAGGTAGAGACCAATCTCGCCCGTGGGCGCGTTATCCCAATGCTCGTTACATCTCTTGGCAAACATCTTGATTACATCTGCCTTGCCGGAAAGAAGCCTGAGCACAGTCATTGTTTTCTTTCGTGCTTCACCAATTCGTCGCAGCATGACCATGAAATCCGATTCCCTGGCCTCAAACACACTGTCTTCAATGACATCTGCTTCGACTTCGATTTCGCGGATAATAGGAGCAAAAGTATCGGTAATGTCGTCAATCAATGCATAACAGATCCAGTCTGAAGATACTGTCACATAGTCTCTAAGTTGTCTGATACGTCTTCGCACATTAGCACAATGGTTCACCTGTGAGAAATGGAAGGACAAAATCCCACCCTTGAAAACCACAATATACATATTAACCGGTTCCAAGAAATCCGCAGAGTCATGATCAGTGTCAAACGTATGGAAACAAACAAAGTAGTAAGTTCTGAAAAGCTCCACTTTCTCTCGAGACTCCTCAGTCTTGATATCTTCCACCGTCAAGGGATGGATTCCAAAAGCTTTTGCCAATGTTCTCATTTCCGCGTCGGTAGGGTCCAAGCAATCCAACCACCATGTTCCATTAGATTCACTGAACAGCTCCCTGAATGACTGACCACCTTGGACCAAGCTAGGCATGTCGGGAGCATGAACAGTTCGGTCAAACTCCGAAGCAAAAAAACTGAAACGTTCATAACTTGGAATATTGGTATTACCCGCGTAACCATCGGAATTCTTATAAGCTCCTGGGAAGTCCTCCAACTGGAATTCCGGCCCGATGGGATTGGCGACATGCTTTTCCTCAATCTTGTTTGGAAGATTGACTTCAACTTTGGTACTGTCAGAAGGATCAGAACTTGGAGAAGAGCCTTGTGACGCACTGCTTCCCAGATCTAGGCCCTGAAGCGGAATCAAAGGTCTGCGGTGGGAGATAGGGTTAATTGCTGGAGATTGAGGCCCCCCAATAATTTGACTAACATCATGATCACCCTCGTCCTTTCTGAAAGACGACGCTCCGGCCAGACCATCCAACTCTGCGAAATCAATGTCGCCAGTTTTCTCCTCTGCGGTGTACATAGGGAAACACACATCTTCCTCAGAGTCGCCGAAACTGATTTGAGAACCCTTATCATCTTCGTCTTGCTTGGAATAAATCGAAGACTTGGTTCCTCTTCGGGACCTGCGTCGGTCCGGTTGTTGCGCTCCACTGGTAGATTTATTGAGTAAGATCCCCTCTGGCCGGTTGGACCTGGATGAAGAGACCGAACGTTCAGAAATCGCACAAGAAGAGGTGGAATGAGCTCTGCCACGACGCAGAGCCGAGGGAACATTAAATGAAAATGCTCGATCAACACCAGCGTCAATACTCAAGGGGCCAGCACTTTTCTCAGACCCATTGGTAACACTTCTGCGAAGCTCGCTGAAGGAGTCTCTGACAGGCAAAGACTCTGGTTGGTTCCGATGATCATTCAAGCACACATCCTCGCCCAAGCTCAAAGACGAGCTGGAAGTGCTAGGAACAATTGACCCAGCTTTGCCCATTGCTGGAGAAAAAAAATCAGATAAGACCGACCGTAGTTAACGATGGTACTGTAATAATAATAATAATAATAAAAAAAAGTAAAACACCTTCCCTTCTAGAGACTTGGACACTAGCAGGTGATATAGTACAACTGTCCCCAAAGCGATACCCTGAAATTTAGCCCATTAATCACCAAGTAACGAGAACCAGAGAATTGTAGCAACAAAGTAGATGATAATATGAATAGAGAATTGAAAAAGAAATAAACGTGAGACTCTTGGACCCGAGAAGATAGGTATAGATAGATATATATATCCCCTTAATCCAAAAAAGCTCACTGCAACCGGCTAAACCAAGTTATGGCGGCTGCTTGGAATCTACCTGCACGATGATAGACCCAGTGGCAGGGTTGAGGACGGCCGCTAAGCTGAAGACCGCCAGATTTGCAGTTGCACCTTCGCTCGAAGGCACAAAACGCGAGTTATCAATAAACAGACTTGAAGAGAGAATTCAGCAGTAGAAACAACAGAACTTCAAAAAAACCCAGTTATCTCCACGCCAGACGTAAGTATGATTATAACAATAAGAAAGGAAAATACCTTCAGAAAAAAACAGAAAGATTTAGAGAAAAAAAAAAGGAGGAGTAAAAGGAAGAGCCAAAAAATTGAATGCTTGTATGTACAGACGATATTACAACTGCGGGAGTAAAAAATTTTATTAGTACTATATATAATCAGAAAAGAATTATCAGAGAGCCTCCCGAGAAGGACAAAAACCGGTCAACGAAATCTGAGCTAACCCCCGTGGTGATGTTTGTACGTAATACAGGCACGACGCTTATGTAACACACTGGCTTCTTTCACACCGTTTAACACTCGTGAGAGACAAAGCCCTTCGAGGCCCTACAGAGAGAGCCCTGCGCTGACGACGAGACAGATGGCAACGATCAGGTCGATTGATTGGCTCTCTGTTCAAGGGCTGGTGCAGGGAGTGAGGAGAACGTCAGAGAGTGAGCAGGGTTCTCTTTGCTATTTGTTCTTATTGCTTTAGTTGTTCTGCATTCATTCACAGGTGAACCACAGAGCTCCTAGAACTTTGTGCTCTTTGAGCAGACTTGCATTGACCATGAAAACACTGCTCACAGAGTCTGATAATTATACTATACTATATATAGACGCTGCCTCGGTGTCTGTCATTCTGAGACGCTCAAGAAATGACAGACAAACCGTTAATGCGGCTATATAGCTCTCAATAGACATAGATCGTCAACTTTTTTTTTTTTTTTTTTTTTTTTTTTTTTTTTTTTTTTTTTTTTCTTCAGCTGTAAAACGTCAGATATCTTGATCTCATCATATGCCCGTCGGATTTGAGTATGGCTCTTGAGGAGGAAAAGTCGGTGCAGGCAGATTTGCTGCTCGGTCGGCAAGTACCTGGTGACGGTGTACCCAGTCTGTTGTCCAAAGGTGATTTCAGATCAGCTTTGAGTGCATTTGCCGAGTTTGATGTATTTAGTCCTCCTGATAATGCAGATGAGTTTGTGGAAAGTTTGAAAAGAGCTGTTTGTGATTCCGAGCTGGATGTTTTGGAAAAGCTTTACTTTGCAATTGCGTGTTTGAATGTGTTTACACAAGCAAACTTCTGCGGACCTGCTTTGGCTGCTGAGTTCCATGTAAGTGCTAGTCTGTCCCAGAGTTGTCTGCAGTGGCTCACTAGAGACGGTGAGCCCGCTTACAAGCTTTCGTTTATTCCTCATACGCTTGTAGCTGCATTGGTAGTGCTGGACTGCTTGAACTCTCAAAAGAATGAGCTGGATGCATATATCAAATGGTGGTACTCCAGAGCTGTGCTTCTTCATCAGTCACTTCTAGAAAACTCCTCTTCCACTTTACTCTCGCTTTTTTTCGAGCTTCTGACTCCACGTACACTGGCACAAGCGCTAATTGGATCTAAAGACTTGGACCATGAGCTCACAACCATATACTACCTTGAAATGATTAGGGGGTATATTGTCTATGATCAAGACCGCAAAGCACTTGATCTGATATCCAAAACAGCATCTCACACTGGATTTGTTCACAAACTCACAGGCATCAAGGGTAAGCGGACAAAGTTTCAAAAAAATGATATCTCTCAACTGGTATTTCTGGCAAAAAGCACTGCGGCAGCAGCAGCAGGAACTGACTACGGATCTTCAAGAAATAATGTAAATACCATGGACCTGAACTCTGACGCTTTACTGGAGAGACCAAGTTTCAGCAAGGATGAACTTGCTAACCAAGAGAACCTGGATAAAAGACTCCAGGACTTGGATCCCAACAACCAGCCAGCCCTCAGTTCAGCTGATAACTGTTTGGTGTTACTCAAAGTGACTGCAATCAAAAATTCGACCCCGCATAACGACGCACTGATTTCTGAGGAACTTCGCTCATACGTCAATAGAATCATAGAAAGCCCGAAATCTTCGGTGAACTGGAGCATTTTTAGCAGATCTTTGTGGGAGCGAAGTTTACTTGATGCGGATTCTGTTACAAATGTAGAGAGAGGAACTTTACAGATCCAAAGTCTGGTGGAGGAACTTGGTAGTTCTGGTACAACAATTGTTTCTGGCTCTCAGGGTAGTACAGAAAACGTTACTGAAAGACTTGAGCATATCCATCAGATTGTTCCCTTACCAAAATGGAAACTTGACATGGCATTGGCACAGAGGTACCTCAGTCTTGGTATAATAAAATCTGCTATCGAAGTTTACGAGAGACTTGACATGCCTGGAGAAATTGCGCTATGCTATGCTGCGGTAGGGCAGGAAGAAAAGGGACAGGAGATTCTGAAAACTCACTTGGAATCTTCACCCAATGATGCAAGGTGTTGGTCAGTCTTGGGTGACATTACCTCTGATGATCCTGTAAAATACTGGGAAAAGGCATGGGAAATCGGCCGGTACTCTCCAGCTAAAGCTGCCTTGGGTAAATTCTATTATGCACCTCCCAAAAATTCCGGTGTAGCTAGAAACTTGAAGCTGGCAATTTCTAACCTTCACGAAGCGTTAAACATCAGCCCCCTGAACCATTCAAATTGGTTTCTTTACGGTTGTGCTGGTCTAGAAACTGCACAATGGGAGCTTGCAGCCGAAGCATTCACTCGATGTGTTGCTATAGACGAAGAAGACTCGAAAAGCTGGAGCAATCTATCTACCGCTTTACTGAGACTAAATAAAAAACAGGAAGCATTGAAAGCATTGGAAAAGGGCGTGCGTGGAGCCAGCGAGCGCAAGGATTGGAGGATATGGAGCAACTACGTCTTGGTAGCTGCATCACTTGGGAAATGGGCAGAGGCAGTATCAGGAATCAAGCACATTATAAACATGAGGTCTGCATCTGAAGGTGAAGGCTCGCTGGATTTCGACGTTTTGACAAATGTGGTGGAAATTCTGGTACAAGGAGATTATGACGAGGACAACCTTGATTTTTTCCAAAAGGAGAGCATAGAACTTTTCAACAAGGTGATCCCCCCGCTGATCACTTCAGATGCCAGGCTATGGAAACTGCTGGCTAAAGTCCATCTCTGGCAGCATAAACCCTGGACTGTCCTAGAAGACTACGAGAAAGGGTTCCGCATTTACAACCATTCTCCCGAGATAGATACCAATGAAGTTGCATGGAAAGAAGCAGTTGAGTGCTGCGAGGAATTGGTCAACGCATACGAAAATTACGGACCTTTAGAAGGCCGGCACGGCGAGGGAAGCCAAATCTGTTCTAACTGGAAATTTAAAGCCAAGTCTTCTATAAGGTCTCTAATGGGCAAGGGTAAAGCTCAATGGGAAGGCACCCCGGAGTATGAAAAACTAGAGGCTTTGAAAGATGAGTTAGTGAAATAGTTAATTGTTCAAGGGCTTTTATAGTACAGTCTATTTGTCCAACAAAAATTCCTTCTCATCATATACAGCTGACGGCTTTCTTTTTTGAGTATTGATTTTTGAGTCATTTTGAACCTCGATACCAGCTTCCTTCTTGATAGAAGCGGTACGAAGCTCATAAGCGGAAATAAACTTCTTGACATTTGCCCATTGAGTTTTGACAGCTGCGGGAGCTTTGGGGTTTTCAGCAAGTTTGTCAATTTCAGCACCCATCTCCTTGAAACAGTTTTGAGTAACCACTGAAAACTCAACCCTGATTCTGTAGAACAATCCAAAAATCAAAAGAGACATGCCACAGCCGGGTCTTACCAAGATGACGTCTAGAATTAGTCGTAACAATATGACCATGTTACTGTAGGCAGCTATTTTTTCCAAGCTCAGAGCGTGTTTCTTCAATAACTGCCCGTATTTCCCATCAGGTCCCGCAGGGTCATCAGTTGCAAGCTTGTTAAGTACCTGGAGCAACGAGTAAACGGCATAAGGCACCAGTTTCAAAATATGCTTGCCCAAAAATAGCCAAGCCACGGCAAGAACACCATACTGGAAACTCTCCAAGGGCAAGAGAGCAAAAAATGAAGAGATCTGACCATTGAGCTTCCTCGCTACACTTAGACCATAAGTTAAAGAGATAACAAAAAACGTAAACCTGTACAAATGACCGGTTACAGGTGAATGGGATTGAAACAAAAGATAAAGCAATAGTACACTGAATGAGCCTACAAGAGTCAAACAATGGCCAGCAAGCCACACTGTGCGTTTTATCTACCTAATTAGAACAGTCACAAAATGAAATTAACGAAAGAAAGAAGGGGAAAAAAAAAAACTCACCTTTTGAGTAGTGTCCACGGGAGGTTTACTTGTTTTCGAGCTTTTGGTACCTTTTGCTCTAGCCATTGTTTGTTTGAATAAAGGAGACTGGGGAAGAAAGAGATCACACACGCACAAGAAAATATATATATAAGTCTCGGGGTAGGGAATTTCGATTAGTTGCGCTAAGGGCGGCAAGTACGAATGATCTGGAAGGTACACAATTAATGACATATGCTGCACATACATTGTACATCTACACGACAACATTGTGCAATTGCTTTGGAAATAAACTTTAATTCCTTATATAGTTAAAAATCAATATAGAATGTCTAGGCATCAGGAGCAGTAACTGCTCCGGGAACGCCACTAGCAGTAATTGCTTGGATGTTTGAAGAAGCACTGTTGAAGCTGGACTGGGCCAAAGAGATCTCGTTCTTGCTCAAGTCGTACACGACATAGGCAGATCTCAAGAAGGTATCGCCAAGCAAGGTGTATCCATCAGACTGGGAATTGGGGAAAATAGTGAGAACATAGGGCTCAGGAGGATCGGAGACACCAAAAGTGCTGGCCGAAATGGCAAGCTCGGATCCAGGGACGGTAATTGTAGCTCCAGAAAAGCTGTAAGTAACACTCTCGGTAGGAACACTCTTCAAGAAATAAGCTTCGCTGGCGCTATTGTAAGTAGCTCCCAAGGCTTTAGCGATCTTGGTCACCGCTGCCGAAGGTAGATACGTGAGAGAAGTTCCGCTATCCAGAATGCCGCTGAAACTGGAGGAAACTGAGGTACCCGCAATTGAAATCCCGGAAACAGTTACTTGGAAACTGTCTGAGCTAGTAACTGGCACAGTGTAAAGCTCACCGGAGTACTTATCAGAGTCAACACCTCCAAAAAGCAAAGAACCAGTAGAGGCACTGACATCATCTAAGTAAAGGGAGTAGGCATTAGCAGCAATGTACCCCTTGTTGACCAAGTTCTGAGGGTAGTTGATGTATTCAGTGGTGTCAGACTCGTCACTAATGTAACCAATACCAAAAATACCAGTCTCGTCGTCGGAGTCAGTGGTACTCACGATACCGAAACTCTGGCTGTTGACAGTAGCCCCGGCAACCTCAATAGTGTCTGTGGCCCAATCGCCGCTAGCACTGCCACTAACATACTGAATGGAGAAATCAGAGTTGTTGTAGTGATAGGTGGAAGAGGAACCTGAGCTGTAAGTAGTAGGAGCGCCGGTACCAGAAGCATAAACCCAGAGATCGCTTGATCCAGTATCAATCAGAACATCTTGCAATTGAGCAGGTGTGCCAATATCCACAGCAGCAATATAATCCCAGATTTGGTTGGCGAGAGGTTCAGAGTAAGCTCTCTTCTTCAACGATCTCTTCTTGTTAGAGGAAGAGATAGAAGACCTAAGCTTATGCTGGACTGGGATTTGGATCACGCCTGCGGGAGTACTGTCTCGAGCCTCGAGAAGTGGAGCTGCAAATACTCCAGCAAAGGTGAGTGCAAAGTAAGCTTCAATTTTCATGTTGAACTTCTGTTTGGTTTGTTTGACTGGTTGGATTGGTTTTGTCTGATGATTTATTCATATCAACGTGTCCAATCCTTTGGTATTTATACAGTTTGCAACTGTGCTTCTTGCTAATGGCCTTTGTGTCATAAGTTCCTTGTTATCATCTTCTCCAGAAGCAATTTTTCGGTGCCGTGAATACACTTTTGCTCCACAACATTCCAGCTTGCCGCCGTGCAATTTATGCTTGTAATCAGCCTAATTGCCGTGGTAGTCATGTCCTGGTATCATAATCTGGTATCATAATGGTTAAATGTGTAGTCATATTGGCATCCCTGTAGAGAAAATGGCCATCACCAGAGAGCTTCAGGAACGGCACCACACGTAGCACGCTGATCGATTTCTTGTACACGAGCCAACCTTAGTCCAAATCAACGGCAGTGATTTGTGTCTGTGTGTATTTGTCTGCATTTCATTCTGCCAATTTACCAGAGGACTTATCGGTCATGGTCGGATTGCTCAGATTGCGACGTTTCAGAATATTTTGTCGGCTCTTGATTGACTTGGGTATGCAGGATGGTGAAACAAGATCGATATGGATATTGAGAAGATCCGGCAAGAATCATTGATAGCGAGGCAGAAAAGCATGGATTTGTAGGTATCTTGGATAATTAGAACTATAGAACTCAGTGTCAAAAAAGTATGAAAAACTCTGAAAGATTTCAAAGAAAATCCCCGGGTTTTGCTAGTGGCATCTGTTAAAGCTCATCTCATGATGAGATTCCGCCAACTTTAATATTGCTGATTAGCAAGATTTTCCAAATTTTACGATCCGAGGAAGCATAAGAGCCAAGCCGCCTGCCGCATCACTGTCATCGATCATTAGTGCTAGATTAATATTATACACATATTTACAAGGTTAATTAATTGATAGATTTTGACTGTTCTGAATGTCAGAACGCAATAATCTTTGATAAATCCCGTCTTCATGGACGAAAGACGGCATCAAAAATATTTGCTTTCATACGTGCTCTCTTGTGCGATTTTGGCATGTTCTTGAGATATAACTTGGGCACATGGCGTATGCCTATGACCACGACCTTACGTCGTTTAATAGCGCATACGCAATAGCTCCCAAACGACGGAAATCCGGGAATTCATCTGACCAGAAATTGAGAGCGTCCAGGGTCATGATCACTGTGTTTTCCAAACTGGCTCGTTGCAAGTCTTCAGCCAGTCTTGTTTTATAGCATGCCGCTGCGCAGAGCGAGATGGCAAGAAATGTTCGTAATGTGTAGAAGCAACCCGGGTGTCTATGTCTGAATATCGGACTGGGTTGGTCCAACACTAGTATTGAGCAGAACTTGCTGCCAAATGTTTTTAATGCTGGGTAATGTATACTTTCGGGAGAAGAATGAAGACCGCAGTATACTAAAGGTTGGTACAAGAACCGGTAAACTTCCAAGAACCTGCCTTTTACTACTACCATCGTCTCATTGTTGGTTGGACTCAGAGCAGTAAATGAAAACCTGTATTTTGGGGGGATCTTGCTATAATACTCCTTCATTTGTTTCTCATACTTCTCGGCAATTTTGATTAATTCTGGTATCCTGTTGAGCCATTCTGTTTGCTCTGTGTTGTACATTTCATTCATAATTTTATTAGCAATATAGCGTAGCAAGACTTCTGTCAGGTAATAGTACCATTCGTTATCTGCTGGCTCATAGCTGTTTTTTTGTTTGTAATTACCGTGGTACAGATGGGATCTGTGCTGAGCTGTTGACATGCTTTCAGGAATAGCCGGGAACCCCACTGGTACACAGCCATCTGAATTCATGGGGACATTTAGTGGTAGCTCCAAGTAAAACTCTGCTTCTGTTTTTATACTTGACCAAAACAGTTTCCTGATGAATTCCGTTTCGTTTTGCTGTGCTGCGTCAAGATACTGGTTATGAGAAAATGCAAGTGGATGTAGCCTCGCATAGGTTTTGCATGCTATGCAAGCTTGGTGGAACTCTCTCCAAGCTTGCAAAGGTTCAAGGTTATACATGTGGTACTGGGCAGACAAGAAATGACACTGAGCTGCTTGAGGGCTATACATGTCAATCAAACCTATTCTTTTCCTGGCCTCCACAAAATAACCATTGGCAATTGCCTTGATACCTTGGTCAAACTCCATCGAGCTCTGAGCAGTAACTCTTTCGCTAGCAGCATAGTGTCGTGCCAAGCAGCCTAGCGAGCACAACAACAGAACCATGCATGTTTTTGAATCAAACTGAGGACCGTTGATGGCCACCTCCTTGGCAAAGACTTGGAACTGATCAGCGTCACAGAGTGGATATTTCGGGTGCACGTTGATGATATAACTTTTGACCAAAGCTGGAACCTCCTCGAAACTTACCACGGCTGATTTATACTGACTGGTCTGCATATGCATCATGTTTGAGATACTCCATACATCAGGGTGAAGATTCGATACAGATTGGAATTGCTGGAAAACAGGCCATTGCGCTAGATTCTCTGACAAAACTACTCCGCTTGAAAGATGTAGCACATATAATTCAGGGTCCAGCTCATCATCACCCTCAGCACCACCTGTACGTGCCCGTTTTGAATACCCAGGCTGCTGTTCATATGTACCCATTTGTTTTGCAGTCGAAAGAGAAATTGAAGAATGCGGAGACGATAGAGACGACGACGCTGCTGAGAAGCTGGATATCTCATCCAGCTTGCTTGAAATTGTGCTTAGCCATGATAATGTAGTATTCAGCTTGTCCAGTACAGCCCCATTAGCTGAGTCCGAGACTGCTTTATCGGTGGATCCTTCGTCATACACGCAATCGTTGCCTACACGTTTGCAAAACCCGCAAACGGGACGTTCATTGTCGCATTTTGTCTTGCGCAGCCTGCAAAACTGACAAGCGGTCAATGATCTTTTCCGTGAATTGGCAGAAGATTTCTTCGAAACAGAAGCAGACCTGCTAATTGTGGTTCTATCACCGGTATTCTCATGATCTGACATCCTTGCATGGAGTATGCACAATATAAAGGACCAAAATCCAAGCCAATTCCTTGTATACTGTAGAATTCTTTTCAAAGTAACAAAAACACAATAAAGAGGAAGACTTACCAAAAAAATAAAAACCTGTTGGTGAAACGGGAAGGGAAAAATAAAAAAGAAAAAGAGTCTTCTTCGGACGGGCAATTATTTTTTTCAGGTACCGAAGGCAGAGATGAAAGCTTATTACTCCAACAGAAGACCTCTTGTTCAGGAAGGAATCGGGCATTAAATCGGTGCCTTATTGTTCCACGCGGAATTTTCATGAGCACTGACCGACCTCCAGAGAGCGGCTAGAGCTTTCTGTGCGGCGTCGATCGATTTGACGTGAGTCTTATTCATTAGGTCTGAGTCAGGTCTGAGTCAGGTCTGAGTTAGGTCTGAGTTAGCTTTTGACTGTTAGTTTTTCAGAGCTAGTGGCAGGAGTACACCGCGGTTAAGGCTCTGTAAGGGTTCTATAGAATGATAGAAAAACTTTGAAAGAACTAGGGGTGCTCCCGTAAACTGGGCACTATTATTAGGATATACTACTATAGGCATTGCTAAAGGGCAGACTACAATTCTTGACGCTTGAAAAAATGGCCCACAGTAGTAATGTAAAAACCCACCTGGAAACTCACTACTCTAGGAAATCCACCACAAGCTGATATGCTTCATCTTTCAATCTCTCAGCAGGTGAGTCAGCATCGTAGTGTTTATCCCAAGCATGGGGAACCTTGTCGAACCTTTTCAACACCACATTCTTCTGTACACCACTCTTTTGTAGTTTTTCTGCAAACTCCTCTGCTTCTGGTGTCAGGGCATCGCATCCAGCAGTCACAACCAGGATGTTATCCGGAAACTTATCAGGCGACGCAAATAAAGGCGATAACTTGGGTGTTTTGGCATCAATACCATCGGGTACATAACACATGTGGAATATATCCATGGTAAACTTGTCAAAGGAAGGTATACTCGAATCAGGAGCAGGTTTACGGTCTTCGAATTTCAGCGACAGGTCCGTTGGTGGGTAAAACAGAACGGTTCTCCTGAACGTATCTTTGGGAAGAGTGTACGCAGTGGCCAAAGCCAGGTTAGCACCAGCACTAAACCCACTGATAGACAAATCAGACAAATCGAACTTATCAGGCTGCGACAAAACCCATTTCACTACATCTTCGGCATCATCAGTGGCAGCAGGGAACGGATCCTCAGGTGCTTTCCTATAATTGACATCAATAACAATTCGACCGGTTTTCTTAGAGATTAAGCGACAAAATTCATCATCTTCGCCATGTACCCTAAGAATAAATCCACTTCCATGAAAATTCACCAATACTGGTGTAGGTTTTTTGGTCTCTGCTGCTGCTGCTGCTCCTGTTTCTTTCTCCTGCTGTGCCCCCGGGTTATAAATGTGAGCTTTGATAACTCGGTTCTTATCACGGGAGGGGATTTCAATTTTTTCGTCAGGATTGCATATTCTCCCGCCAGCTTGCCATCTGAAATACGTAGCCCAAGCTTTCTTGTACAAGTAGCTGGCCATTTTTATGTTTCGAGTAGAGAAAAAATGAGTAGATATAAAGTGAATGAAGGAGGTGTCGACACTGTTGATGATCGATTATAACGGGGTCCCCACAAGATCAAAGGCTCTGCTAATAGGGCCGATCTGACCGTTACGCTGATACAGAGATTATCAGAGTTCGGCCGACAAAATATATACGCGTACAAACGCGGGTTAGTTCATGCTTAGTTCAAATTGAATAAAAAAAAGTTCAAATACAAGTTATTATAAAGAGTAGGATGTATCAAAGTAATAGTATAAAGTTATGGTATCAAAGTAATAGTATTAAGTTGTGGTTTTAGCTGCAATTGATTGTAAGATAATTCGAAAAGGC
Organism: Groenewaldozyma salmanticensis; assembly: GCA_003708315.3. Lineage (NCBI taxonomy): Eukaryota > Fungi > Ascomycota > Dipodascomycetes > Dipodascales > Trichomonascaceae > Groenewaldozyma > Groenewaldozyma salmanticensis. The sequence goes on from PPNW03000010.1 coordinate 233,889, forward strand.
CAGGGGATGTTTAACTAGCTTGGACCAGAGTTTATCACGTAGAGCACTAGTGGCCTACTGTATACTGTCGCAGTATGTGCTTGTACTTGTACTCAAGCATTGAATTCCTCAAAAAAATTAGATCCTGGGCCAACTATCTCACATGAAGCTACCCCCTAGAATAAACACTCCGCAGTTTGGCCAATCTCTCGGAAACAGAGTTCTTCAGCTCAATATCTTCCTGATCCAACTCTTCTTCATTTTCAATTTCTGTAGATTCTGTTTTAAACGTGGAAACTAGAGCTTGCCATGCAGGTATACCTACTTCAACCCTGTTTTTCAAATATGCGCAGTATGATTCATGTTCAGATACCAAGTCTATATTCTCGCCGTGGAGTAATATCCTTCTGAAACACATTTGACATGATAGCAAAGGTGCGGCCGTCTTTCCATAATCTACCGGTATACTTTTATTTTCCAGGTTCCAGCCCAAAAATGTAAAAATCAGTAATTTCCTATCTAGATTATGCCCAATCCCTTCAATGTCAAATAAATCTGAGCTATCCAGTTCTGGTGTTACTTTTATTTCCTGAATTTCATTCCTGATGCTCATTAATGATTGGTACCTTTCCGCTAATACCGGTCCTGCGGCGGATTTGTTCACTTGGATTTCGTAGATATCATCCCGACACGCCATATTTATCCAAGGACAATTAGGCTTATGCGCAGTACTGACCAATTTCTCCTTAAACTTCTCAGCAACTGCGTCTGCAAACTCAGGGTTTTTGCCCAAGTTGATCACAATCACGGCTGAACACCACCGACATTGCACCGTATTCATAGATGTAGGCGTAGGTTTAATACAAAGCCAGCCATGTTTAGCACATTCCAAGGCGGATACACAGCTCTTCGAACTTATATTCCATGATTTATAGGTAAATGTGGCTAATCGTTCCAGAAATAATTGCAGTGACCATGGTGCATATTTCGAATTTTTGCAGTTTGCTTCAAACTTCTGTTTCTTGGCTTGTAAATGATACTTGTATGATTCGGGGAACTGTTTGCTTAGTTCCTTAGAGTTGTCTAATCTTCTCTTCTTGCCTCCTGTGAACGCGCTCAAAAGCTTGCTTATTTTTTTCTTAGTGTCGCTCGTCATGGTGTTCAAGATCTAAAAAGTTCATCATGAAGTTGAATTTAGCACGGTCAATATATTTATATTATAACGTTACCAGAGACTGATTTTTTTTCAGCTTTATTGCATTCAATATTATACTTAAAACTAGACTACCGTGCTCTTACTTTAATCTTCTTTGGTGGTTTTGCTTCAGGGGTATTCATTCCCGGAAACATACCCTCTTGTAGTTGTTTCATCATATCCTCGCTAGCCTCACCGCCACTAATAGCTCTACTATTAACCGGCAGCACACTATTGATTTTCCAGCCCTGGGGTACCGCCAAGGGTTCTGGTTTGACATTAGCAGGGTCCAATCCTAACCCTTGGGCCATTTTCACGAATATCGGTGACTCCCTTGGTGTGTTTTTATTAGCAGGATGGTCAGCCATGTATGATCCGATAATACTATATAAATGCCGTTTATTTTTCAGTTGAGCTTGTTCCTTGATATTGACCCTGATCCGACCAGGGTTAGCCCAATCTTTAGGGTGTGTCTTCTGAGCCTCGTAAACTGCTCTGATGCCCAATGTCCTGCATGCAGCCATTATTCCCTGTGCAAGGGGGTTCTCAACCGCATATTCCGCATTCACTCTTCTTCCCTCTGAATGTGACTTCTTTTTGTCGAAGTATACCGGGTACAGACATACCCAGTCCTTGTATTGCTCCATGTCTTCCAGCCTGTTGATTATAGGTATTCCTCCGACAGATTCTGCTGGCGCCGGTATAGCTGAGCTTGCTGCAGGAACTGCTGATGCTTTGCTGGAAGTTTCATCTTGCTGAGGATCGAAATCAGCAGGATCAAAGTCCATGTTATCAATATCCTCGTCGCTCAGCTCTGTTATCTTCATCCTTCTGTGATAAAAGAATAAGTTAAATGGTTTGCAACTGTTGTAAATGCCTGGTGGCCGTGGATAGCTGTAGTAGTACTTACTATACGTGATCTCAGCTTGAAAGAATTTTATAAGCTTTTTGATCCTCATGACTCTGAAAAATTACGCCTCGAGGGTCCTCGATCCAACTCTTCCCCTCCTAGATTTTTTTCCAGTTATTCAATTTATAGTCACTAGTGAAGGGTTTTACACTTAAGAGTTGTTAAAAAACTAAGAAGTCTGTTCTGGAGTGTTTTTGTTACATTGACTATAACTTGTATTTCTTTCAAAGAGTCCAAACAACCGGGATCAATAGAATAAAGGGTTACAAACCGAGTCAGATAACCCTTCCAAATTCTTCAATATGGTTCCTCCGGTTTTCAACTTGGGCAGCCAAGAGCTGAGTGGTATTATGGGGTATGTCACTATCATGGTAACGCTTTACAAGGTCTAACGTTTTAGGTCTATTTCTATTGCATGCTGGGTTATTGTGTTTACTCCACAATTATACGAAAACGTATGCTCAAGATATATATATACAGATTGAGGGTTCTATTCTAACGAATATAGTTTCGAAGACAAAGCGCGGATGGTCTATCATTAACTTTCGTCATATTATGGCTAGCTGGAGATTTATTCAATGTGCTGGGAGCTATTCTCCAAAGAGTTTTGCCCACCATGACAATCCTGGCTTTATACTACACATTTGCCGATATCGTGTTACTGATCCAGTGCTTGGTGTATAACCGACGAAACACCGCTAAAGTGGATCCTAGTCACTTATCACCTGCTACTCCACTATTAGATCCTTCACTTGAGGAAACTGACGAAGAATCTCAGGGAGAGACTGGAGGTTATGATTCAACAAACAACGGCGAATCTGCTACAAGTTCAGTCGCTCCAGCATCTAGCAGCAGAGCAGTCTTATTCAACATTTTTATTGTCATATTGGTGATTTCAGCAGGAATAGTCGGCTGGGCGTTATCCAACATGCATAAGTCCAGCAAGCCGCCATCGGAGCCTATACCAGATGAAGACCTCGAATTCAGCTTCTGGGGCCAGATTTACGGCTGGATATGCGCTTTGCTATACCTAGGTTCAAGATTACCCCAGATCTTGCTCAATTTTGAGAGGAAATCGTGCGACGGAGTCAGTTTCCTGTTTTTCTTATTTGCATGCCTGGGTAACTTGACCTACGTTATATCTATCCTTGCTGCCGGCGTGTCCAAGAAATACCTGATTATAAACGCTTCTTGGCTAGCCGGTAGCTGTGGAACATTGCTACTAGATTTTTTGGTATGTTTGAGCTTTTTTTTTGTCTTTTTTTTTTTTGTTTTGGATTGGTTATTAGTTTTGACGACTTGACTAACTGTGATTTTAGATTTTTGTTCAATTCTGGATGTACAACTCTGACGAAGACGAGTTTTGAATATATTCATACAACACTCGCGTTATATCCTGTATAATGTAAATATTTCACAGAAAATAATGATACTGTTAAATTTTGCTAATTTTTAAAGACTTAAAAACAGTTGATATGAATTAATTCATCGACAATATATAAGTTTTATCACTATTTATATATACAAATGTCAGATGGTGAAACGGGTGAAGATACATATGACACAGATGAGGTAGAAAGCAGTGAAGAAGACGCTGCTACTGTTGAGAAACGAGATAGACGTAATGCCAGGAACCTTATTAAATCATTTGACCAGGAATCCAACACGGATCTGGCATTACACCTATACTCTAGTTTTTTAATCAATAGGAACCGGGAGCTCGAGGAGGAAACCGGTAGAGGTGGGTCACGACCTGCAAGGAGCAGTTCAAAGAGTAAAGCAGTTAGGAATTACAGCGATGTGAGCAACGCTTCAAGAAATGATAGTAACGATGATGACGATTTCATTGAGTTTAAGAGCAACTCATGGGGAAGATGGCCGAGTTTCTTACCCAATAATGGCAAACCGGTTGAAAACGTACCTCTACCAGCAGTTAAAAGACGGTATGTGGATATAGATACCCCATGGACCGATAAGTTGGACAAAGAAAAACCGGGGAGTACATCTAAGAAAATGATTGAAGCTACAGATATACTAGGTTTCGAGCTAAACGCGGCTTTCCAGCGTTTTATTTATTCAAAGATTCACAGCAGAAATAATGGTAAACGACAAAAGATTCAGCCTGTGGTTGAACCTGATCCAGTTTTACCCGCGCAGGCACGGGACTTAGTTCTCAAACTGGTAAATAACACCTTGGACCAGTTGATGCAAAGCATAGACAGCATCAAGTACCCTTACACTAACTGGATAACGTTAGTTTCTAGAAATGCAAACGTGGGAGATGTGATGGGTAGGTGTAGACGAATGTTTTATGACGGACATGAACATGATTATGATGAGTCTCAATTCCAGCTTTTCAATTTGATGAGTGCGAGTTCTTGTGGTTATTCAACTTTCGAACTTAACGGGAGCCAGTTTAGCAACAAGATGAAGGCGAGAGCTTTGACTCAGCAAGCTGTAACCAAGCCTAGTTACCGAGAGCTAATGGATGCATATTGGATGCATGACGGGTCTCTAGATACCGAAACCTACGCAGCTACACGACATGAGCTGGAACGGAATAAGCACAAGTTAGAACTCGAGACCATGGAAAAAGTAGTGACTATCAGTCAAGCTAGACCGGCAGTTTTACAAATCGACCAGAAAATCGCAGCAGATGGGTTATCTATGAATGCTTATGATAAGTATACCGAGCTGATTGACTCTGAGCTTATTGAAAACGATGAAAGGCAGGCTGATGGCCAGGTTGATGAGCTACCTATCAAGCAGTGGTCGAATTATCAAATTATCGAGCCGACTCCTTCGTTAATGTCTGATAATTTTGTAATTTATACCCCAGAGGACGTGAAACCTTTTGTATAAGAAATACTAGTAACTATTTTAATTAATTGTTCATTGAAAGGGAATAACCACCGTTTTCTCCTGGGGTCATTTTGAAATTATCTAAACTCATGCCGAACTTGCCTAGTATTCCGTTACCCATATCTTTTAATTTACCCAACATTTCATCTGTTTCCCTTTTTTGTCTTTCCACGTGGTAATTTTTGACCTGTGTCAGCTTGGTCTGGTATTTTTTCAAGTCTAAGTCTGCTATGTTGTTGGTTTGGTGGTCCTTTTGTAGCTGGTTTACCACAGCTTCGTAATCTTGTACGCTAGCTTCCAGGGATACTAGCGTGTCCAGCAGTTCATTCGCATTAGCCCTACGTATCCGGACTTTTAAATACCCCTCATTTAGCTCCAATGCTTGCGTACATGCGTCAACAGCCTGCTGGTAGTTTTTCAGCTGAAAATGACATGCTGAAAGGTTGCCCCAGTAAATAGATAACGGTTCACTGAGATGCGTGGGGCATGTATCAATGCATTTCTGATACCATTCTATAGCAGCATCAAAATCTAAATCCTTGAATGCTTTATTTCCCTTTTCCTTGTATTCCTGGCATTCCTCAAGCACCTTCTCCTCTGGTGGACTCAGCTCTGACATGTTGGTTTAGAAGTGATAATTCATGATTTATGTAATCAATCTATTTTTTCAATATCTATAAATCTCTATATATACTCTAACGAATCTTGGAAACGTCTACAAACTCGGTGCCAAAGACTTTATCCCAGAACTTTGAGGTAACGCCGAACCCGCGCTGGAAATCTTTGTAGTGGTGATCCAAGTGGTGAGTCTTCAGATTCTGGAAGAACTTGGGCAGTTGCACATGATGCAGGAAATAGTGTGTACAGTCGTAACATATATAACCCATGAACGCGCCGGCAAACACGCTCATTGCGTAGTAGTAAGGAAACACCACGTGAGCTAGTCGATACAACGGAGTAGCCAGGATGATCAGCATAGCAGGCGGCATTACCAGTCTGAGCTGGTCCATTGGTAAGTAGTGGTGAACGCCGTGTAAAAGGAAATGAATAGTAAATGCAATTTGGCTTTGGGGTAAGTTATCATCCAAATGGAACAAGAACCTGTGAAGTAAATACTCCACAAGTGTCCAGATGCACAAGCCCAGAACATAGAAGATAGCAGTCACTATTGGTGATAACCCTTTAGCAGCTAGGCTAATGAAATAAATGTCAGCGGGGACCCAAAGAAGAGGAATTGTGAACCAATAAGTTTTAGACAAAGGTTCCAGAAAGTTACCAAATAATGGAGCTGACCCGTTACCATAATGACGAGGTTTGTGTACCTGCTGAATATAAAATTCTCTAGTGAAGTTCCCAAAGATCATTTGTGGTAGTAAAGGCTTGTTCAAGTCTAAAAACTGGTTATTCTTGTAATCACTCTTGAAATCAGTCTGAATATTCATGGCAGACTCTGAGTCTAGCACATTGAACAGTTCCCGGGGCTGGCCACCGTTATTATCGATATCCTTGAGTAACTCCTTGGCTTCCAGATCAGTAGCTACCAGAGCCACTAAATAATCCTCGTCAAGCATCTCGTACGCAGCTTCGGAATGCTCGTGAGTGGCAATATCCTTCATAACCTCAGTGACATCTCGGCCGGCGTAGTCGGCAATAAGGTCACCACCGCCAGGGTGGCTATCCAAGAAAGCTGTAACGTCGTAGACTTTTCTGCCGTTGATACTGACCAGGACTTTGCTGGATTTGGCACTTCCAACCAGCTCTTCTTTGGTAATAAGAGGTAGCTGGACCATATTAAATGATTGAAATAACGAGTCTGACGTGTGGAAAAGAATAAATAAACAGAAAAATAGAAACCCTTGAATAGGAAAATATTTATAGATTAAGAGCGGGTCGGAGTTAGAAATAAAGTAGATTGGTTTTTTGGGTATATATTATAATTAGCTTCGAGTGTGAAAAATCACACTATTCCTGGAAAATGAACAAAAAAAAAAAAAAAAAAAAAAACTAATTGGGCATATTTCGACGCGTACAAAACCAGCAGCCGCTTAGAATTATACCGATGGTTACGAGAACAATAATAAGCTCACGTTTATTTGCCGATAAATGGACCTTCAATTCCAGAGTTTTCATGGAAAGCTAAACTTGAAAAAGAGTATATATATATATATATATATATATGTAACGCTAACCTGGAGTACCCAGCTCACAAAGGTAAAATAATAAATACAGCGCTGACTCCTTTTTTTTTTGTTTCATCTTTATACATTATCTTCATTCAAATCAGCATCCACCAGGTAGAACCAATCATTGTCAGGATAACCACTGCGGTTATAACACCGGCGCCAGCTCTATCCTTTGTACCCAGAACCAGCGGAGGAGATGCTGTTGTTGTCGAGGTAGAGTTTGTGCCTGCTGCTGCGTTACCCTCCGAGGTAGCACCGGAAGATAAAGCATATGGCGCGTCTTTATCATGAATCAATAGCGTATTGAATGTATCCAGAGCACTGATTTGCTCACCAAGCCCGTACATACCGTCCCAGCCCCAATCACGCCAGTCCATACCACAGGTGTGTCCGTCGTAGCCTCCGGAACAACTTGCGGCAGCCGCTAATGCCGACTCCTGGATATAAGGATTAATTGTATCGTACAATGAGGGCGCTACTAGCATGGCAGTACCCAAAAGTCTCGAGAAAATACCCTTGAAGCATCTTTGATCATTGTTGCACTTGTCTCCAGTCTGACAGGCTGCTTCGTACATGACCTTATCGCTGAAGAATACCGTGGCTCTCTGCCAAAGCAGGTTGGCACGGTCTAGCCAGTACTGTTCTTCAGTGACGTTATACAAGTAGGCGCATCCGGATATGAAAAGAGCGTAGTTATAAGTCCACTCTAGTCTGTGGATACCCAAGCATCCGGTACTAATATAAGCACCATCAAACACGCATAGCGAGTTGTTTGTGGCATTATTGTAAGGAGCAACAAACCCGATAGTAGTGGACCAGTTCCAAACACGCTCGCACCATTCAACGAAAGTAGCGTTGGTGCCTCCAGTGTAACGAGCTAATCGAGCTCCAATGTTGAACAGACACCCGTTACTGACAGACGACTTGTAGTTATAACCGGTGTTCCAGGTGTAAATCTGCCATCTTAGACCACCACCGCAGTATCTGGTGTCCCATCGGTCTGCCATGGTGTTAAACACAGCCTGGGCCAGGTACGCCCAACTTGGGTAATCGCCCACGGGATTACTGAAATTTTTCTCTGCAGCTTGCATGGCAGCGACTCCCCAGAACCCTTGATCGTCATTTCCCTCGGTGGTGGACTGGTTAGCCGGCATGTAGTTCCAGTCAGGGCCGGTCTGATACAGCATACTGGATTTAACCAGGTCGTTGAAAGTATCGTTGCCGGTGTAGTATCCGTAATCAAGCAAAGCTCCCCACGCAACACCGGCTTCCCACCAGTAGTAGGGAGCCTGGAACATTCCGGGAGTTTGCCCGGACTCGTTTCCATTGTAATAATCCAACATACCCTGGGCAACCAGTGCCTGGGCCTTGTAGATGGATGCTCGGTCGGTGAGAGATATGTTAACGGCGTGACAGCAGCCCAGCAGAGCCGTCAGCAAGATACCAGCTAGCTTATTTCCAAACATAGTTGTCCAGTGTAAAACGAGAGTGTTGCTGGGTTTTTAAGAGTATGTGTATATTGACGCGTTTTCCTTAGTTCATTCAGTTTCCGCGCGCAACCTCTGAAAACAAATGACAGTGTTTCGACGTTTGCACCCTAACGTTCCTAACGTTCCTAACGTTCCCAAACAGACCAAAAAATGCTGCTTTAAAGATAAAATAAAAAGTCCACAAAAAAAAAAGTGTTGACAAAGGGTAGCCTTGGGTTATATAAAGCAGGAGAATTCTTTTAAATATTGAGTAGAAAGAAGAAGTGAGGGAAAAAAAAAAAATTTAAAAATAACTGTTCAAATCACGATCATGAGAATCTGTGTCTAAAGGCCCAAGCTGCTAGTATTTCTGATTATGTCATTTTTTTTTTTTTTTTTTGTAATTTTTATTCCCCAGCTCGAGTGCCAATGGCCAGCGAGTTTGGTTTACTACAATTATACATGGTCTTCTTCAAGTAACCTGTTGCTTCTGCAACCAGACATTGCAGAAATCGTAGTTCAAACTCTATCTGAAACTCTAATACTCCATAGTCCGTTTTATAGCGTCGTAGATCCGAATCACGTCGGGCACTTGGAATGGTTCGAACACCAGGCCTATGTGTGTGTTTGTGCCGGTCACTTTAGCTATTGGAGCTTCCAGGCTTAGGAAACAGTCTCTTTGGATTTCAGATGCAAGTTCAGAGCTGATGCTTGTAGAAGACGGAGCTTCGTGGGCCACGACACATCTGCCAGTTTTCACCACGCTTTCGTAGACGGTCTTCCTATCCCAGGGTACTATTGTTCTCAGGTCAATGACTTCGCAGGCTATCCCGAGTTTTTTATGAGCAAAATCAGATGCGGCCAGTAGCTTGTACAACATTGGTCCGTATCCTATAAGAGTTATATCTGAACCTTGCTGGAGAATTTCTGCCTTGCTTAACGGTAGCTCGAAATCGCCATCTGGCACTAGTTCCACGCTAGCTCTGTATAATGCTTTTGGCTCCATGAAGATCACTGGGTTGGGGTCTCTAATCGAAGCCAGCAGTAACCCCTTAGCTTGGAGTGGAGAGCGCGGCATAACCACTTTCAAACCAGGGCAATGAGCAAAATAAGCTTCACCAGACTGCGAATGGTACGGGCCACCATGGCCTATAGCTCCACAGGGCATTCTTATAGTCAGACCACCGCAGTTGAACTTTCCGCCGCCGCTTCTGTAGCGGTACTTTGCAGCCTCGTTGACTATCTGGTCGAAAGCGGGGAAAACATAGTCTGCGAACTGGATTTCAGCAATGGCAGTGTTGCGACTGCTAGCTGGCGTGTTGTTGCGACTTGTGGTTGCTGCTGCGTAGCCTACGGCAAAACCAACAATGCCTTGCTCGCAAAGCGGAGTATTGAATACTCGGGCAGGCCCAAACTGTTGCTGCAGGCCAGTAGAACACCGAAACACTCCACCGAAAGCCACGTCTTCGCCAAAGAAAATAGCCTTCTCGTCAGTTTCCAAAGCAATACGCAAAGCGTCGTTTATAGCAGTGTACATGTTGATACGTTTGGACGAGCCTCCGTTCTTGATGCTTTCTGGCAGCTCTGAATTCTGGGATATACGCTGCGAGGTTGCTGCAAGAAACGGCGCTTTGGCAATTTCAACTACATTAGGCGACCCTGCGACGTTCGTAGAGAACCTTCTTACTAGCCTTAGTGTGTGCATTGTGTATATAGGGTTATAAGGATGTAGAGCTGTGATCAGGAGGTTGGTTGATTTATATATATAAGCATGTATATGGCTATTGACGGATGAGAATGCGGGGGAAAGTGGTTTTTGACAGCCGTTGCTGATGTAATCAGGAGTTGAAGCACCGAGAAATAAGAAGAGTACAAGTATATAAGAGAAGAAAGACTTAAGGGCACTCAGCAGGTCATGTGATTCCAGAAGAGTGGTATTTCATACTGAAACCCGTGACTTGGATTTCTGCTGCAGAACACACGTCTCACGTGATCCTGAGGTTATTAATATTATGACACACGTCTCACGTGATCCTAAGATTATTAATATTATTATGACACATAGATCACGTGATCCTAAGATTTCATTCCTGCTCAGTGTCCCAGAGAAAACGCCAGCTCTTAATTCTGCTAACGGCGGCTAAATCTGCGCTTAAAGGGCAAAGAAGTCCTGACGTCAGAGGCACTATTTTTAGAGTACCGATTTAAAGTTTTTTTAGTGGCAGCGTAGCAGAAAGGGGAGATCTGCAGATTTGCGGGACCAAAGAGAAAAACCTAAAAGGCCAAGGTGAAAACTTTTTTTTTCTTTTCGCTTTCCGCCCTCGAGCGCGTTCCCAGGCCTCTTGTTCGACAAGTCTGGCCGCGTATGTATGAAAAATAGCAGGAAAAAAACAGAGTGAAAAATAGGTTGGAAAATAGAAGGAAAAAATAGAAAAACAACTGCGTCTTGTGGAAATATCAAACCCAAAAGGAACGAAGCTGTGGACCTGAGGAATGGCAGATTTCTGGGGGTATTTTCTCACGCAGAGAAACTAGGTTTTTCTTAGTGCTCTTCTCGTCCTGGGAAAAGGTCACTTGAGCCTTCTCTGTTTTAGCTTTCTATTCTCTTTTATTACTTTTTTTTTTTTCATTTATTTCTCATTTACTTTTTTTTATAGTTTTATTTTTTTTTTCTCTTGGTGCCTACTTCTCTCTTCTCCACAAACTCAACTTCTTGACTTTCACTTATCACTTATCAAAAATGTCAGACGGTTACAGTACAAGAAGTTCTAGCTCAGAGAAAAGAGCCCAAGTGGCAGCCACCGCTACGGCCACCTCCAAGTCTAGCACTGACGCAAGAGAAGAGCTCAGTATTGACGGTGGAGATCTTTACCATACCGTAGACGAGGTGCTCAGCAAGAAAATGACGCTGGTCAACAGTGCCATGAACGAGATTGGGTTCACTCCGTATCATGTAAAGCTGTTCTGCCTGAACGGCATGGGCTACGGCGTAGACAGTCTGCTGTTTTTACTGCAGTCGGTCACCCAGACCCAAATTAACCTCGAGTTCAACCACTCCTACTCGGCCCTGGTGTCGGCAAACTACGTGGGTCTCTTCTGCGGTGCGTTGTTCTGGGGGTTCAGCTCTGATATTATTGGTAGGAGAATAGCCTTCCATGTAACGCTTTTCCTGACCTCCACTTTCGCCATGGCCGCCGGAGGAGGGTTGACTTACACCGCAGTGTGCTCTCTTTCTGCAGTTTGCTACTTCGCTGCCGGAGGCAACCTGGTTCTCGACTCGGTTACCTTTCTGGAGTTTCTGCCGGCAAACAAGCAATGGCTTTTGACTTTTATGGCGCTATGGTGGGGTATAGGTCAGACCATCACTTGTGCAATTGCCTGGCCGCTCATTGCAAATTTCTCATGCACCGAGGCAGAATCTTGCACCAGGCAGAATAACATGGGCTGGAGGTATACCTACATCACCTGTGGGGGATTTGTCCTGCTCTGTGCAATGGCCAGAGTGTTTGTCATTCGTATGGTCGAGTCACCCAAATACGATATTTCAAACGGTCACGATGAACGGGTCATTGCTACTTTGGACAAAATTGCCCAGTCTGCAGGGAAACAGAACCCATTGACGCTGAAGGACTTGCAAGAGCTGGGACCAATCAGCACCGATAACAGTGGTAAAAACTTTTGGGCAAAGGTGAACCCAAGATTTGCGTTCAATGCTTTGATTTTCCATTTAAAGGGATTATTTGCAACAAAGACCCTGGCATGGTCAACGGCTCTGAATTTCCTATCGTGGGCAATTATTGGTCTTGCCTACCCATTGTTCAATGCATTCTTGCCTCAATACCTCAGTAGTAGAGGTGCCGAAACCGGTGACAGTTCGCTGAATACCACCTACAGAAACAATCTGATTGTAAATGTATGTTCCATTTTTGGCCCGGTTATTGGAGGTGGTTTGGTGGAGGTTCCAAAAGTGGGCCGGAGAGGTACTCTCTGTATCGGTGCACTACTAACAATGACATTTATGTTTGCTTACACCTCAGTGCGCACTGCTGCACAAAATTTGGGATTCTCCTGTGCAATTAATGTTTGTTTAAACATCTACTACGGTACCCTTTTTGCTTACACTCCAGAAGTCATGCCCTCGGCTCATCGTGCGACAGGTAACGGCCTCTCTGTGGCTTTCGCAAGAGGCCTGGGTGCTATTTCACCGGTGGTAGCATACTACTCAAACACAGCTTCGGCTGCACCTATTTATGTTATGGCCATTTTGTTTGTTGTTCTGGCCGTCATCTCTGCTTTGTTCCCTTATGAAGTCAGAGGTAAACATTCCGTGTAATTTTTATTAGGCATCTACAGTTATACATATATATATATAAAAAATATATAGACTATTTTATCTAACCATACCCGTTCACAGTTTACGAACTAGTAAAGAGGTAGCAGCTCCGCCGCCGTTACAAATTGCTGCCACTCCATATTGGCCCTTTTGCAAGTTATGCAACAGAGTGACCAATATTCTGGCCCCAGAGGCGCCGATAGGGTGTCCTAATGCAACCGCACCGCCATTTATGTTGACCTTGGTAGGATCTAGCCCGAGAATGCGATTGTTCGCAATAGAAACCCCGGCAAATGCCTCGTTGATTTCCCAAACAGATATGTCCTCCTTGGTCAGTCCTGCCTTCTCCAAAAGCTTCGGAATAGCCAGCGAGGGGGCAATAGTGAAATCAATAGGCGCAGTAGCTGCATCAGCACTAGCAATAACTTCGGCCAGTATTGGCGCACCCAACTGCTTGGCTCGTGTTTCAGAAGCTAACACTATTGCGGCTGCTCCATCATTGATGGATGAGGCATTAGCTGCAGTAATTGTACCCTGTTTATCAAATGCAGGCCGTAGTTTGGGGATAGCTTCGAATTTCACTACTTGTGGAGACTCATCATGTTGTACCAAAGTTTCTCCCTTTCTGGATTTCACGGCAACCGGTACTATCTCATCACTGAATTTCCCGTTTTCCTGTGCAGATATTGCCTTTTGGTAGGAGTTTATAGCAAAATCGTCCTGCTCTAGCCGAGTAATCCCCTCACGTTGGTTGGTATTCTCGCAGCAGTCGCCCATATGGATCTGGTTATATACATCCCAAAGCCCATCATTTATAATAGAATCAGTCAGCTGCTTGTTACCGAACCCTAAGTTTCTTGGTACATAGTAAGGTGAATTTGACATAGACTCGGTACCTCCAGCCACTATGACATCTCTATCGCCGACTCTTATTGCGTTGGCGGCAATTGCTGCAGATTTCAGTCCTGATGCACACACTTTGTTGATAGTGGTAGCTTCCACGGAATCAGGTAGCCCAGCTTTCAAAGCAGACTGTCTCGCAGGGGCCTGACCCACGCCAGCCTGTAAAACCTGGCCAAAATAAACCTCTTCAACGTCACTAGGCTTGATCTGAGCTCGCTCAACTGCCGCTTTTATGGCAATTCCGCCGAGCTCAGCTGCCGAAACTGATTTCAGCACTCCATTGAAGTTTCCAATAGGAGTTCTTGCTGCTGAAAGTATAACTACTTTTTCAAGCAGCCTTGACTTGGTATGGAATTCTCGCCTCAATACTTGCATTTTTTGGTCTTGAAAAGTGTGAAGGTAGGAAAAATGTGGAGAAGTTCGGTTATTATACATTTTCGGTATTTCGGTGTGCTTTCGGCAGGATCTTTAAATTTTACGTAATCTGCCTGATTGGTTTTTTTTCTCTCCAGAGATTACATAATCAGCAGTCCCCTTGGTTACCTAGCAAAATAAATGAATTAATTCAGAATTCTATTTGTATAATCATGAAACTTTTTTCAAACTCTTCTCTCTTTTATTATATTCACTTTTGTGACTTTACCTGCAATGGCTGAGCTTCAAATTCTGTAGCCTAGGTTTCTAGCAATTCACTTTTCTTTATTATGATCCCATTCTTTCTTTCTCTTTATATAGCTGCTTTCGTATGTAGTTCTGGCATTATCGAAGATCCATTGAAGTTTGTTATACGGTAGTCTATGGATTCAAAAGTATGCCTAGATCAACTTTTCCCCGAGAGAAGAATCAGATTTTATTCTTAATTGAACAGGATCAGTCTAGCTTTGTAGGACTGAGCTTCTGTTTGAATATGGGGGGATACATTCCATTACTTTCTTTGGTCATAGTCTAAAACAAAAATTATTCTGGTCATGGCCATAACTTATACCGTCGGTCTATAAAAAACCTGCCTTTTCGCACCTTTTTTTTCATTATTTCTTTCTCTCTTTCTTTCTTCTTTACCAAACTACACTTTTATTCTATCCCTTGCTTCGCTATAAAACTATCCATGGATCCAGCATTTGAATCAGCGCTTAACCAAGCGTGCGAACCTGAGTTTGACTTCAACGAATTTGTGAGTCTCAACAGCCCCGAACCAACCTGTTTGGAACCAAGCTGTCTGGCACCAGAGTGTTTAGAACCAGAGTGTTCGACGCCAGAATGCCTTAGTGGTGATATCCTTGTTGTTTCAGTTGAGAAATCAACCGAAATAAAGTCTGCTGCACAGGAGCCGGATTTCATCCAAGAACTAGACCTGAGTGCACAAGAAGCTTTATACCTTGAGATCTTTGGAAATGATACCACTCTTGGTGATTTTGACCTCTGCGCACATGACGGCGGAAGCATGTTTATTGACGACTTTACACTTGATGATAATACCCAGACTTTACTGTACCTTGACGCAGTAGAGAACCTCAACGAAACAATTATGGAGTGTTGTTATGGGGGGTTATTTGAACAAACAGCAGGTGTGAGCTAAGTAATATAAGGCTGATGTGATTAAAAATGGTGTGCTGTTAATATTATCAACAGTAAATGGATTTGTACAGAGCTGGAGAACCTTTGCCTTAAATAGATGAATTAATGATTTGATGTTAGCATTTGTCATTTAGCTAGTTTTCTGCGTGGTAGTTGGTATTTTCAAGTAGTAGTTTATGGCAGAAGATGTATGAGAAAGTGGTGAGACCGTCTGAACACAGAGCTGGCCAAACTGTAACTTATGCATTTGTAGTAGTATACTTATATCCCAAGTCTACCAAGCTCGGACCAGGTTGGAAAAACGTGACCCAAACGTAGTCTGCTAAGTCCCAAGTATGATTATTTTACACCGGCTACATGTTGCCATGGCCGAATAACTCAAGCTAGTGGCAGTTTTAGCCACACGCAAGACCTGACATTGCATTGTCATGAAAAATTTGATATACCCATGAATATCCCTTTTCTCTCTTAACTGAACTGTTAATACGTGCTTGCTGCAAATTTGACAAATACATTCAACTGTTATTTTGGCCTCTCTTGTTGTCTTTATAGCCTAATCTTGAGTCAGTATCGCTTAAACCGCTTTGTATATAAAATTGTGCTTATCTCTGAATATGCTAATTTCAAATTTAATATGATTATCAATATTAATCTGCATATATGCATGCCGATATGCAGGGTCTCTCGGCCGATCCCTTTGACAGATTGATAATCTTGTGGAGAACAATAGTATATATATATCCACTTCAACACTGCAGGCATGTAAATATATATTTATATATATATTGGTTTTGGCTAGTATGGGCATTTCAGTGAATAATGGGTATAACCAAAGTGTGCTGTCACAGTTCGGATACCAAATCTACAGTAACGGCACTTTATCGAACGGTACAAACTGTTTTCTAAGTTTCAACAGCTATTACCCGGTTTTGAACGCGGATGGGAGTTTCAACAATACTACTGCCTGTGATTCGCCTGTGCTTGGGATTAAGTCCCGCGGTGCACTGGGCATTGCCTGGGCGATTGCAATGCTTGCTACAGTACCACTGACGATTTACAACATGCGGAAGCACGGGGCGAAGTTTGCTAATGAAGTCAAACCAACCTATGGTAGCAGGAAACTACAATGGTACTGGCTGCTAGTGCTGACTACTGTATGTGCTCTTGCCGGGTTTTTCTCAATGGATATGGATAGAGATTATATCCAGGGTAAGTCACTTTCCTGCTACGGAGCGCTTTACAGCACAACGCTACCAGTTGCCTCAGCTATGGTGTGGGAACTTGCAAGAAACTGGGGGTCATTTGAGTCCAGAAAACTCATTGTGTTAAACCGGGAGTACCTGTATGACAGTAATGCATGGTTTAATCAAAAACTGAATTTCTTAATGCCGGTTGGGTTTTATATTTCAAATGCGGTTTCATTTCTGTTGACTGTGTTTAGAAACTGGAAAGTGAAATCTACTGATTCCAATGTAAAAATTGATACTGACAATAGATGGAAGGTTGGCGTGATTTTCGGAGCAATTGCATGGTTACAAATCATTGTGGAGATTTCCAGAGTTGCAGCAAGTAATAAATATTCCAGGGGTGACTTCTCGCTGGTGCTTGTTGCAAATATGTTATTACTCTTGATTCTTCTTTGTTTCCATATAACAATCGTGTTTGATACCAGTCTATCACCGTTCAACCTTGACTGTAGCGTGGCGTTTGTTGCAACCATGGGATACCTGCCAACTATACTGATGGCGCTCATTGTGAACATATCAGGGTTGGTAAACAAAAATGAAGATAAGTATATCTCTGAGCTACAGACACGGGAACGCAATAATTATATCGCATCAGTTGCGGCTGTGCGAGAGCATTTGAAACCATTGAATAATTTAATACCAGATGTTTGAGATATTTCAATACTGCAAGTGGTAATATCATGTAAACCAGGTTAGATGCAAAGAAATGAAGAAAAAAATGAGCATGAATAATGCATCATTCAACTGCCAAATAATAAAAAAAAAAATGAAAAATAAAAAATTATCAATGACTCAAAATGAATTCACGCTCCTTTTCAATTCTAGACAAGACTGCATGTCTTGCTAGTAGTCTCAACTCAGACTTCATAGCGTCTGTGACCTGGTTGCTAGGGTTCAAGTCCGGTGTATTATTAAACGTCAGCTTTATATTTGAAATTGATGCTTTGGTCCTCAAACCTTTACCGGGGATCACTGACGGTGGCGGGGAGGTTGGTTCATGAGAATGCACAACTGCCAGCTGGACAGGACTAGGGGAGCGCGAGGGTGTACGCGGTGACGTTGACCTTTTGAGCGACTCGTTCTTCCTCTGAGGTCGCAAGATTGGTGTGGTGGGAGTTTTGGTTGGTGATTTGGGTGGAACTTTATTTGGAGTTCCCTTGTGGTTGTTGATGCTTGGCTGCGGTGGTTTTCTTTGGGTGGTGGGTGAACCCTGGTCATGGCTATCACGTCGCAAAAAATGACTAAAAGCGGCACGCTCCGGCGACGACGGAGGTGATGGTGACGGTGACCTCGTTATATAGCATGCTTTATCCTGTACCAGCTTCTGTTGCTGCTGCTGACGTCTTTTCAGGGAAGCTCGATACAAGCGGTCAGTTTGAACTTCAATAGCCAGGTTTTCCAGGTATCTCTGGATAACTTTAGCACGATCGTCCTTGTTTCGGTCAAATTGTTTCCGAGAGATGGAGCTGAGTGCATCCTGGGCAATTCGTCTTTTAACTTCCATATTAACTCCATGCTCAACATAAATAGTAGACTCGCTAAGACACTTGATGTATTCCAAATCAGAACATGCAGCACCCAATACTTTAAACTCAAACTTGTGTGCACCGAATTGTGGTAAGGTTTGTATATCTTTGGGTACCCCACTCAAAATGCATAAAGATCTAAACTTGTTCTTGGCCCAATCAACAAGCATTCTATGCTGGTCCTGAGTTAAAATTCGTTCAAACTGTGATTTGTTGTACATAATGTCCAACTTTGTGCGCTCCATCTCAGAAATTCCCTTAAGCCCTGGTCCTCCTCCGGTATCTGAGGTCTTGTCGGCGGGATTGTTGACATCAATGTTTTCAATATTTTCGCGAGATTTATCCGTAGCAGCATTGCCAGTAGCGGCACCGCTGCTGGCTTTTATGGCGGCGGGAGATTTCACAGACCCACCAATCTCGCAACGCCTGAACATATACAGCAAACTCTTGATTTGTAGATCCACTTGGTCCTCGTGCTCGCCCTGTCGATATGTAGGTATAGACATGGATGGGACATTGGTGAGACTGCTTAGAGGCCACAGCAGCGTGATAAGGGAGTTCATATTTCGCTTATTGGACAGAATAAGGAACTGCAAGTATGCTCAGAGAAAGCAATGCAAACCAGATATGCAGTGAGCAAATTGAGCAAATTGACTTAGACACAACCAGCCAAGAAAGAAAGAAACAATGTAGACTGTAGCTACAAAAAAAAGTCCAACAATGAGTGAAAGAGTCCAAGCTGAAGGCAAGAATGAATGATTTGTTTGTGTTTTCATCCAAGATCTATCTCTATCTAAACATATTTGTGTACCACCTACATTTACACAATATACCAAATTTGCATTGGTCAAAAAAAAATCGTCAATACCAAAAATGACTAATGATAGTGATGAGTTTACGTAACAATCTTCTTTGTGGTTGACGCGTGCAAGTCGCGTAAGCCGGTTATACTTAGAGCGTACCACGTTTGAGTTTAAGACATTCATAAGCTTATAAGGACAACAGATATGGCATATGGCCAGATCTTTTTTCTTTGTTACGAACTTCAAAATAGCTACTATTAAGCTAACAGCTTGACGCATGGGCACATTTTTTGCACCCATTGGTGACTTGTATAAATCAATAAGTAGTGAATAAGATACATCAAACGCAGTCGTCATGAGAAAAAGCAGGATTCAGCATGAGCCTTAACAAAGTCCCTGTATCTGAGGAAAGCATGTGTTGTTTATCGAGTTCTTACTGATTCGGTCGACTTCATTTCGAAGAGCTTTCGAATCAGCCAGTAAATCCAGGCTGTTGTCAAATCCTATATCTGAGAAGTACGAGTGTTCCTTTATCGGGCTATCTTACCACTGATTCGGTCAACTTCATCCTGAAGAGCTTTCAAATCAGCCAACAAGTCTGGTGCTGATGATATGTTATTACCGGGCTGCTGTCCGATAGCAGGATAAAAGCTGGCCAGGCTGCCTAATGCCGAGCCATTACTGTTCTGGTTATTATTGTTATTGTAGCTGTTGCCGTTGCTGTTATTTGGATGCATTGCATTTGGCGGTAATGATGGTGCACGTCTTCTTGATGGCGGCGGCGGTGGTACTGGTGGTCTCGAACCTGGTCTTGACCCGCTGACCACTCTACGAGGGACCGGTGGCGGCGGCGGTGGTAGTAGCGAAGATCCTGGTAAATGCGAGCTGCTGGTGTTGGGAGATCCGCGAGATGGTACTGCAGGTCCGCCTCGTGATGGTGGTGGTGGGGGCTGGTTATAATGCTGCTGGGATTGAAATTCACCTCCCAAATGTGATTGTGAGGCTTGTGGGGATGAATTTATTGAAGATGGTGCTGAGTACGGTGTCGCAAAAGTTCGAGTAGGTGGTGCCAAGTAGCCCTCTTGCTTGTTTATCGAGTCTCCTCTGACTCTATTGATTGGCGGCGGTGGCGGTGGTGGTAGTAGTACTGAATGATTGTCAGTACCTATGCTAGTAGTGCCTATGCTAGTAGTATTGCTTGCTGACCCATTTGACTGATTACCTGCAATACTGGGGAAATTCATAATGTCGGGAGATGGCGACGGAGATAGAGAACGGAGGAACTCGTAGCCTGGGTTATTTAATAGTGTCGGGAGTTTAGAAGTTCCTGCCACGTTGGATACCCCATTATGCAAAACACTATCAATATTAACATTTTTGAAAGCTCCATCTATTTCCACATCTTCTTCCTCCTCCTTAAAATCGCCGTCATTGTCGTTATTATTATTACTCCCACTTTGCTCGGCTGCTACGTAGTCCTCGTATTGCTGCTGCTGCGGTAGTGTTACTGCCATTGCGCGCCTTTGAGACTCTGATTGTCTTCTTAGCTCGTCTAAGCTTCTGGCAGCTGCCTCAGCTACTTGAGGCGGACCCGCGTCGAAAGTGACTCTCTTTTTCTTGTGGCTTGATCGTTCCGGATCATCTGCCAACTCTGCCTCCTCTGTTGTGTCGTCTACTGTATCGGCTGTTGCCGCTGCTGCCGCAGCCGCCGCTGCTGCCTCCTTTTCAGGCATGGTTCCGGTCATTATAAACTTTGTAAATGCATCAATATCTAGTTTCTTCTTGCTGGGTGGCTGTGGTAACAGTTTCGGTTTAGCAAACGGGTTCCCCGGGGTGGAAGTCCCTGTGCTACTACTACCACTACTGCTATTCCCATTTCCTGAGGAAGGTCCGGCTGTTTTGCGTTTCTTGGATAAAATCGATTTGGGCTGAGGCACAGGAGCTTTCTCGAATATCAAACCCACGTCAAATGGTTTCCGGTTGATAATCATATGGCTAACCAGTCGTAGTAGTGCATAAAACTGTGCCGGACTCAACGTTGCGTTTTCATTTTCGAATAACTCAACAATACTTGCTCTGTCATTCGAATGTAATCCGAAATTATCCACGTATGACAGCAAGTCTTCTAATTCAACAGTTTGCTTGGATTTCCGTAGTAATAAGTCCATGTACCATCGTGGATATGACCGAAGCTCATCTTCACTGAGTCCTAGTGTTTCAACTTCGATTCCATCAAGAACCGAAAGACCCCCTCCATTTTCCATGTTATAAACAGAGTATATATATATCTTGTTTCTAAGGATTGAGAGCTTGATGTTTGGAGAATAGGTTGAATATGTAGCACTGCCAGTGGACGGGGCCAGGTGGAATAGTGAAAAAGATCGAGTGCTTAGCTATATTTACAAGCTATATATATATAATTTTAAGCTGTGATTTGCATGCAGCAATTAATATTCGCATCATCGCTAATGCGATAACGCGACAGCTTATTCAGCCAAGGAAAGTTCAAGGCTTCACCTATTCTTTGTAGACGTCTTCTCTCTACATGTTCAAATATATGTCTGAAAATAAATAAATAAATTTTTTGTATAATGCTATTTTTCTTTTTACTGCAGTAATTCTGGTGGTGATGGAGGTTGCCATTTACCAGGCTGATACTTAAAAATATCAGCCCCTGGGAGTGGTTTCACCAGAGCCTCACTCAAATCTCGTTCAACTTTGCAATGCTCCAAGGTTTCGGCTGGAATTTGTTCACTAAAGTGATCCATGCCCGTTGCAAATTGAAGTACCATGCCCGTACCCATATGCCAAAGTATATGACAATGGAAAGCCCAGATACCAGGGTTATCTGCTCTGAACCTGATCACAGCATGGCCAAATCTGGGTATAGTCAAGGTATCTCGTTTCACAGGGTCCATCTCATTCAGTTCATCCCCACGGTGCCATTTGCCATTGATGGTTTTGGGCTCATAGGTTCGCAAAACCCAGAAATCATGGCCATGTAGATGGAAGGGATGTGGTGATTCGTCACCGTTATTCACTACGAGCTCGACCACTTTCCCATAGGGTATATCCAAGACCATTTGGTCACCTCCGTATTTAGGATGACCTAGTCGTTGAGTTACAGTGGGTACCGGGAAAGTGTCATTAATATTGACAAGATCCAGGTCAACTAAAAGATTGGGTGCGCCAATAGCATGCGTGAAACTTGTCCGGTTGAAAAATGAAAAGGGGGCCAGTTGACGTTGATCCAAAATCATAATTTTAGCATTCACAATTATTCTCATGTCTGCTTCAGGTACTATTTCTTTGACTAATGGGACAAGTGTACCAAAATCAAGGCATAAATCTGGCGAGGTATCTGGCCATGGCTGAGAAGCTTCCAGAGTACTGAGAGGTCCCCGTTTCGGGAAAAGACTTCTTATTGCAGAGGCAGCCCAATTCCTGCCGTCATTATAGTTGATAATTGCTTTCACCGTGTAGTCCAGATAAATGTTTTTGTAGTTAAAGCATTCATCGTTCATGGTCGCTCTGAAATAATACTGACCGCGACGGTCAGAGGGCTCTAGCAAAACAGAGTATCGCTGACCCGCAGCGATAGGAAGAATCTTGGTGAATTTAGGCTCAACTAGTGTTGAATCAGCTTCAATTACATTCAGTTCACGATCATCAATAGAAACTCTGAAATTGGCCATGACAGAAGCATTAATCAGTCGTAAACGGTATCTTTTTCTTGGATTTAGCTCAAAC
Organism: Groenewaldozyma salmanticensis; assembly: GCA_003708315.3. Classification (NCBI taxonomy): domain Eukaryota; kingdom Fungi; phylum Ascomycota; class Dipodascomycetes; order Dipodascales; family Trichomonascaceae; genus Groenewaldozyma; species Groenewaldozyma salmanticensis. The sequence continues at coordinate 256,624 of PPNW03000010.1, forward strand.
TCAAATGGGCGTCCTTTATAATCAATACAAGGATACGATCTTGAATTATTGGTAAACTTGTTGCAATCAAAGATACCCTGGCCATTAATTAGCCCATTGTCTGGGACAGGTTCCTGCTGGGCGCTTTTTTTGGACAAGTAGTAATCCATAGAGTCATCACCATTCTCGAAATAATGGTCATGCAAGATAAGCACTACATCTTCAATTCCCTTGTCTCTTGCAGCATCAGAAACAATCAGCCCGCCAAACATACCATCGCTTCTTTGAGTTCCTAAATGAGAGTGCCACCAGAACGTACCGGGCTCGTCTACAGTGAATCTGTAGGTGAAATTGTTGGCTGGGGGGACTCCACACTGAGTGATACCCATAGCTCCGTCCATGGCGTTTGATCCACGCTGCTTGATTCCATGCCAATGTATGCTAGTAGACTCCAATCCAGGTAGATTATTGTGCACTACAACTTCAATTGTATCTCCCACGTTGGCCTTAATATTCGGGCCAGGAAACTGGCCATTCACAAGGGTCATGTTTTTCAAGACTCCACCGGGAGCTAACAGTACTTTCTCAACAGTCCATTCATAGTGACGTACAACATTGTTGTTATCACCAGGTTCAAACTTGAGCCCATCAAACATTAATTCACCATGTCTAAGGTTCCTCCAGGTCACACTTAGCCAGAGCAGAAAAGCTCCTGTTAAAGCTGTCAGAATACCAATACGTGTTACTCTATCCCTTGACTTCATTTGAAGCACAACCTCGTTTCTTGATTAAAAAAAAAACTTTTTGAAAAGTGAAAGAGCCCGTTTTTCAGAAGACAAATATCTAAACTCTTCGCACTTTCGCCGCAACTTCGGTAGAATATCAATGGCAAAAGTCCAACTTCAGCCCAGAGCCGTTGAATTCGAAGCTACATTTTTAGCATGAGTTTGCCAGATTAGCCAACCAGAGGCTGCTTATTCCTGTGCTGCATCTCGCTTATAGGAGACGCGTCAGAACTGCATAAGATATCAATCAATGATATCAAAGCTGTTTCGGATTACTCAATTCCAAAGTGTCATGGCCACAGTATTTCTGACCTAAAACAAAATAAACCTGAAAACATCAAAAGTAACATTTGAGTAAATCAGCCATTCGATGATGTCCATCTCGAAATTAACCGAAGCCTTGCGTCGCACGTTTGTCAATCGAGCCAGTAGAGACCCTGAGCCTATTCCACGTTGTACCTGATGCATTTAAAACCATTTTCCCCCCGCATGTCCAAAGTGATAGGAACTCCGGGTGAAAACGTCAAGCATCTGATGGACAATTAAGACCGTAGACGTTGGTGCTCGTTACGGAATATAATCCAGGAACAGTTACGCCGCACCACGATCTCTCAGGGGAAAATTAGATCGACGTTAGTTTTTATTTTCATAAGGTTGATCTCTCAGTTTAAGACACACAGAGATTTTGTGAGTCTTCTCAAGATAGCTGTCAAAGCTCATATTCAAAGCAGCTTTTTTATAAAACTGAAACGAAACAGAAAAATTGGCAAGCCGCAGGAGGTAGATCAAGGAGTCAGTTTCTTATGTTTATCTGTTTTCATTTTACCGGTCTTGTTTTCACGCGTCTCACGCGTCTCATTCGACTCCTGATACCATAGTGGATACTTGGGTATTCTCGAGCGCATCAATGCATGGCCCTCGTAAATAAAAAATTCCAAAGCATATTATATTGAGCTGTGGAACGTGGTAAATAACAACTTGACACTGTGTTGGTTAGTCGTCCGAATACAATATCTGCTCTGCGAGCCTGTTCCCAAAAAAAAAATTGAAATATAAAAGCCTCATACGCCAATGCGTTTTTACTCCTTCTAGTCCAGCAGGAGCTACTCAAAGTGGAAAAAAAAGAAGGCATCACACTCCTTATGAAGCTGGTTCTTATTCTCAGTCTGCTTTCAGCACTGGCTGCCGCTGACATTACTGAAATTGAGCATGTTGTCTTGTTCATGCAAGAGAACAGAGCCTTTGATCACTACTATGGCACAATGGCCGGCGTACGTGGTTTCCAGGATCCTAACATTGCCATCTCCAAAACTTCAGGAAAACCAATCTGGTACCAGCCTACCAATAAGTCCAGCAGTGGCTATCTTTTGCCCTGGTACTTGAGTGCTGACTCATCGTACGCAGAGAGTAACCAGTGTAGTGTAGGAGGGTCAAACGGTTGGGAAGCCAACCATCTGGCATGGAGTAACGGCACCAATGAGGGTTGGCCTTCTCAAAACACTCCTTACTCATGGGGTCATTATAGAAGAAGTGACTTGCCTGTTCACTTCAACTTTACTGAAACTTGGACCATTGGTGATATGTACGCTGAGTCCGTTATTGGCCCCACTCATCCTAACCGTTTGATTTGGAATTCTGGAACCATCAATTTGCCTAATGAACAGCCCGGAGATATTGAGGTAAATGGAGGGTTTGCTCTTGACAACTACGAGGGAGATGGTTGTGAAGTCTCTTCTTATAACGACGAGAAGTACTCGTGTTTCCCCTATAAATGGAAGACCGTTGTTGAGTATCTCGAAGACGTCGGCATCAGCTGGTTTGTATGGCAAGACACCAACAACTTCGGCACTAATGGCTTCCAGTACTTTGAACAATTTATCGACGCTGCTGATGATTCTCCTCTAACCTTGAAAGGAAACTCGTATCACGGCTTAGACGGGTTTTATCAAGCTGCTGCAAATGGTAGCCTTCCTGCTGTGACATACATCTTTGGCCCAGCTGAGCTGTCAGAACACCCTCCTTACAGACCTACTGACGGAGCCTGGCTCCAACAGAAAATCATAGAGTCTGTGACCAACTCCCCATTGTACAACAAGACAGCCTTGTTTATTACTTATGATGAGACTGGAGGATACGGTGACCATGTTGTTCCCTTCACCGCCCCTCAAGACACTCCTGGAGAATGGATCAACGATCCACTTGATCCTGAGTATAGCTTTGTTCCCTGGGGACCAGGTTACAGAGTCCCCTTCTATGTGATCTCCCCCTGGACTAGAGGAGGCAATGTCTTTTCCGAGCCCTCGGACCATAACTCTTTCCTTCTTTTCCTGGAGAAGTGGGCGTCAGAGAAGTTCAACAAGAACATTTACAACCCGCTCATTTCAGCATGGAGAAGAAAAAACATGTCCAATCTTGTCAATGTATTTGATTTCAAAAACCCCGACTACAGTGTCCCACCTCTCCTCAACGCCACTTATCCTCCTGTTTCAGCCACAGGTAGTGAATACTGGCTAGGTACTGAGTTGTGTCAAGCAAAATACGGCAGCGTATATCCTCCAATCCCCTACGGCAATCAGAGCGAGTCTGACGCCCTATGGACAGAAACTGGCTACAAGCAGCTCAGAGGAGCGCTTACTGAAGGCAGATACCTTGTATTCCAACTTGCCTCCAACAAAAAATGCGTCAAGAAATCCAATTACCTCTGCGAGCTTGCGGAGTGCCCATCTGACTTCCAGGACAGCGCAATCAGATTTATTGCACACCAAGTCGGTGATACTTTCAGTACAAAGTTTCAGCTTCAGCCAGTCGCTGAGAAATCAAGCTGGCTCAGTGGATTGACCTTTGGTACTATTCCGGTAGTTTTCGATATTGAGTATACACCCAATGGTTATACTATCGCTCTTGACGGACTTCATTGGCAATTTGGGTCTGGAGGTAACCCTTTCTTTAGCTCCGACCCGGTGTATTTCAACATCTACTCGGTCAGTAGCTAGATCTTCGTAGCCTTTAATATAGAGATATATATACAGTTGAAACCAATAATATACATTGTCTTAAACCTGGAACAAAAAAACCCCAGCAAGTCTTTTGTAAACTGTAAAATAATAAAACCCAGAAAGACGTTTTTTTGCGCGTAACTTCCAGCTGTGATATATGTCGGGGTTAAATTATAAGGTTTGAGCGCTTGAAGAAGTTGACGTTCAAATCAAAACAATCGCATCTCAGGTGGTGGATTTATTTATTTATATATATATAGAAGTACTTGAGCACTCACTTTTCTCATCATACTTATTTCGCTGTAAATATTTTGGAGGATTCAGAATGCAACGAAAATCCAAGTATGACGCTTCATCTGCTGCGGAGGTCAAGGAGTGGATAGAGACAGTCCTGGGTGAAAAGCTTCCAGAAGGAGATCTCATTGATGCTGTGAAAGATGGTGTGGTTTTGTGCAAGTATGTACAACGGGGCATATTCAGAATCAATTGACGAAACTAACAAGTATTAAAGATTGGCTAATAGCGTGGAACCAAAGTCTGCTCCTTTCAAGGTGTCCAAAATGCCTTTTGTACAGGTATGTGTGCATATTTTTTCGAACTAATCCGAAGTCAACTTACTAATGAGAGAAAGATGGAGAATATTGCTGCCTTTTTGCGTGCAGCGGAGAGAGTAGGTGTACCAGATTATGAGCTTTTTGAAACAGTTGACTTGTATGAGAAAAAGGACCCAGTTCAGGTGCTCATTACGCTGAGATCGTTTTCTCGCAATGCTCATCAGAAGAATTCGTCATTACCGGTTGTGGGGCCTAGGCTAGCGACTCCAGGCTCCCCCAAGAAAGAGTTTGCAAAAGCAGCAGAGATACCGGCGTGGAATACTAGACAGTATGGATACATGGGAGGGGCAAGTCAGAGTACTGAAGGCGTGGTGATTGGAGGAAGACAGGATATTATTACGGGTAAAGCAAAGCCTCAATCTACACCTCCTAATATCATGATAAAATCCAGCGAGCGCGTGAGTCAGTCTCCAACTCCCACAGCTGAAGGGAGTAAGTCTCCAGTACCTAGTCGCCTTAGTTCTTCTACAAGTAACAAGTCTTTGCATTTAGAACCAGAGGCGCCAAAAGAACGGGTTCGACAATATACCCCTTCAGGAGACTCTTCGGATAGTTTTAGCTTCGAAACCAGCAAGCAGTCGCCAAAAGAAGGATCACCAGAGGAAGCACCAAAGGAAGCATCACCGTCCCCAGCACCCCCTTCGCCGCCCAAAATTTCCTTTGGTACACCTCCCAAATCAAAACCTGAGAGTCCGCAGGATACTGGTACTAAGCCAAAAGTTCCGCGAAAGCCCATCCAGTTTTCATCGCCGTCACAGCAACAACAGACCCGACAAGAACAGCTACCAAAGACGTTGACTCTCGATCTCGACCGAGCTTCATCTCATGATGCTGCTGCTGCTGCTGCTGCAGAGACCCCAAGGGTGTCAATCTCGCTGAATAACAAAAGTCAACAGGGAAGTAGCAGCAGCGGATTCTCTACTAGGTCAATACCCAGACCTAAGGGTCCTCGAGATCCACCTAAGTCTATGTTTGGCCAGGATGACAGTAATGAAGGTAAGATCACAATGCAAGAACACAGCCAGCGTAAGAGCCCTTTTCTGATATCAAATACTAGTAGCGCACAACAAGTGGTAGGCGAAGAAGCTCTGGCGGATCCCTCGATATATTCGTATGATGAGGTTTATGATAACATGAAAGCAGCAACTGAGCGTAAGAAAGAGACAAGTTCTAGTAAAGAGGTATGTCTACTGAAATCTACCTTGAAAAACTCAAAGATTGCTAATAATTTTTAGTCTAAATATATAAACAATCTTCTGGAATCGAAGCAGATTCGTGACCGTGATTATGAGATTGCAAGGGACATTAAATTGAAAAGAGAACGTGAAGCAGAAGGTGGGCAGTTTGCTGACAAGGAGATGTTTGTTACATCTGCTTACAAAAAGCAACAGGAGGAGCTAGAGCGAGCCAAGAGTCTAGAGGCCAAGGATGATAACAAAAAACAAAGTATGGCTGGGTTTTACCGCAATGTACTAGATCGAGAAGAGGACTCTCACCAGACCGCCGTAGTAGCTGCTTCGAGTAAAGTCATTGACCAAAAGCTGCTGCGAAAAGCTGTTTTGGAGGAAACGAATGCGGAGAAAGCAGCTAGAATCAATAAAGAAGCAGGCTACGAGAAGGTCCAGCTAAATGATGAGGGAGAGATAACCGATGATAGAATGACACTAGGGGTGGGTCTGAATGTTTTATCTAAGCCTCCACCAGTTTCAACAACTAAAAGAGCCATGGAATTACCAAGAAGCAGCAGCCTGATTAAAAAGGACTTCTCAGAAAGAGCTATCCCAAAGGAATCACTACTCAATGAACACAGTGCTAAGCTTTCCCCAGCCGCTGCCAATTCCAACGAATCGGCCAAGGTTCGCAAGACTGATGATGCTGTACAGAGCGCAAGAGAACGATATTTGGCTCGAAAACAACAGCAGCAAAGCACCCAGAACCAAGAGCTACCTCATAAGTAATAAAAAATCGTTATCATTAATATTATACATTAGCTATTTACAGGTATTCATGGCCATCTTGTGATTGGCTTTGATTCGTAATTCTTGTAACTTGGAGTTACTGGTGCATTGATTTTTGTAATTCTTCGCGGGGTCCGATATTCTTTGAACTTGACATATTTTTGTTCTGGTATGTTTGGGGTTTTCTGCGCTAGGGAAAACTCGCTTTCAGAAGAGTCATGGGTAATAATATCCTGTTCAACAGTCCTTAATGTTGGCTGAACTGTTCTATCGGCTGGAGGAGTTTTCACATTTCCGGTCTGGGATGCTCTGTCAGTCGAGCTCTTCTCGGCAACTACTTTGCCACCAGAATTTGCCCTCTTCGGTCCCTGCTTTTTTTGTCTGTAGCTTTTCACGGCTTCTTGAAATGCTTCCTTGGAATTGCTCACTTGGGCTCGAAGAAAATCAAAATCCACAGCTCCAAGCTCATCAAACACTGGTTTCCGAGGCAGATACTCGTGCTTTAGATAAGGCTCGTTTGATCCAACAGGACTGCCCAAGTTGTCTGTTGCCTTCAGAAGTTGGCCTATGTCCAACGCAACACCATTAGGGATGGGAACGGGATTAGAAGGTGTAACACAATCCAGATCTACCTCTTTCCGCAAAACTTCGTCGATATCAACTGCTGAAAAAAATGCTACTGAAAGTGGCAAATCGTTGATGCCCACTTGCTGGCAGAACATGGCTCGAGTCCAGAGGTTGCTGATTTGGAGAGCTAAAGCTGCTCTATACTGGTCCTCTTCTCCCACCAAAAACCGAATTTCATCATGCACAGTAATGGATAACCTTGCATTGATGTTATAGCGAGCGATTAGATAATGCATGGACGCTATCAGCAGATGCAAGTAATCTACTCCGGATGATTGAATTGACCAGTTTATACGAGATGTCAGGAAGTTGGAGTTTCCCTCGAGGTTAGCCTTGGTCAAAGCTTTTGTAATTCCAGCACCCAACACCGGAGTTCTGGGTAAGTCTTGTTCAGCTAAAAATTCTAGCCGGTTGAATACCACACTTTCACTGCCACCATGCCAAAATTTCTTGTCAAACACTTTCGACTTGGCAGAGGCACCTTTAGTGGCTTTGTACAAGTTTTTGGCTGTCTGCAAGGATTCTTCGTCACTCAAGGAATTATTGAATTGTTTGAGAAGCTGGTTGGCAAAATTAAGGCCTGCTCCATAGATGCGGCCATAGTTGAAAATTTTGGCTTCATTTCGTGAAATTCCCAAAATATTAGCGGTCTTGGAGTGCAGATCAGTGCCCTCGCTCTTGGTTCCCTCCAAAGTCATCCAGCCGAGAGGCGTACCTCCGTGAATACCAAAAATAGAGTCACCAAATAAACTAGCAATCCACAGCTCCTCAGAATCAACATCAGCACCCACGAATTTGTAGCCCTTGGGTACCTTTACATTAGCTTTCAACTCACTTCCGATTCTACTCTTCTTGGCGTTGCTAGCAGTCAGCCAGCAATTTTCAACCGCACGTCTAGTAATAGTCCCCATAGGAACAATACTTGGCAGAATCATGCCAAACTTAGGATCCGGTATCCCCATGTCAAAACGATCTTGGGAATAAACAGCCATCTGCGATTTTATACGTTCGCGCGAAGATGTCCAGTAAGAGCATTGTGCATTGAGGTTTATTGCTCTTTGTGCATACTCGAGTTCTGATGCAAGTATTCCCTTTTCAAAATATTGAATGTAACCCTTGGCCATGGGGTTGGTACATCTTGCTCCACAGCCATCTTTGTGGGGAACCTTGAAAAAGGACACATCCGTTCTAGATGTGAAAGGAAGGTCCGCTGTTTCTAAAGGGTTTCCCTCACATTCAGTATAATTTTGCTGGACAAACCGAGCACGGTCCGCTCTATCGACCGCAAAAGTCCATCCAAACTTTTTCCACCACACTACGGGCCTACCTTCCCACTGTAATCTCAATAGTATAGGTGCAATTCGCACTCGCACAGACAAATTCATGTCTTTGGTTTTGAACAGGTCTTTGTACCAATTGGGGTAGCCTGGTAGCTTTTGGTTTTTGACCATTACCTTTGGATCTTCTTCATTTTTACTTTTCTTGTATCTGATTGGTTTTACTGTCCAGTCTAGCTGAGATAGCCAGGGGTCCTTTTCTGGCTCGGGAGCACTCAAGGCCTCCTCTGCAAGCTTTTGTAATGTCTGGAAAATCTCATCAATGTTTTCTTGGTATTTTGCTTCTGAGCGTTCCAAGTATTCTTCCCATGATGTGGAAATGGGTAAAAAAGTCGAGGTCAAATGTTTCAACGCACCAAAACTGACAGGATGTGGACAAACTTTCAGAAATAAAGGCAGCAATTTTTGCGCTACCTTGTATGTCACCTCCGTATCTTTGGCACAGTACAATACCAACTCATCAAGTTTTTCCAATACCTCCTCCTTTTGCAAAACTCCAAACTCGTTTCTTACATCTTTGTCAATATCAATGTTACAGTGAAGCTTTGCCACATCTTTCAAATTATTCAGAGCACTGGAGTTCATCCAAGGATTAATTGCAAGTTCTCCTCTCCAACCTTCAGTGTTGAGCAGCATATTGGGGTCCTCCAATGAATCCATTTCCTCCTGTTCCATTTTCTTGAGCTTTTGAACCCTGCCATATTTTGAGCGCTGTGTCGAGGTCATTCCATTAGCAGCAATATGCAAAGACATTGTATCCAGAAAGAAATTGCCCGACTCTTTGATATGGTATTCCTCTTTTACGCGTTTCCTGTCATAGGACACATTATGCCCTATAACTATAGAATTAGTTTTGGAGTTTGAGCTAGACAGAGGTATCAATTGCTCCGGTTCACCATCAAATAACCAAGGTGATAGCCAAGAATACCATGCATTAGCAGAAACAGCTGTGGCTATCACTGCATACGGATTCTCTTTATACAGAACTTCAGTATCCATAACCAATGCATCTTCATCTGGGGCCCCTACAGACATTGGGTCCTGGCCTTTGACATATTTGGTCCATCCCGGCTTTTTTACAAAATTTTGGGGTATCGAGGGGATTCCACTCGCCATAAATTTCTGAGCATTACTCAAATAAGGTTCTGACATCTCCCTGCCTATGCGATAAAAGTGCTCATCTAGGGTATCTCCCAGTAGAGGTGGTAAATCCAGCTTTACTGATTCAGCACTACTAGTCTTTTTGCCCAGCAGTCCATTGTCATCCAGATAGCTTCTGGATAAGTCAATCAAGCCCTTTGTGACATGCAAGCTTGGCTGGTCACAGCTCTTTCCAAAAACTTGCTTTCGGAGATCATTAGAAACCATTTGAATGTCCAACGGGTTTCTTCCTCGCGGAGACCTCAGAGCAATGCCCTCATTCTCTAGTGCATGTCTCCGCGCAGTATGTACCGTTGAGTATAGCCTCTGGAGCCGCAATTGTCTCACGACACGCGTGCCATTAAGTTGCATTTGTAGGGTATTAGAACGACCATTTATCGCTAGCTTATACAACTTTGTGTTCCCACTAAGCGAGACTGAATATCTATAACCCCTGGCTTTGGTCAAAGTTTACCTGAAGTATCTTAGAGCCTCAGATTAAGTATAGTTGGGACCGTGACAGAATACAGCGCGGTGTGCACATTAGGCGTGCTTCAATCGATCAGGGAAACTAGAGAAATCATATTACACAATAATATTGTAGCTACTAAACCATTATCTTCGATTTCGATATATCGATATATAATTACTCTTCTTCCACTGTAACACTTCTTCAGGACAACAGTACAACATGTCGAGTAACCAGGCTTTGAGTGACGACCAGGTATGTTATCAATTGAGTGCAGAGATTTCACTTGCACCGAAACAGCATCAGTGCTTTTTGTCAAACCGAGCACGAGTTTGTGTGGAAATATAGCTCTGAATCCCTTGTGTGATAATGGTCCGATCTAACTGGATTTTGTAGGTGGCCGGAGAGCTACGAAAAATGGTTGAGTTCATCAAGAAGGAGGCAGATGAAAAGGCCAAAGAGATTGAGCTGAAGGTATGCAACTAAGCTTGTCTTATTCTCGAACCGGTTAGAATTGATGCTAATTTTGAAATAGGCCAACGAGGAATATGAAATTGAAAAGGCTAATATTGTACGATCAGAGACTTCTTCTATCGACCAGACTTATGAGCACAAGTACAAGCAGGAGGGCCTTTCACAGCAGATTGCAAAGTCTACCTTGGCTAATCAGGTCAGATTGAAGGTTCTTACTGCCAAGGAGGATGTTCTCGACAGCGTTTTGGAAGAGGCTGGCAAGAAGCTCGTTGATGCTTCCAAGGATAAGTCCAAGTACGAGAAGGTTTTGGCTGGACTTATAGAAGAGGGTCTTTTCGCTCTTCTGGAGCCTTCTGTCTCTGTTAGAGTTAGAGAGAAGGATTTGGAGTTGGCTAATAAAGCTATCCCCGAGGCCGCCAAGTTTTACGAGGAAAAGACCAAGAACACTGTGGAAATCAAGATTGACTCAGAGTATCTGCCCGCCGAGAGCTCTGGTGGAGTTGTGGTCATTAATGGAACTGGAAAGATTGATGTCAACAACACTTTAGAGGAGAGATTGAAGCTTCTTTCCGATAGTGCTCTTCCTGAGATTAGAATTGCATTATTCGGCCCCTCTGCATCTAGAAAGTTTTTTGACTAAACAATTCTCTATACTCCCATTTTGTTTTGCTGTAAGAATCAGCTTATGCTTTAATATATACGTTCTGTAACATTGTACCGTGCACTGGTTTTTGCTTTTTATTCGAAGCATAGGTAATGAGTCAAGGGGTTTAGAGATTTATCTATCGTGAAGCAAATTGCTTCCCGCATTCAACAACCCTCTGTAACTCTTTGTAAACTCCGTAAACTTTCAGCAAAATCCTTTCAAAGACTATACAAGGTGGCATGGAAGTCGAAAAAAAAAATTTTGAAGCTTTCGCTACCTCAATATTTACCAACGGATCCGATATTCTTCTTGCGTTTACCGATACCGATACAGAGCTCTAGATTTTTGTTATATATACTACAAGTTTGGTGGCCAACAGCATTTTTTTGCCCATGTTTAACAGGCTAAGTCTGCGGCAACGATGTTTCCCAGTCTGGAGCAAAACTGGTCTAGAATGCAGAAGATTGACCAGCACTCCTTCCATGAGACTTGTTGAGGGAGCAAGAGAGTTCCGGTCCAAAATCCCCCCGAGTTACGAATCTGACAAGCCTAGCAAAGATAGCGATATAAGTTGCACGGTGTTCAATGACCGCGGGGATGTAGTTGCAATGTCTCAAAAGATATCCAGAACCGCGTTTCTTTCGGAAAACGGACTTCACCCTAGAGATTTGCGGAGTATAGATAGATCAAGTTTTAACCTGGTACCAAGTATCCTGGTACGAAAAAATTGCATACTGGTGAACATGCTGGACGTGAGAGCTGTTATTAAATATAATAAGGTTATATTGTTGGATAACTTGAACAAAGTGAGCACAAACAGGCAGTTTAGTAAGTTTGTGTACGAGCTTGAAGAAAGACTAAGAGGCAACAAGAGCGAACTTTCGGATGCTACAATGGTGGGCGCTGATAACTCGTCTCCAGCTTTGCCGTATGAAATGAGAGCTTTGGAGTCCATTTCCATCTTCACAGTACTGAGACTCGACAGAGAGTTGAAATCTCATTTGAAACGACTGAACGAGATTCTGGTGGACCTTGAGGATCATGTGGATAGAGATTTACTACAGGAACTGTTGATCAGGCATAAGGACCTGACTCGGTTCTATCAGGGTGCACTTCTGGTTAGAAACGTTTATAGCTACACTTTGGATTCGGACGAAGATCTGGCAGGGATGTATCTCACTGAAAGGAACCACAATATTTATAGAAGCATTGAAGACCATGCTGAGAGTGAGCTACTTTTGGAGTCTTATTATGCACAATGCGATGAGATTGTGCAGCAGGCAGAGCAAGTTACTTCCAACATTAAAACTACAGAGGAAATTATAAACATCATGCTGGATTCCAACCGAAACTCGCTCATGCTTATGGAGCTGAAAATAGCAATTGGGACGCTAAGTTTCACTTTTGCCATGTTCTTGGCTTCATTGTTCGGCATGAATCTGAAAAACTTTGTCGAAGAGTCGAACCTAGCATTTCTTGGTGTCACTGGGGCTATAGTCCTATGCACAGGGGTAGTGACATTGTTCAATATGCGCACCCTGGCAATCATGAAGCATATAACGATGGGCCGTCGGCCAGAGATATATCATCATCTGTCGAACTACCATGCGGCCGCATTAAAGCGTGGTAGAATATCGCCCAGCGGGAGGCGGCATGCAAGAGGAGTGCTGTGGAATTGGCTAGTCCAGAAATAACTCGCTTATGTGGGTATTTGACTCCACTATTGATATCTCTCCTACAAAGTTTTCAATGCCTTGCTGAATGTGATCCAAGTCTTCTGGTAGATAGATCAAGTCAGAGCCCAGATGCTTCAAAACATGAATCAGTCCAATCTCGGTATCACACTGTATTATCCTGTACTGTTCTTCCTGTGATATTCCAATTATTTCAACCCCAGGTGCTAATATGATAACCAGATGAGGAAAGCTACTTAGTATGGCATTGAATGGCTCGGCATCAAGCACGGTAGAGCTCGAGGAGATCACCAACGCTGATTTTGCAGGCCGCTTTTTGGTTCTCTGTGTAGAAGGCAGTACTGCGCTACTCTGGCTGCTATACCAACTGTAAGCATACGTTCCAACAGCAAGTAATCCTAGTACTATTGGCGCTACTGCAAATACTTTATTTCGTCTTCTCATTCTGAATTTTGTGGGTTTTTGTGGAGTAGGAGTAGATATCACAAGGTTGAGATTCTGTTGGGGCGATTCAAGGATCATATATAAAATGCTAATCGACCCCGGGGGAATGAAAAACATCGACTTTATGATCTCCGAGGTAATCTGAACTATATATTCTATAGCGGCTTAGATAACATATATGGATTAGGCGTCCCAAAAAGCTTTAGTATACGTTGATAAACCTGTTGGTGTCTTTCGCTCTAATAAGTTGGGTAATTGAGTGCTTAAACTTTAAGTCGTTTCTTTACAAATGTCATCTTCTCAAAATGAAGCTCAGTGCAACAACGTCGTCTGTCAGACATATTCATAGAGTCCTCAGAGCGATTGGGGCGGTATCTGACCAGGCATCTATCACAGTATCCGAGGAAGGGCTCAAAATCTCGGTAGAGGATGGATCCCAGTCATGTCAAGCACACTTGTTTCTTATTGAGTCTCTTTTCACCAACTATGAGTTTGTCTCAGACTCAGAAGACGAGGTTTACCAGTTCAATATCTCTTTGCTGTCGCTGATTTCTTGCTTACAGATGTACAGTGAGACCGAGTCATCCTGCAGGATGATATTCGAGGGCCCCGGAACTCCATTCCAGGTATACTTCAAGGAAGGCAAAATGACCACTAAGTGTGAGTTTCAAGCTATAGAGGGCGAATTAGCCAGTAACATTACGCTGAATACAGAAGACTTGTTACAGAAAATCATAATAAAGGGCCAGATCATGTTCGACACCATCAAAGAGCTGGAAAATATGAATACAGATATCATGACGGTTCGGTCGTCTTATACTGAGCCTCATTTTGTCATTATAAGCCATTCGCCCATGGGAAAGACCCAGGTGCTTTACCCCAACGAGAAAGCTGTGTTGGAGACTTTTGTGGTAGAGGAAGACACCACAGTCACCAACAGCTACCAGTTTGCGCTGGTCTCGAAGGCCAAAGACGCAATATCGCTGGCTATCCGGGTCAGTTTACGGTGTGATTCTACGGGAGTAATGAGCTTACAGACTATGTGTGAGTTTGGAGATGGGAAGCAGAGTTTTATTGATTTCAGATTCTTGCCTCAAGGAGAATAGCCACAATATTGTAACTTTCATGGCTCAACTTGAAGCCTAGATTCAATTCAAGCTGAGTATAAAAATCTTCTGACTCTACAGTACTGATAGAGTTGATGGTCCGTCTTGATGATCACCATATGGTGCACTAAAGTGAACCTCGAAAAATAAAAAATAAAAAAATTTCGAAGTCTCAGACATCGAATACTCCAAGAAACATATACCATGCCGAACCCAATAAACCAGGATGGTCTATCAGAATGCTTTTACAATACTTCCGTTAGACTATATGTCAACTTGGCACCTGCATACTTGAAGGATCCCGTCGCAGGGATTCAAACTCAGCACTTGGATCCGCTGATTATGACATACTTTGCACCAGTTGACGGACTTGTGCTAGCACATAGCAACCTCGAGCACGAGTCCGAGGCTAAGATAATGTACGATAGTCCATTTGCATATTTATGGGTCAAAGTTGACTTGCTGGTTTGGAAACCCAAACCCGAGGATGTTCTGGAAGGGTGGATAAATTTTCAGTCTCCAAGCCATATAGGACTGCTCGTCCACGATATCATCAACACAACCATAAAAAGAGATTCAATTCCTCAAGAATGGAACTTCATCTCTGGAGAGGAGGACGAGAAGAAGCTCGGCCATTGGGTTGATGGTAACGGGGAGGCAATTGATACTCAGCTAAAGTTCAAGGTCAAGAGCTTGAGCGTCGGCAAGATGATAACCATACAAGGAACGCTCACAGAGCAAGATAGCATTCAACACATATAAATTGTATATAAATATATATATATTAATTACAAAAGTCTTTTTTCTTTTGTCTTTGTTTTTATTGGAGCTTCCAATTTGGTTCTTTTCAATTAAGAAATACCAATTTACTGGGAGCTGAGGTAGTTGAGGATAACCTCTCTCTCCTGAGAGTCCTCACCCCAGTTCTTGACAACAACACATCCGCAGCCAACAACCTTTCTGGGGTTACCCTCTCTGTCAATCTGGCAGAGACCAGCCCACTCACCGAGTTTCTTAGCATCGGAGATCTTGATCAAGGGGACCTTCTCGTCAGGCTCGTTGCAGAGAGCCTCAACAAGTCTGATGTAAGACTCCTCAGTGACAGAGTCGCAAAGAACGGCCAACTGAGCCTCTCCAGAAGAGAGAGCCTTGGCAGCCTCACGGAGACCTCTGGCGAGTCCGTCGTGAACGAGGGACTTCTTCAAGACACCTCTGATGGCATCCTCGAGGGTGATTCCTCCAGCAGCGGCAGGGGCTTCAGCAACAACTTCAACTTCAACTTCAACTTCAGCTTCAACGTCAGACTATTCGTTAGTACTTGCTAATAATAAAAAGAGAGTATATCTCTAGTAACGTACCATTTTTTATTTTATTAATGGGACTTCTTCGACAGTATACACTTCAATCTGCTCCGTCCAAAATCGGTTACAATGTTAGAAATTTGGTGAAGTGTGAAAAATTGAAGGTATAGGAAGGTTTGTTCAAGAAATCGATGCGTGACGTTTCAGGGTTTGTGCCCTATGTTTTGCAATCGAGCCCATATATTTTCACCATCTGCTTATATATATATATATCTTCCCCATTAATTAATTAATTAATTACTACTACAGCTGTATAGGCCTAAAAATGTCAATAGAAGCCGGATTGTCTAGCTAGTTTTCTATTCATTCGCGAGTGCTCGTTCAAGTGCACTGACTGATAATGTCTTCGCATACTATCCTTCCTTGAAAAAGTCTTGGTGCATGTTCCCTGGTCGCACTTAAACTGCCGGCTTTTGGGACCATGTTGGTGCTGCGTATGTCGTTTCCACTCGGTACGCTTAGAAAACCCAATGTGTTTCCAGGGACAGTCCGAGTAAGTGCACGCAAACGGTCGTTGGATCTGAGCCTCGTCCATGTGAGCTGCTAAGGTGGCCAAAGTCGTGTACTTTTCTTGACAATGGGTACACGAGTACACTCCCTTCTTGGATTTCAGGCATTGTTCCCACATGTCTGGAATACTTTTCAGTTTGGGCACTATAGGACCTTTCCATTCGCTTTCGGGTGGCGGTGGTATCAGCTCGGGCGGAGATGAGCTTGTTGACTGTCTATGTTCATCTTCTATCATCTCCTCATCACTAGCTTCAGCCTCATCGGTTTCCTCACTGTTTTCCTCAATTGTTGATACTGATCTTCGCGAAATTCTCGGTCTTTGCGGGTATGTGGTTTGTGGCGGAGAGGAGTCGGTAGCTGTCTTTCCTTCTATTGATTCTGTATAGACCTTAGGTTCTGGTGGTGGTGGTGCTGAGGCTGGTTGCTGATTCCCAAAGTTCATGGAGTGAAACTCCACGTGGAATGGCTCAAATACAAAGGGTGACTCTTGGTCGAGTTTCACAAGATTCTGTGTTGGGGTAGGAGGCCTAGCAGCTTGGTAGAGCTCTTCCCCCTCTTTATCGATAGTCAATGCTACCTCCAAAGATGGATCAAGCACAACAATGATCAATGACCCGTTAACTAGCACCTCAGCTTTCCCGGAGGTTTGATTCTGCATGAAAAGTGCTGGGTTCACCGTGACCACGGTTTTGCTTTCAGCCTCCTCGATCATCATTTTGTGTGCCAGGGCGTTCATTTGTGCCAAAGAACTGGGGTTAATGCTAAGTTCTGGTGTGTTGTTATTATTCTGCTGCTGTAAGCTAGATTCTATCTGTGGTATCTGCTGGTCTGAAACTCTCTGTGGCCATCTATTATTTTTCTGGATTTTCCGTCTTGTCTGAACTTTGTGAATTTTCTGAGGTTTCTGCATTATAACTGCTGCTGGTTTATCATCATTCTGCTTTTCTTGCTTTTGCTCCTCTATTGATTGCTCCAGATCGTAGAGCACTGAAGCTTCGCTAGGCACGTAATAACCTTCAGGATTAATACTACTCCTAGCATCTCCAGACTTATGTTTGTCGGTCTTTGGGGTTGCAATTGAAGTTGACTCTGGCCAATGTAGCAGCACCCCGGACATCCCAGGGGTAAGCGGCGACGGTTGTGCAGATTGGAAAAGTCCTCTTGTTGGTGTCGGGACCATTATCTGGTACCTTTTGGTGCCAAAGATAGCCAATGTTGGAGTTGTTGCTGTGGTTGGAGTCAGCCGTGTTCTCAGGTTCTTGTGCCGGACGAACTCTTCATAATCACAGTCGCCATGGGCCACGGCTGCCAGATTTATCGGAACAGGGCGCTTCTTGTCCATTTTATCAAGATGTGAGATGTTGAGTCTTGGAATGAGTGAAAAAGAAAAAAACAGTGGGGAAAGCAGACTATATATATATTAAAAGCACGACTGTGTACATGTATCTAAGTACTTTGCATCTATAGATAAAGACTGGCTGCTCTTTCTTTTTTTTTTTTCTTCTTTCTCTTCTTCATGGAAACAGTCCTAAATGGGTCTTTGCTTTTGTATTGAAGTGGTTTTGTTTTGGGGCCATGAGCCTCATTTTTGTCGACTTATCAAGAGCTTTTGGGGCCATTTTTTGTGTGAACAGGATCGATCTTGATTGATCTCAACTCCTTTTTGGTCTTTCATGATACAACCTCGAGATGGAGAAAAGCCCTGGAGAAAACAAACGTGCATGTGTTTTAGCTATAGCCTATTTGTGTGTGTCGTATTGGTGTACTTCTATGTACCTTGGTGAAACTTGAAGGAAACCAGCAGAGTTCTATTATATAGCTCTGAGCCGAGTTTGGTGAAACAACCTGGTTTCAAGACAGTTTATCGTTTAAGTTTTCGTTTAATCTACCGTTTAGCATGCGCTTAGCACGTTTGGTACATGTTTAGCCTAGTACTGCCAAGCGATCTTTCCGCTATCTCACCCTGAAGAGGCGGTTGTATCATGTCTCACGGATATAAAGGCTCACAGGCATGCTCACCATGCGGTTGATCAAACTGAAAAGATGCGTGGCAGTAAGTCCTGCTTAAAACAGAAGACCCTCTTACGCTATACGAAGACTCGTAGCTTCCGGATGTTCTAAGACTCTGGCAGTCTAGCAGGGGGTCTGTGGACTCCCAACCATTAGATCTGTCTACCCAAAAGTAGCCGAACCAAGACAAGTTCTATACCCTCAAGGTACATCAGCAGAAGCTATTAAGGTCCAGTAGAGCTAAGAGAGACCTATATCTCAATTGCTGCTGCTGTCTAGGCGGTGCTTGCAAAGCTTTCGATTTATTTTGAGTTCAGCGTGAAACTCTGTAAAAGGTTCTTATATGTGTAAACAGTCGATAGCTTCTTCGTTTTGCTCAAACAAGTTTCAACTGTTTATAGTAACTATTGCTCGTTAGGTGTTCATGCCATGGCTATTGATTGAGAGTTCCTAAAGACTTATTTCTGATGTTAGTAGTCATCGAAATTACGACCGTTGAATAAAACACATATAGATATGGCTTACAATCTTCAACGCGTTTTTTTGTAAACATCAAAACAATGTCCGTACAAAGAAGGTCATACGCCATTTTGACCGAACACCTTGGCCATGCGCCTATAACTATCATTGACGAGCTTATAAACGCGGTCAATGAGATTTTGTACTTGGTTAGTGGTGAAATAGACAAAGAGCTCAGGGAGAAATACTCGGAGACTGTCGCTGCCTCTGATATCGACAAGGGCACAGCCAAAGTTGAGACAATTTTGGAGAAGCTGATTGACAAGTACTTTGATAAACTTGAGCTTTATGCATTAAGGAATATATTTTCATTACCAGAGAACCTGGTCAAAGGCGGGTGGATAAGACTGGACCATCACAGAGATGTTGACTTCACAAAGGGTGAAAATTTGGATGAAAAGATCTCGGCACTGGAACAAGAAATATATATAAAAAAGAGAGTGAGCATCCTGTACAAGGCAAGGATAAAGGAGTATGAGAAGTGCGTGGATGCGCTGAGGCGGTACGAAGAAATTGTGAATCGTTTTGTCGCAACGCTGTCACCAAAAGACGAAGAGAGTTTGAATGAAACTATCAAGAAACTAGGCCAGCTAGCAGATGCAACTTTGAGTGCGTTACCAGCAATGATGAACTTGATGCAAAATACCAAATCCCTCCAGGTTTCACAAGATGAAAGCAGAAGCACACACATTGATGCATACTCAAAGCTGATAATCAGCGATATGAGTCTGTAAACAAACAAACAAACAAACATGACAAAAGACAAACACAGGGGACATTAATATCTATATTTAATTACAATTTATTAAGCATGGCATGGCTACAGCTCCATGTCCAGATCATCGTGGTCATCTTCTTCTCGCTCTTGTTGCTCTCTTTGCCTGGCTTGCTCTTCCTTTGCAATGACATCCTCTTCGTCCTCAAAGTCAACATCGAAAAAGTCATCATCTGAGCCAACAATCCGCGTGTACAACTTTTTGGCTTCATAGACAATCCCGTCAAAGGATATCTCGGATGATGGCTTTTTCACGTACAACACGTCGTCGTTCTCCTCGTCCTTCTCCGGGTTCAAGTCTCCGCTATCCAAGTATTGTGTATAGCCCAGCTTCAACAGAAACTGAAGTTTCTGAGAGGGGACGAAATTCTGCATGGACTGGCCTAACTTAACCGATGAGACTATTGGCATGCCATCACGATAAGATACGTCCTCTTCGTCGGCATTGATCTCGAAATCCTCTGTAGACTCTCGCAGGATGGACTCCTCGAGTTTGGATAATGCAAGTTCCAAATCTTTTCGAGCTTGAGATCCAACCTCTGTGGTGGATAAATACCAGATTGCGTGGTCCTCCGGGCACTGTCCGCTGCCAGCACCTAGTACAATTGTCTGGACGGCAATTTTGTTATCTATAGTCCCTGCGGGGAAAACAATAATGGCAGCACTTTCATTTTCAGAAAACCACTCCTTGCAGTCCTTTCCAACAATTGCCACCAACCGGTTGACTTCCTTTCTAGCTTTGTTATCCGTTCTGCGCGGTGGCGTCGTGGAGGCTTTGACTAGCTTTTCCTTGACATGAACCTTGAATCCATCATCAAACTCCGCGATTCCTGTGAAAACATCATAATCAGTAAGATGGGTGTTAAGCTTGTAAGTAGCCCCACCTACAGCCGCAGAACGGCAGAAACCCTGACTCAACTCACCGGCTCCACCGTACATTGAAAACAAAGCCGGGAAATTCCCATATACATCCAACGAAACCAGGTATCTCTTTATCCGCGAGAGTCCGACTGTGACTGGGGTATCGAGCGATTTGCACAACCCTATAGAAAATACAAGCTCAGTGACTTGTTGTTCTCCTAGCTTGAAATGTTTAGCCAGCAAATCCCCTATGGTTTGATAGTCCTTCCACACGTCCTGCTCGCTCTCCCAGTCGAGCGCAAACTTCAAAAACTTCATAAGTCCTCTTTTGGTCATTAGCGAGAGATTTTGGTCTGTGAAAATAGCTTCCTTGGAGCTTGCAACCTTATCGAAAGAGTCATTCTCAAATGTATGGAAACTGCCGAGCTGCTTGAACTCCAGATACTTGGAAACCCTGGATTTCACCAACAAGTCCAGCAAGTCCGACCGTGCAAACAAAATCTTGGGTGTCAGATCTATTAGATAGTCCCTGGGCGACGCCACTGGTCGTGGCATGTATAGCAAAGCACGGTCAAAAACACCTCCATCGGGGTCTTCTTCACCACCTCGAGCCTTGTTTACTCTTGTAACCCATTTGAGCAGCTGGTCCAAATTGAGTACCGCGTTCGAATCTCCATAGTACGAGTGGTTTCCAACATGAATGACGCTGCTTCCCTGCCACGCCAGCGCTGCGGCTAGGATACTCTCCACAATGCCCGTTCCGCAAATCAAGACGTCGCACGTATCAGGGACCCTCTCAACACTCGGCCGTTCCACTCCTGCCAGAGGAGGTACGATAGAACCCCTACGAGCAGCCGCCGAGGCCGAATATGAAGACATCTCTTAGGGAAATAACTAACAGAAGCACACAGAATATAGTAATTTGATGTTTTGAAATCGGAAAAGGCCTTGTAAGGGAAAAAGAAGTAACAGAGGCTTATAGTGATCTCTGCTGGTCGAGATCGAAAGGGCTGCAGAGAGGCAAAAAAAAAAAAAAAGGAAAGAAATAAAGTGGGACAGACGTATATAATGATTTGTGTGCAATCTCAAGGGTCTTATTCCATGATTTTGTTACTGGCGGAGACGGCAATAACAGTAGTTTTTTTTTCATTAGAGTTTTTATGTATTTCGTCTATGGAGAGCGTTGACAGTAAGACAGAACTCGCGAGTTTCAGCAAAAAAAAACAACCTGGGGTTCTTTTTTAGTTGAGAGGAACAGAGCTGCTACGACGCTGAAAGATCTCAGTATCACACTGCACTTTTGCCTGAACTTCCTCTGCGAGCTCTGACTTCCCGTCTGAGTAAATACTGGACTCTGGCTTTTTAAAGAACTTTTCAATGACAACGAGTATCGGTATTGAAATTCCGTGTATGAGTATTGAGCTGATGATGCAGAAGTAAACCGCCGGTTCGAGATACTCAAGCAGTTTACCAGCTTTGTCCAAGGGTTTGAGCACATTGATACAAACCTGTAGATAAAACAGCGCACCAATTCCAATAGGCCCAAAGTACCCAGCAAAAATTGCTTCTTTATAGTCTGCGACTCCTGGAATAAACTTGTAGCACGCCATGACTGCGGGTAACCTTCGGAAAATCAGAATTGAGACTCCCATTACTATGTACCTCCACACTGAGATTGGACTATTGAAGGAAGCCCATGGAGTAGTCATACCGACCCATACAAAAACAACCAAGTTCAAGAATAACTCAATCATGTGCTGAACATGGCTGTTCATAGTTTGACGTTTATACTCGCCACTATAGATTAGTTAGTAAAAACTTGATAGTAACAAGCACAAACAAAAAAAGTCTAGGGTACTTACTCCCAAGAAACCACATTTCCAGCTACAAAACAAGCCAGAAGATCATCTGTTCCAAGCAATCCTGCGGTGCCTAATATGAACCCAGCCAGCACGAAGACAAACAAATGGTACGAGGTCTTATTGATAAGTTTATAGCTTGTTGACACTCGAAGAACAAGCAAGCCAGCAGCCCCCACCACCACTCCATAGGCAACAGAAAGCAAGATCTCATACACAATAGTATAAACAATCCACTGCTTGGCAATGTCCTTCCCATGGTATTGATAGATACAAAGAGCCAAGAACAAGAAAGGGTACCCGAACCCATCATTAGCACCTGACTCGGCCACAATTAGCTCTTTCAAATAAGGTCTCAGGTTCCTTTCGGCAAATTTGCCCTCGACTAAGCTGCCTGATAGCACAGGATCCGTAGGGGTTATACATGCTCCTATAATGAGACCCTCAAGGAAAGAAATTGGGAGCAGTAAGTACATGATCAAGGAAGATACCAGCCACATAACTGTCATTACAGGCACCAGTAGCATAGTCAAACTACACCATGAACCTTTCAAAAACTTTTGGGGTAATTGGACTCCAATCAATGCTAGTTGTATGCCCAGGACAACACGACTCAGATTGAGCGAGATCTCTACATGGTCTCCGTACTCGTCGTACTTATACCAGCCGGTGACACTGAATACTGTACCAAACACAGTCGCCGGCAGCGCTTCAGAGACGTAAAGCCTGTCTTTCAAGAACTCCGAGCACAGACAGTACAAGATGCTGAATCCCGAGAAGTAAGCCAGACCCACGTTGATTGCGGACACGTCCAGCAACATGTTAGGGAAACAAAGTGAGCTTAAACTGAACTCAACAATACCACTAGTGATTACACTATAGCATAACGACAGAGTCTATACACAGCTCCAAGGCAGTTTGATTATTGTATTAAATTTTTAGTGGAGCCAAGATTCCAATGTTCTTGGCTGATAACGTGCGGACATAAACCAGATCAGTCTTAGATAAGATCGAACATAAAGCAAAAAAAAAAAAAAATAAAGCCCTAGCCCTAATGAAAAAACTGCAAAAAGGGCTGTTTTCCGATACCACAAAATACGCAGAGAATAATCTCGTTGATTTGCCCAACCTCTTCACGATCCCCTTCAAGTTTCAACGACTCAACAACTCGTCTGTTCTAAAACACATTACAATAATAACCAACAACAGTCGAAATGCCTACCAGACTCACAAAAACCAGAAAGCATAGAGGCCACGTCTCAGGTATGTCTTAGTCTCCAGACTTTTGATGGATTAGGGGATTGAGATGTTCAGCTCCTTTTTGTCCTCTTTGAATGGTTGCAAAAAAAACGAAGCAAATACTAACTGTTGTCTAGCCGGTTACGGTCGTATTGGAAAGCACAGAAAGTCGCCTGGTGGTAGAGGTATGGCCGGTGGTCAGCACCACCACAGAACCAACTTGGATAAGTACCATCCCGGTTACTTTGGTAAGGTTGGTATGAGACATTTCCACCTCAAGCGTGGAACTTACTGGAAGCCAGTCATCAACCTCGACAAGTTATGGACTTTGATCCCCACTGAGAACAGAGAGCAGTACCTGTCAAGTGCTTCTGAGAGCAACGCCCCCATCATTGATACCCTTGCTGCCGGCTACGGAAAGGTTCTCGGTAAGGGAAGAATCCCCACCGTCCCCGTCATTGTCAGAGCTAGATTCGTCAGCAAGCTTGCCGAGGAGAAGATCAAGGCCGCTGGTGGTGTCATTGAGCTCGTTGCCTAAGAAGAAGGGTAATGTACTTAACTAATTATAACCAGAAAAATATAAAATAACGACGATTTTTTTATCCTACAGAGAACACCGCTTTTTATGATATTTCAAATAACTTAAACTGGGCTCAAGAGCAGACATGCATTGCTGACTGACACGTTCTTAGCTCGCATGTTTTTCATAATAATTCAAGGTTCTTGTCCTGAGAATTGTTATTTACATGGTCTTCATGCTGAACTTGAAACTGAAAATTTCAGAGAAAGTTGAAAAAAATTACGTAAGAAAGATATAGTCATTTCGGATCACAGCGTTTTATAAGACTAGATCTCAACACGATCTTTTTGTAAACAGACCTCTGGTATATACAGCTTACTATCAACCTCATTTTTACAACAATGACCACAACCTGGGAGCCTCAGGACGCAATTCCTGAAGAATTAAGAGTTTACATAGAGAACGCACAGGCCAGTAATGACGCGAAACAGTTGTTGTATGCCTTTCTTCGTATAGTCAGCCGACTAAAATCTACAAAAAGAACCGGATGGATCAACTACAACGTCCCTAATCCTGGTGAGTGATGAACAAAGAGTTTTCTTTATACTTCCCTCCTTGCTAACGTTCCCTCAGAGTCCATTGCTGACCATATGTACCGCATGGGTATCATTGCATTCTTCGCACCAAAGGACCTGGATTCGGGACGGTGTGTCAAAATCGCATTGGTTCACGACATTGCAGAATCATTGGTGGGAGACATCACTCCAGTGGACCCTATTCCAAAAGGTAAGAAAGCCGTTAGTCCCAAAAAAAAAATATGGTTTGACCTCAGTCTTCTAACTTTTTCTAGCGGAAAAACATAGAAGAGAACTGGCTACAATCGAGTACCTTCGAACGCTTTTGACCCCTGGTTTTCCCGAAGTTGCAGACGAGATCCGTGAGCTCTGGCTCGAATATGAGAATATATCGTCCCCAGAAGCTAGGTATATCAAAGACGTGGATAAGTTCGAGCTTATCTGCCAAACTAACGAGTACGAGCAGGAGCATAAGTATACCAAAGATCTCGGGCAGTTCATGTCAGTGAGAAGCGATATCAAAACTCCTCAAGTCTCTGACTGGGCAGACGGTGCTCTAGAAGAACGCAAACGAGCCTGGAGTAAACACACTGATGATAATGCTGCCTGAAAAGAAAAAGAAAAAGAAAAAAACACGCTTTAATAGTTGTCGCGACCAAACACTAATGCCGCGAGAGTATGTCGTAATATAATACCAACCACACCCAACAAGAATTGCACACTCAAAAGTAATGCCGCAAGCTTATCTTCTCGTAATGGGCCAAACCACACCAAGAAGAGACTTATAAGCGTCAGGTTGGACATCTCGTCCGTATCCTCATAGTATCCAACTAATCCAATTTTCCCCAAGAACTTCCAAAACGGCTTCAGCTTTGTAACTTTGCAGCGACTTGTCTCTAAAAGTCCATCCTTGTTCAACTTAGGCATCCGGTGCCTTGGGCACTCTACAATTTTGAACAATTGAGGCACTGAGTAAATGAAGTTGAAGATCTGAGGTACAAAAAACAAAAGTAGTGTCTTGGAGAAGTGGCCAGTAATACCCACCACTGCAAATACCATGCCGGAAAAATAGCACCAAGTGTCCCCTACAAAGACCTTAGCGGGGAACCAGTTGAAGTAAAACAAAGCCAAACCAGTGCTAATCAGAGGGATCAGGAAAATAGTAGATAATAGATGCGAATCATAGGCAGGCTCATTCTGTCCCGCTGAAATAAGATACAAAGCATCATTCATCAAAATATTGACTGCAATTACCAATGACTGTCCAACTTCTAGTCCATTCACTCCAGCATAGATGTTTATACAATTAGGACAAAAAATAGCTACCGCAGCCATGTAAAAGTAATAAAATACCCCCAAGTCAATTGACTCTCCAAGATTCAAAAATCGAGGCAGAACAATCTTGGTCACTCCAAAGTCCACATAATATACCACCAACAGGGGAATTGCCGCAATTGCCGGCAACAAAAACTTGTTTCTCCATCTGATATCAAACAGATCATCTGCTACTCCTAGCATGAACATGCTCTGTAGCGACAAGAGAGCGCTCAGAAACTCTGAGAGCTTAGCATGTGGGAACTGATGCAATTCCCCTCTGACTTCTAACCCTTCTCCACGGTTCCCGCCGCCTGAAGTTGAAGTAACCAAGTATGGATAAAACAGGAACGGCACAAAAAGAATCATGCAAAACAGATACACCGCTGCTGGAATTGCCCCCGCGGTCTCTGGCAGTAATGGCTTCTCCTTCTTGAGAATGTCCTTGCCGTGAAGCCCAACTTTCAGAAACAATGGCGACAAGCGAGGTATCAATGCAAATGTCACTGCCCAGGATACTAAACCAAGCACGACACTGATAATTAGCGGGCTGGTAAAGACCTGCTTGACCACCAGCGCTGCGCCAACTACTCCCACCGCGCCAACAGCAAAAGGTATCATTGTGTAAGTTCTATATATTAAACCTTTCGACCGTGCTTGTTAGTCAACCAGCGCACAAAACCCAAGCCAATTGACCAAGTTTGAGACTTTTAGCAGATAACTCTAGGCTTTGCTGCTTTCGCGTTTTTCGAGACTGTCACGTCTTGTCGAACACTGATGATCGATGTATATATAGGGACAATTGTTTAAGCGTTCTGATCAGAAATATTCAGCACTTGCAAGCTTGGATTCGATATTTTGTTTATAAACACAAATGAAGCCTTTCATCTCAGGGCACGAGGATCTCGTACAAGACGTTGCTTATAGTAAGTTTGGAAGGCTAGAAAAAGGTTTGAAGTTGTCTAATTGATAGATTTGTATGGACAAAGGTTGGCTACGTGCTCAGCGGACCAACATATCAAGGTATTCGACAAGAGTGGAGAAGAATGGCTTTTGTCAGATTCATGGAAGGCGCATAACTCTTCTGTGGTAAAAGTTACATGGGCTGCTCCGGAGTATGGTAACATCATAGCATCGTGTTCTTATGATTCTACGGTCAAGATATGGCAGGAGGATCCTAGTGAGGCCCCAGCATCTGGGAAACGGTGGAAGAAGAAACACACAATTTCCGACTTTAAAGGTCCATTATATGATATCCAGTTTTGCCCCAGTCATAATGGTTTGAAGCTAGCCTCTCTGGGTAGCGATGGTATATTCAGAGTTCACGAATCCCTGGACCCCAATTCACTGACGTTCTGGAACACTGTGGCTGAAGTTAGCTTGCTGACAACACCAGTTACTCGCCATTTACAATCTTCATTTGCATTATGCTGGTGCCCGTCTTTATTTCTCAAGGACTACATTGTACTTTGCGTTCTGGAAGATGCTTTTATTTATCGTCGCGACCATCTAGGTCGTTACGTCAAAGTCGCTCAACTGCCAGCCCATAAGGGACTGATTAGGGATGTGGCATGGGCGCCGTCTATGGGGAGGTCGTACCAGCTGATAGCCACTGCATGCAAGGACGGTCTTGTTAGAATATTCAAAGTTACTCCTCATAAAAGTCAGCATGCCTTGGATCTGGACATTGAGGGAGAAGAGATGGATTTCTCAGGCAGCGGAGGCAATTCCACAGCTTTTGACCCGCCCCCCAAAGTCGAACCTTTGTGCCAGTTTGATGACCATCATGGAGAAGTCTGGAGGGTCTCATGGAATTTGTCTGGAACAATTCTGGCTTCTGCAGGTGATGACGGCAAAGTCAGATTCTGGAAATCTGCCTACAACAACTCTTTTAGATGCATGGCAGTTGTATCAGCAGAGCAAAGAGAAGAAATTGAAAATGAACTATAGACAGAAGGAGGTTGTTTGTTCGTGTAACTTTAACTAATTATCAGGCCCCAAGATAAAAGATCTGATACTCCGGGCCCTCGAGATAAAAAAGATCTGAAATGATCGACATATATATAAAATTTATTTTTATTTTTCATGAACTTTATAAAACTTTATAAACAGTCAAGGTCTTAGCATAACTAAATAACATGAGAATACTTGTAGCTTCTGAAGATACTGGTGGTTTCAAAGGTAAGTAGGACAATTGGAAAGACTAAGCCAGTGATATCTAACGAATGACAGAAATTGTCTGCAGTAGAGGTACAGATACTTCCGTGAAAGACGGCAGACAACCTGAGAGTGTCCAAAGTTTTGCAGAAAAAACCAGGCAGAACCCCATTACTACTTTACGGAAAATATCATATAACAAGACTCCCTGCATAGCAGCTGCAAGAAAGGACGGACAGCTGGAGATTTACAACCCTGAGGAGGGCTTTGAACTGATAAAGAAGGAAGAGACTGGTGGACTGGGAGAGGTAGTTGGCCTAGAGTATGATCCAATTGACTCCAAGTTTCTTATTGCATCTACATCTGGGATTTTGAGATTTTTTGATAACGAGCTTGTCAAACTAGAAGATGTACAGGTACCGTTTTCCAAGAAGGAAGAGAACTTGTCTGTTTTAAAGGCATGCCCGTATTCTAAAGGAACTTACGCCATAGGTGGTAAAAAACATGATCTGGAGTTAATACAAGTCAAAGATGGTAAAGTCGTGACTTTATGGAAAGCTAAAAACGTGAAAAATGATAGGCTGGACCTTGAAGTGCCAATTTGGATCACTGATATTCAGTTTGTCAACCAGTCCAAGGTAAAAGAGTCTGACTCGCATGAGCTACTAACAATAACGAATTACGGACAGGTACGAAGATATGACACAAACACTGCCAAAAGGCCAGTACTCAACGTCTCTGTAGGCGGAAAACAACTAAAAGCTAGTGCATTTGATGGGGAGAACTTGGTTGTATCAGATACACATTCTAATGTCACAGCGGTCGATATCAAATCTGGTCAAAGCCTAGGCAAATTCTTAGGTTCTACTGGTACAGTTACCGGGATAGATATAATGGACTATGCAGTGGCTGTTTCGGGCTATGATAGATACTTGAGAGTTTACCAGAAGGATACTCGAGAGCAGATTGCTAAAGTTTACACAGGAGTCCAGGCATTAGATGTATTGATTTTAGAGCTACGGCCAAAGAAAGAGTTTGAGGACGACGACGAAGAGGAAGTATGGGAAGAACTCGACAAACTGTCCAAAAAATCCAAAAAACGGAAACTGCAATAGACTCTTTTTTTGTATCATTATATGTCATTCTTTTTAGCATTTTTGGCTTTCCGGTTGTGATTTCCCAGCCTTGCTTTGTTTTTCCCCTTGTAATTGTAGGTTTTCTTTGAGGCGCCATTTACAGTGCCATTAGTTTTGTTAGAGTCAGTCGTGCTCGGACGGTTGGGAAGCGAGTTTGAGTTTTGTGTATCTTCATTCTCTGCTTCAGCCTCTGACGACTCACCTTCATGCTCAGCATCGCTGGCTTGTACTTCCGGATGCAGTATGTGTCCCCAGTTTCCACGGAACATGTACTTATCTTCCAGAAACTGTTTCCTTCTTGGGTTCCTCTCCAAAACCCTTGACCATCCCTCGATTTGCTCGTCGGTCCAGGCAGTGTCGCGTTTGAGTTCACCTCGAAGCTTAGACTTTCGGTTCTCCTTTTTGAAAACATCCGGGGCCCTCTGGAACACTTCCCAAAGCTTTCGTTCAATTTTGTCCAAAGCGGCAGAGCTTGCAGGTGTTTGATCTGCTACCATCGCATCATCAAATGAATCATCACGTTCGTCTTCTTCTGCAAGTAGTCTCAGAGTAGCTTCCAAATGTTGGTGCGGGGCTTTGTTTAGCTTGGTAGACCTATTGTCAATCCTAGAGAGCTTTTTAGGCTTGGAAGTACTTGCGGTAGCTTTTGGGGGCTCTCTTGAAACATCCAGTAAATCCGGTGAATCTAAAAGAGCACTAGTAAGGTTTTCCACGTTATTGTACTCCTTCAGTAGCTGCAGAGTTCTAGAAATGCTAAGCTGGGGAAACAAGTCCCTAACGGCCGAGATTTCAGATGCAGTATTGAGCTGGGCTACTTTTTGAGCTGTTGCATTTTTATACTTGGCCAAATCCTGCTTCCACTCAGCATTGGCAATTGCCTCACATAGCAGCGGTTCAGCTAGCACGACTGCAGATGGTACCACACACTCCTCGTCATTTCGAGAAACATAATGCAAAATCAGTCTCCTCAGCTTGGTATTAAGTCCGGGAAAAGTTTTACACTTCACCAGAAATGATCCAACACCACGAACATTGGTGGGTCCGTAAATTTCTATAAACTTCCATATTACCTCCACGCTACCCAGTGTAACCAGATTATGGGTAACCAATAAATAAATTAGTTTTCTCAACTTGAGGTCTTTGGATTTGTCTGGTGAGCCAGCCAAGTATGACTCGACAAATGATCCCACATCCTTTCGAAGGCTACTGTCGCCGCTCTGGTAATAATAGTTCAGTATATAGATCCAAGAGTTGACGGCCTCTTCCCATGAGCTATCCGGTACTTGCGACCTCACAGCTCGTGCTGGATACGGAGCAATGTTCATTTTTTTTTTCTTGGTAGTGTCAAGGTGTGGACATGCCTAAATGTATAGACGGGGTGAATCATCAGTAGTACGTAGCAGTACGTACTATAATCGCGAACTCTTTAAGGCAGTTATCGAGGCCTTCCACGAATTCTTGAAAGCTCCCTGCCATTCGAGCTCCCAAAAACATGGACCACCCGGATAAATCCCCTCCTAGGTATGCCGGCTTTTTAGCTGGTATGTTTTCCGGTGTTACCAAGCTTGTGGTTGGGCATCCGTAAGTCAGATCAAAGAAAGTGCTATACCAGGCAATCAATTGCTAACCCCATTTTAGGTTTGATACTGTGAAAGTTCGGATGCAGACCAATCCCAATCTCAAGGGGCCGTGGCAATGCTTACTCGAGACTTTCCGGAACGAGGGGCTTAAGGGATACTACAAGGGGGCCACTCCTCCGCTGGTTGGCTGGATGGTCATGGATAGCGTACTATTGGGATCTATGCACAACTACCGGATATTGCTGAAGAACTATGTATTCAAAGCTGAAGAGCTCCCCACGATAGGCAAGTCAATAGCAGGTGTACTGGGTGGGTGGACAGTGAGCTTTGTTGCTGCGCCAGTGGAGCATGTGAAATGCCGACTCCAGATCCAGTATAACGACGCCAGCAAAGTATATAAGGGACCAATTGATTGCGCGCGTAAGCTTATTCAAACCAACGGAATTCAAGGGCTGTACAAGGGTCTTTTGGCAACCATGATATTCAGAACCAACTTCTTCTTCTTCTGGGGTACGCATGACCTTGTAGTCAAGTATCTGCGGAAAAACTCAAAGGCATCAACTTCTGCAATCAGCTTCTGGGCCGGGGGCTGGGCAGCCACTGTATTCTGGATAACCGCATATCCAGCAGATATGGTCAAGCAGCAGATTATGACGGACAATATACAAAACCCCAAGTACAAAACCTGGTGGCAAGCGTGCAAGTCTGTACATACCAGGTTTGGCTGGAAGGGGTATTTCCGAGGCTTTGTGCCTAGCATACTGAGATCTTTCCCGGTGAACGCCAGTGCATTGATGACGTTCGACACTGTGATGCGAGTGCTCGGCTGATAGAGAAATGTATAGATATGTGTATATAAATATTGAATATTCAAACCTGCCAGGGTTTCGCTCTCTGGGGCGTATTCGATTTCGAGGATGCGCTTTCTCCCAGAAAAGCGTTAGGAACGTGTTTAACCCAAGGAACCGGTTTGCCCTGCATAATAAGCTCCATCAACTCTGAATACGTCAAACGGGGCTTGTCATGATTCTCCGGGCATTGATCCTGTTCGTTCAGCCAACTCACAAACCCTTCAACTGTCAGCTCGGTTTTTTTGGCCTGGTTGAAACTTTGTATGTTTTCAGAAAGACTGTGCTTCTGCCATCCCTGGCTGTCCAACTCCTGCTGGAACAGCTCATAGTCCTCCATAATATTACCCCGGAGACAAATAAACTGGACTATATATACATATGGTTATAGATTTTCAGATCTGTGAAACTTAAGAGTAAACTGTACGTGTCTCGGCTTGACTTTTTTAGTCATCATTCAAAAGCCTCGGGATAAAGGATAACATCGATCCCCACTAAATACATATATATATAACCGAGCTTCTCCTGCATTATCTCAGTTCCCCAAGATTTCAACCAGAACCTCCAGAGGATTTGTACTCTTTTTTTTTTTTGGAACGAGCCTTTGTATATTACACAATACAGGATGTCAAACGATAACGTTGCCCATGCGCTGGCTGGTGCTGGAGGAGGCGCCGTGTCCATGGTGATCACTTACCCGCTGATTACCCTCTCGACCAGAGCTCAGACTGAGGCTTTGAGATCCAAAGATCAGGTTGACGACGCTGGGAAACCCATTAAGGTCTCTGCGTTTGAAGCTGCTCAGCAGATTATTGCACGAGAGGGCATATCAGGGTTATACTCTGGTCTCGACTCGGCTCTGTTTGGAATCAGCATTACCAACTTTGTCTACTACTACTTCTACGAGGGCACCAAGGCTATCTATCAGAAAAGGTCTCCGCAACTCACTACTGGCCAGTCTATGATAGCCGGGGCTATTGCCGGCTCAGCCACTTGCGTCTTGACCAACCCCATCTGGGTCGTTAATACCCGTATGACGGTGAAGGATGGCGGGGAAAAGAGAAGTACTTTGGGCACCGTCAAGGATATTATCAGTCAAGACGGGGTCAAAGCCTTTTTCTCTGGAATAGGGCCAGCTCTTGTTTTGGTTATCAATCCAGTGCTTCAGTACACTATTTTCGAGCAGCTGAAAAATGCTGTTGAGAAGCGACGTAAGCTTAACGCGTTTGATGCATTCTGGATTGGTGCTTTAGGAAAGATCATTGCCACCTCCGTGACTTACCCCTATATCACTCTTAAATCTAGATTACAACTGAGACAGAAGGATCCCTCTGGTGCTAAAGGCAAAAACAGTCTTATCAGCGGCATTCTCGAGATTATCAACCGAGAAGGTGTTTCTGGTCTTTACAAGGGTCTCAACACTAAGGTGATTCAATCCGCGTTAACTTCTGCGTTGCTGTTTTTCTTCAAGGAGCAGCTTTTTGCTGCTGCAATAATACTTTTAGGTTTACTCAGGAAGCTCAGAAAGTAGGAGATAGTCTTATTATATCATGAAAAGAAAAAAAGAAAAAAAAAACATTTCATATGAAGTCTATGAATAATGCAAGTCCCCAGCAGTTTACCACGAAAAAAAGCATGGTAGCCAAAAATAATCCCGGGTAGAATGTGGAAATCCCCAGAAACTCCAGTAAATAACCCTGTCGAATCCAAATTGCTTGCGAGGCAACCCATAGTACAGCCACTAGTATTTTCACAAACGTTCTATTAGGCTTGATCAAATCTGGCATGTAAAATGGTACCAGAACCATGTACCACATGAAATACTGTGAGGTGCATACCTTATTAAACGTAACAAATGCAAATGTTTGCAAGAACATGGTCTTCACCAAGTCCCGTTTCGCAAATGCTAGCGGTAAGATAACCGCGGATATTAGTAGTTGAGGCACAAATGCCCATGTTTCTGGCTGCAGTAATACAGCTGCAATGCTACTACCAACATGTAAACTGGAGTCTCCGCTAGAGATGTTGGGCGCGGAACCCATGTACAACAGAGTACTGTACGGTGAGAAATTATGCCTGTGATCAATCCGTGATAGGTGGTGAAGATAGCTATGTAATAAGAAAGGGTAGCCGTAAATGAGATACATGAACCCAGTTAATAATGAAAATGATGCGGCACTGGCTAATGCAAAAAAAATCCTGTCTCTGTTGAAAAACTTGATGATTTTGTTAATGAACGAGGACCCAGTGGTAGGGGGGATCAGCGGCACAGAGTCATCCATAGCCCAAAGAACAGTGGGTATATAAATGATTGGGTATATTTTGAAGTGGACTGCAAGCCCGGCCAAGGCTCCTGCCAAAATGGTCTTTTTCATGCAAACAGCCCAGATGAATGACATCACAATAGCACCCAAAAGGCCCTCAGAAGATCCCCTGGTACTTATAGTGCAAACCATTGGGTTTAGCAGCCACACAGATGCATATTTGACAGCGCTTTTCTCGGGAACATTTCGAAGCTTCAACAATTGCAGAATCAGAACTCCGGCAACTATATCGCCAATTGCAAACAAAACTTTACCGAAGGAAAAAAACCAGCAGGATGTAGGTAAAAGAAGCCATGCTAGCAATGGCGTATATCGGTAAGTGGCACGCTCGTAAGGAGACTCTCCGTGTGCCATGAACCTTGCAGCATCAGTAAATACAAAATAGTCAATATCTGTAAATTTGGGTTCTAGGTGTTCATCTTGATATAATCCCCAGAAAAAAATCACAATACGTTCCAGTATTGACAATGCCAGTATAGTTTTAGTTTCCAGATACCATGGTGCTGGAGCCTTTGTTTTGAATTTGTTTCTACCAGAGCTTTCGGCTACTCTGTGTGCACTTCTACTAGCCTCCTTCTGCTCACTGCTGCTAAGCTCAGTCTTTTGCCTGTGTCGCAACTTAGGAGGTGAACGGCGAGAAGATGACATCACAGCACGTATCCTAGTTAGCTATTATACAAAATGGCGTGAATTCCAGGTATGAAAACGCAGAAAACAGTGTTTTGCATATATATACACAGACTTAATAGTTTTGTGTCTGACCTTGAGATCAAGAGCGGGCTCGATCTCGAGGTTTTTTTTATAAACTAGTTATAATAATTAATGAATGCACAATTTCAAAGAGTAGATAAATATAAAAAGCTGTACGTATATAATTTTGGAAGATTCTAACCTCGGAGCATCCACCATCCAACACCTAACAATCCTATGACAGCTACAGTAGTGACAACTCCTGCGCCGGCTCTGTCCTTGGTCGTAATTGTCAGTTGATTTGATGTCAACGACACAGTAGAAGAGTCCGAGCCTGCGTTTGCATCTTGCTCAGAAGAAGCTCCTGTACTTAGAGTCAAGGGTTTGTCCCTTGTGTGAATCAGAGTGTTTTGAATGACTTCCAAGGCACTCATTTGCTCGCCCAGTCCATACAACCCATCCCAGTCGCCCACCAACCAATTCATACCACATGTATGACCATCAGTTCCTCCCGTGCAACTTAAAGCAGCAGCTTCAGCAGAAGCTTGCAGAAGATCGTCTATCTGATCGGTCAAGCTGGGGACCAGTAGAGAGGTCAGTCCCAAAAATCTTGAAAAAATAGCTTTAAATGATCTTTGGTCATTGTTACATTTGTTGTTTGTTTGACAGGCAGATTCCCACATGATACTATCTGAAAAAAAGATAGAGTTAGCTTGTGTGAGTAGACCTGTAGCGTGGGTCTCCCAAGTAGTATCGTTGGTGAAGTCATACAAATATGCACAGCCTGAAAGTAGCAGCCCAAAGTTGTACGTCCATTGGATCTTTGAATACGAGGTACAGTTTCCCGTCAGAGAAGCTCCATCATAAAGAGCATAGCTGTCTGTCAAGAACCCTACACTGTCTATCCAGTCAAAGGCTTTCTCCGCCCAATCAACATAAGAGGTATTTCCCGTATATCTGGCTAACCTGGCTGCCAAATGGAACAGGCATCCATTCGAAACAGTGTTTTTATAGTCATAGCCTGAATTCCAGGCGTAAATCTGCCATCTCAGCCCACCATTGCAGTACAATGTGTCCCATCGACCTGCCATCTCATTGAAAACAGCCTGAGCTTGGTATGCCCAAGATTTCTGGCCATCTCCGGTTGGGTTTGAAAAGTTCTTTTCTGCAGCAGCCATAACAGTGATTCCCCAAAACCCTTGATCATCGTTTCCCTCTGTGGTGGTTTGGTTCTTGGGCATGTAGTCGTAGTCAGTGCCAGCCTGGTAAAGTAAAGACTCCTTCAGAATGGAGTTATAGGTAGTATCATTGGTATAGTACCAGTAATCTAGCATAGAGCCCCATGCAGCACCGGCTTCCCACCAGTAATAGGGAGATGTCATCATACCCACGGTTCCTCCATACTTGCTTCCTTCGTAATAATCCATTAAACCTTCGGCGAGCAAGGCAAGGGCACTCTTGATGCTGGCATCGTCGCCAATGGTGATGTTTACTGCGGATGCCGCTAGTAGAAGCGGACATAGCACCGCTAGACTTAGACGCATTTCTCACGCCAGGCAAAAGATAAACTAAAGCACTCGGAGAGGAAAGTTAAAAATAAAAAAAAAACCTCCTAGCGTGATTCAAATCACCAAAGCTAGTAGTATTGAACAAGGAGCTTGTGCACAGTGAAAAACGCAACAAACGGTTAAATCAATCAAAGACACCTGATAAAACACAGCACTCGAGCTTTCATTAGCTACAAGGCTCTCTGAGAATCTAGATATCAAAAGTCAATGTGCTGAATATTTGGTTTTCAGTTGGTAGAAAAGGCTTGGAGAAAAATGTCTTGGTACAATATTTTTCTAAATATAGGCATTTTGATCAAACACACATAGATTTTAATGCTTTCGAACGCGCTATATATACTAAGTCTGGGCACTGGAAATTTCGCAAAGCACTTTCAATTGAGAAAAAAAAAATACCAAACAAGGTCTTGAGACAACAAGCTTAGCAGAACTATGACTTACAAGCAGTGGTTTTTAAGTAAATATAGGAGATAGACCATATATATACCATTACCTGCTTTGGTCCAAAATTGTCTGAGATGCGGTGGGGCCATTAAGTAAGCACAGGCGAAAAAATGCAGAGCTCGAGCGCGGTCAAAGAAAGAACGGGGGTATGTCGCTGAGTCTGCTTGTCCATATGCCTGTAGCTGTGGTCTCATTGACTAGAGTTCTAGGATGTGACTTGACCTCCTTCGCCAGCGGGAACTTGCTCTTGAAGTACTCAAGGTTGGCCAGATCTCTATCTATGAGTATAGCGTTCCAGCCTGCACCAATAGCCGCGTCGTAATCATGAACAACGGAGTCGCCGACATACCAGATATCCTTATTATCAAATTGAGAGCCGGTTTCAGCAGAAATGCTTTCTGTTACTGCCTGGAAAGCTCGCTTATCTGGCTTTTCGTACTGCATCTCCTCTGACACAAATACTCTGTCAGCAAAGTAACTGTCAAGCCCCATGTCCTTGAGCACATGCTTAGTTCGAGCGTCCGAGTTAGAAAGCACTGCCATAGTTATGTTCTTCTGCTTCAGCGCCGTAAGCAGGGGGACTACGTCAGGATATAGCTCAAAGGCATCCTTGGACGAGAAATGGTCATACAGAGCAGTGACTAAGTCATCAGTTACCAACGCGTCAGGAATGGTCCGTGTGATTACTCGCTTCCAGTAGTCCTGAATGCTCAGAGATGCTTGTTTACCCAAGTTAGGCAACTCTTCATTGACAGATTTCAGCGCAAGGCCAAATCTCTGGTCAACTTGAGCAGGATTCAGTCTAACCCCGACCGTCTCTGCTACCTTACAGTACTGCTCGGAGACAGATCCCTTGGGGTTATAAAGGGTTTTGAACACGTCAAAAACAACCAACCTCGCTTGGTATTTCATAAATGTTGGTATAAAATCATATATATCTACTCTCGGGTATCTTAGACATATTATGAGCTCAATATTGTCTTTGGCGAGATCTTGATCTTCCGGTATACATATATATATGTATGGGCATCTCGGCATGACTCTATATTGCGATCATGAAAAATAAAGCCTGTAGCTCGCATGTCGACATATTTTTCACATATATGAACCTAGATATTTGTGCGGAATGATTTTTACAAGGTCTGCTAGAGCTGGTCTGCGTAATGCTTCAAAGTTACAAAGGCTGAGAGCTACACGGACAGGCATTGTGCTAAGAAACTACTCTCAAGCTGACAAGGATAACATCAGCTATAGTGAGATTGACCCTATATATCTTCAAAAGGATGGAACTCCGGATTATTTGAGACTCATTTTATCTTCTCGGGTTTACGAGGTGTGCAAGGAGACCCCATTGACTCCTGCTGTCAACTTGAGTTCTTCCCTTGGCACGAATCTTTATCTAAAACGTGAAGATCTGCAACCAGTTTTTAGTTTCAAGCTGCGAGGTGCATACAATAGAATAGCACAACTCTCGGAGAAGGAGCGAAAGAGAGGAGTCATTGCGTGTTCTGCTGGGAATCATGCCCAGGGTGTGGCGTACTCTGCTCAAAAGCTGGGAATTTCTGCTACTATTGTTATGCCTACTGCTACCCCTAGTATCAAGTACAAGAATGTTGCGAGACTAGGTGCTAAGGTTGTATTGTATGGACAGGACTTTGACTCCGCTAAAGAAGAGTGTGCAAGGTTATCTGTTCAAGAAGGGCTGACTGATATCCCCCCCTTTGATGACCCCTTTGTAATTGCTGGTCAGGGTACCATTGGACTAGAGATTCTGAGACAGGTTGATATTTCAAAACTCAAGGCTATTTTCATCACTATAGGTGGAGGTGGCCTTATCGCTGGTGTCGGGGCCTACGTCAAGAGAGTGGCACCTCAAACCAAGATTATCGGAGTTGAGACTTATGACGCTGATGCAATGTATCAATCTCTGCAAAACGGCAAAAGAGTCACCCTCAACGAGGTGGGTTTGTTTGCTGATGGTGCAGCTGTGAAATCAACAGGCAAGGAAACTTTTAGACTTGGTCAACAATATATCGATGAAATTATCAAGGTTAACACTGACGAAATCTGTGGAGCAATGAAGGATGTATTCCAGGAAACTAGATCTATAGTTGAGCCTACTGGTGCTGTTTCTGTGGCTGGAGCTAAAAAATACATCAAATCTCATCCTGAGATTGATCACGGAGCTAACTCCTATGTCTCTATCTTGTCTGGTGCTAACATGAACTTTGATAGATTGAGATTCATTGCTGAACGTGCTCAACTCGGAGAAGGAAAAGAAGTATTCCTGGCAGCAACTATTCCAGAACAAGCTGGATCATTCAAGAAACTCATCTCTGTCATATCTCCTAGAGCTGTGACCGAGTTCTCTTACCGTTATGGCGTTGACCAGGTAAACAAGAAGGACAAAGAGGCACACATATACATGTCCTTTTCCACCCAAGACAAAGATACCGAGGTTGTCGAGGTTTTGGAGAAAATCAAAGCTCTTGGCTTTTCTGCAATTGACATTAGTGATAATGAGTTTGCCAAGTCCCACGCTAGATACCTGGTAGGTGGT
Organism: Groenewaldozyma salmanticensis; assembly: GCA_003708315.3. NCBI lineage: Eukaryota > Fungi > Ascomycota > Dipodascomycetes > Dipodascales > Trichomonascaceae > Groenewaldozyma > Groenewaldozyma salmanticensis. The sequence continues at coordinate 295,743 of PPNW03000010.1, forward strand.
AAAGCTCCCGTCCCCAATGAGAGACTGGTAACTTTCGAGTTCCCCGAAAGGCCAGGTGCGCTAAACAGATTTCTTGATACCATGAACTCGAAATGGAACGTAAGTCTATTCCATTACAGAAATAACGGCTCTGATGTTGGCAAAGTCGCCGCTGCAATCACAGTTCCTAAGGAGGATAACCAGGAGTTCCAACAATTTCTGGATCAACTGGGATACCCTTATAGAGAAGAAACAGACAATATTGCATATAGCTTGTTCCTAAAAGGAGCCTAAGATATAGTAAATTTTTCTTTTTTTTTTATTATTCTCAATTCGTGTGCGCTTGACTTATCGTGGTGGTTTCGACATAACCTTTGACCTTTCCTCGCGAGTGGCTTTGCTTACAGGGCCCTTGACGATAGTCTGGTCTAGAGTATCTGGGCCTCTTTCAAAAAGTTCATGCAGCCCGAGATCTTTCCAAGAAGACTCCTTTTGCTTCTGTAAATTCTTTTTAATGGCTCCGAAGGCAGCATATTGGCCCTGGAATGCGTCTTCATCATCCTCCTCCAGACCCTCTCCAGCCAGCTCATACGGGATCTGGATATCATCAAACTCCAACTTCGACTGCATCCAGTCTGTGAAAAACACAGCTGAGCGTGGCACTGTTAAATGCAATTCTGACCGTTCTGAGTCTTTCATTTGTGTATATAAACTATAATATGTCAGCGCCGTTGATAATTTATAAACAGTGTAATTAGCTTTCGTATCACAATTGCTAAAGGGAACCGTCTCGAGAAGACACCGATCGGGGCGATATACCAGTATATTCCTGGGACAAAAGCTTTAAATCTGGCAGTATACTGATTAATCTTGTTTCTCCGCCATATATCAAACAAGCAGAATATCAACTTTACACCAGACAAATCTGGCATTTACGAAGCAAGAAGATTGGAACTGTCTGACCTTGAGGTGTTTCTATTTGTCATAAGCTCTTATTAGAGACTGGCAGTTCATTGGCTGGTAGATTTTTAGTGTGCCTCGAAACGTTGTCGGCTGACAAGTTTTGAACATGTCAAAAGCATTTGTACGTTCGATAAAGAACGTAACTAACGGATACACTTCTGCACAGGTAAAGGTTCGAAATGGTATGTTGGGTTTTGACTTGCGAATGTTGTTCTTGTGATGGGTTCTAACTCTTTGTAGCAACCAGTAATGACCCTTGGGGGCCAAGTACACAAGAATTGCAGGAAATCTCTAGATACACTTACGAGCAGTAAGTTTTTGCTATTCGTTGACAGGGCTCTTGTCAATTCTTTTTTTTATATCGATTTCAGGGGTCTATGAAGCTAACGATTAGACATGAACTGTTTGAGGTGATGGATTTGGTAGACAGAAGGCTGAATGATAAGGGCAAAAACTGGAGACATGTTATGAAAGCCTTGACTCTTTTAGACTACCTAATCCGCAATGGATCAGAAAATGTGGTCCTTTGGTCAAAGGATAATCTTTTTGTAATTAAGACCCTGAGAGAGTTTCAGCACATTGACGATGATGGCAGGGATCAAGGAGAAGCAATTAGGTCCAAAGCCAAAGAGTTGACATCTTTGATCATGGACGATGAACAATTGAGAGAAATCCGGGTCAACAAAGCCTCCCGCCGCAGAAGAAGAAGAGATACCCGTCATAGCTCTCCTGGGAACTCTTCGCAGCGAAACGGACGCCGCGGAAGTAATCAATCTGGAACTCCGGAGGATGACGAGCTTCAAAGGGCTATGGAGCAAAGTAGACAGACGGCCGAGGATGATGAACGTAGAAGGAAAGCTCTTGAGACCTCTGATGAGGACTTGAGAAAAGCAATTCAGCTCAGTGAGGAAGAAGAAAAATATCGAGCTTTCCAGAACGGGCCTAACTTGTTTGACCAAGGCTCACAGCAGCAGCAGCAGCAGCCACAACAGCAGTACAATCTAATTGATACTGATTTCAACCAACAGCCACAGCAACAACAGCCAGTTTACTATCAAGTTGCTGCGGCACCAGAGGGTCAACTCACAGATTTGTTTGGGAATCCGATTTACCAGCAGCAACCATTGTCTACTGGATTTGTTCAAAATGCATATACTACGGGTAACTCCAACTTCCCTCAATATACAAGCTACCAGCAGCCCCAATTTGGTTTGCAGCAACAAGCCACAGGCTTCCAGCAACAGCCTCAGTCACAACCCGAGCCACTTCAGCCTTTGAAGACAGGCTCTAACAACCCATTTGCCCAGGTACATAGCGAACCAACACATGAACCCCAGCAGCCATCCTTAGGACAGCTCCAACAACAACAACAACAACAACAACAGCAACAACAACAACAACCATTGAAGCAGCAGCGCACAAACAATTTTGACGAGGGCCATATGAATGAGCTCAATACTTTACTGGCTAATGGCGATGGTATCGATACTTTTGGAAACGTGGGCGAACTTAGAATCCCCGCGCAACACACCAGAACCACTTATGTGAACTCCGCTGGTATGGGACTCCAGAGCACAGGAACCTCCAATAACCCATTTTTGGGGCAGCAGTATACTGGAATTCCTACTACTAACCGCATCCAACCAGCTTTTACCGGCTACGGATTTGGCAATGCTGGTCAGTATGGTCAACAGCAGCACCAACATCAACAGCAGCAGCAGGGACAACAATCTGGAAATCCCAACAGCTTGATTGATATTTAAATGTGTGCCTTCGAGTGTCTTTCTGTCTTATTTTTTCTGCTTCCTTTGTTTTGATCTCTCCTTTGTTATCTCTCTTTTATTTCTTTATCTACTTTGCTAAAGCCATTCAATCTTTTGCTTTTTTATCATGTCTGTAAATTAAAATTGCTTGGCTATATATATATAGGTTATTAAAAAAAATACACATTATGGTCATTAAAAGATTGTTAATAAATAAATGCCCCCGCTCTGGCTATGCAGCCGGCCTTACAATCACGGTACCGGCATTGCTAGTGGTGCTCTCAACAGGTGAGATATAGCGGTCACCTTCATCCTCAGACTGGGCCAAAGATGGCAGTCGGATTCTGGAAATTCTTGTGCTTGTTGGTGTCAAGGGGTGCAGAGGCGATACAGCTGTAGAGTGCCTTGATATTTCAGGTAAAAAATTGAGATAAGGTGAACTACGAGAACCCCCTGAAGCACCACTACCACTCACCGATGTATACAGATTAGGTGCAACTTGAAGTAAGCTTTCATCTCTAGAACTTTTGTTCCATGCCATGTGCTCTGTGGTAGAAGTCCTTGAGACTGGAGTCAGATCGTTGATGGAGGAGCCTGTGTCTTCATGAGTAGACCCCGGATTGGCGGTATTTGAGATTGCTTCACTGAGAGCAGGCAAAAGGCCGATACTAGCGCTCCGCGCGGTAGTTAGACCGCTTGTCCCGTTATTCTCGTCCTCATAAGATATAGAAGCTAGGACCTTCATTGCATAGTTGATAAATTGGTCAAAATCATGATTTGACATCTGCTTCCCAGAAAACCTTGCATACTCATACAAGCTTGTGTAAGATCTGACAGCATCAGCGTCATCTATAAGCTTGTATGAAACAAGCATCTCCAAATATTCGCGCAGAGGCATTCCCTTTGGTCGCTTGAACGAAGGGTGTAGTGTACTAGCTTTAGTTTGAAGCACTTCAACAGTAGCCAACACAACTTCATCGTACGTTACCCTCAGAGTCCCATCTGTGACTGCTGGATTCATGAGCCCATCGTGCCATATTAGTGTTCCTGTAGCACCTTGAGGATCTCTGGCCTTCGAAGCTATATACCGACACCGTTCCCGCTCTTCTTTGATGAGATGGGCAACTTGTTTGGGGAGCTCACGGTCAGCAAATATAAGGTATCTTCTAGGCATGGCTGAAAGCGTCCGACGAACCATAACTATTCGCCCGAGATATATCACAATTGCCGCTGTGACTGAAGCTACGCAAACCACTACTATAATAATGGCATTCCAAAATTGTCCACTTGATTGTGATTGTAAGATGGTATCGATAGGTGTAACAATGGCCAATGCAAGAAATATTAGAATAAATAATAGTAAAGACCCACGGTATAAGTATGAGAAGGGCCTAAGCCTATGATCCTTATAGTCATGAACCACGCTCTCAAAAAACGCGAAAACCATTCTCCATTGCTGTTTGAATTTGGTGTTTACTTTAACTTTTTGTTAAGATTTGTTAACAACAATATTGACATAAATCGTCGATGTTGATTCAAACCACTTCAGGTCATGGAATTGATAAATGGACAAAATGCTAAACTTTTCCATTAACCAACTTGTGTTACTTTGCTTTAGATAGTGAGCGGAAGGAGAAAGCGGCTTGAGTTTAACTGATGGCCATTCACCCTATTTTAGTCTTTCTATTTCAGTCTTTCTATTTCATGTTCAAGCATCAGCACGAGCTGCTGTTACCAACCAATGGCACTTCGCGACAGATGCTCGAATAACTAGAAGGCTTTTGGCACTAGGCAAAGCACTTGCTACTGAGCTCCTGCTACTGGGCTTTGCATAATTGGCTACACCTGAAGCTACAAAGAATTCAATATCTACAGTATTAGCCATATACATAGCACAACGTTTAAAGAATATATGACCCGTATCTGTCCTTAAGCGCACGAGAAAGGCATCAAAGCCGCGGATAAAGGTTTTCAAAAGCCACGCTTACTCAAGCTTGTGTTCTAGGTTTGCAGATAGAATCTTCATGCTGGCTAACAGTGCACACATGAGCACCTTCATGAAGACCAAACACTGATACTCATTGCTGAGACAGCCTATCTGGAAACCAAACATACGACAAAGATGTAATTGATTCAAATCTGGAACCCTCCAGCCTCAAAACAATCAACATCAAGCTCGTTCCATTGTACAAGAAGTTTTAAAAGATTGATCTTAGTATACAGATCAAGTGAAAAAAAACAGACATCGGCTCTCTAGAACTACAAGATACAGTCAAGCATGACATGGTCAGTAACTAACATGATTACAAAGTTCAATTTTTCTTCACTTCTTGATACATAAAACAATAGAGTGTAAAAAAAAAAAACTTAAAAAACTAAGGACTGGGGGTGATGAGGAGACAAGCACAAAAGTGCTAACCTTCCATCCATTTGCAAATTTTCTTGATTTTTAGTTGGTTTTATTTTGTGATAATGATAATATAGTGTCGTAGCAATATCGTGCGAGTGGTGTAAATATCCTCTTCTGACTCCCTCTGGTGTGTAAGAAGAAATGCAATCAGAGTCTTCTACCACGACGACCACCCTTTCTTCTGGTTGAGTCTGAAGGAACAGGTGTGACATCCTCAATTCTACCAACCTTGAGTCCGGATCTAGCAAGAGCTCTCAAAGCAGCCTGAGCACCAGGTCCTGGGGTCTTGGTCTTGGTACCACCGGTAGCTCTGATCTTGAAGTGTAAAGCGTTGATGCCAACTTCCTTGCACTTGGCGGCAGCATCCTGAGCAGCCAACATGGAAGCATATGGGGTAGACTCGTCGTGGTCAGCCTTGACCTTCATACCACCAGTAACTCTGGAGATGGTTTCACGTCCGGACAAATCAGTGATGTGAACGAAGGTATCGTTGAAAGAAGCAAAGATTCTAGCAACGCCGAACACAAGTTCACCGTCACGGGCCTTAAGACCTAAAGTAACATTCTCTATAACACATAAAAGTTAGCAAAAGGGTATTCAAGAAGAGGCATTCCGTCTGTTTCATTATCACATACCGTTCTTAGGAGCCATTGTGAATTATATATAATATATTTTGTTTGGTGAAAAAAAAATATATCTAATGGTTGAAATGTTCAAAAGCTTTAGTTGAGTGGTTTGACTGTTAGTGCTCTCGATGGGTGGTTGACAAATTTTTGTTAGTGTTTTTCTGCTCTCTTCGCCCTTAGTGAATACACTCACTAATTGAAAAAAAAATTGTTTGGCTGCAATCGCAGTCACAACGCATGCCCTAACCCAGCATTATTCCTTAGTGAGGAAAAAGTTTTTCCCAATGAAGTAACTGAGCCCTAGCCTCAAGTTACAATCACCGACTCAACCTCCAAACCTTTCAACTTTCTACAATTCACTTATATATTTTAGATACCAAACCCAACCAACTAAAATATACTAAACATGCCTGTAAGTATTGATTGCAGTATCTTCTAGAGAGAGAGAGAGAGAGAGTCAAGGATCTAACAGTGTTGTAGTCTCAAAAGTCATTCAAGACTAAGGTCAAGCTCGCCAAGGCCCAGAAGCAGAACAGACCTCTGCCTCAGTGGTTCAGATTCAAGACTGACAACAAGATCAGATACAACAGCAAGAGAAGACACTGGAGAAGAACTAAGTTGAACATCTAAGCGGGCGTCTCGTTGGGATATTTGGCTTTTTCTATTTCAAAAGTATTGTTTTGACATGAAACCGGAAACTTTGCACTGAAAACTAAAAAGATATTACTTATGGCATGGCTATGCAACTTCATCTTTGTACTTCATACCATGGATCACTCTTAAGGACCAATTGATGGACTATAAAGCGGTTGTGTAATTAAATTTTTTTTTGATGCCGAAAATATATTTAATTCAACATGTAAATCTAATCATTTTGAAGCTTCTGAACATTTTATCAGGCATACATATATTTACTAGATATTTATCTCCACGAGGTTCATATCTAGGCCCCCACCGTAACGCTTCAGACATGAGCGATGAGCTGAAGGCAACTTACAACGCTAGAACAGACGAAGCTCTTGGGTTCTACATGACTGCTTACGAGGCAGTTCAAAGAATTCCCCGGGGCAAAGTCACAACCTATGGCAAGTAGACAGCTTAGAACTGTAATAACGCGTAACATTCTAACTAGCATTAGGACACATAGCAGCATTGATAGGAAGACCGCAAAACTCGAGACAAGTAGGCACAGCCCTGAAGCATTTACCTTCCGCGGACTCAATTCACCACCCGGAATTTCACCACGAGAACGTTCCATGGTGGAGAGTCATTGGATTCAATGGAGCTGTGACTCAGGTGATACACCGCCGACAGCAGATAGACAAATTACGCGAGGAAATGGAAATTTCACCCGAGGGAATCGTGGATTTCTCAAGATACGGATGGTTCCCAGAGGTAGACGAAGAAGAAGCCGGTTACTGAAAAACCAGCGTTCTGGATGTCATGTTCCAGCTGGCACCATTCAGAGCCCATCTTCAGCCTCGCCGCGTCTCCCATTCCAGTGGCGGCTCGGCAGCCCATGTCAATGATGTTCAAGACCGGTTTAAGCGAACTCGATTAAGATGGATTTCCGGCTAAGAATCGTCTCCACGTGGAGCTGGCCCAAGGACCTTCGCGATTTTAACGAACCCCGGCCATTCCTGATATGTCTAAACAAGAAGGAAGGGTGACCGCGTAACTGGACATATTGCTATTCAAGTCCACGCTTGTAGTAAAGTTTGGCCCATCAGTCAGCTTAAAATATACTGGCCAGCTCTTTGTATCACAGATCTTATATATATATATATGTACCACACGTAAAGTCTCTAAAGAGGTTGGAAACCGTTGTCAACCTTAATTCCACCCTTACATATAATTAATTCAAAATGGCTTGCTGAACAAAGCAGTTGGAGCGTTCAGTAACTGGAGTATTTTAAATTTTTATTTTATTTTTATCTTTTCTTCTGGTAGTGTGTCTCTGGCTATATACTATTATCAAGCTTCATATGTCGTGGTCTGGCAAAAGCGTATCGCGGTCTTGGGAAGGCAAGGAGGGGAAGTTAGGCTCAAGCTTGTCTAGCAGAAGGACAAGCCAGGGAGCAAGGCGGCGGCCTTCGTTCCAAAGTGCCAAACCCGCATGCATTTTTACGCCTCAGAGCTCAAGAAAGGAGCTGAAGCAGTACATTTTTTCTCTGTGCAAGTCAGAGATCAATAGTCGTGATATTCTAGGACGGACCTTATTACACATTGCCGCTTCAATTGGCAATGTTGATTTACTGCGCATTCTTTTGGATCACCCAAATATTGACGTTAACTTGGCAGATTATGAAAATGGCTGGACTGCGCTTCACATAGCTGTACACGAGGGTAACATTACATGTGCTAGAGAGCTTTTGGCGCACTCAAGGGACCTGTTGAAGTGCAAGGATCGCGCCAAATGTACGCCACTCGAACTTCTGCGACTACCGTTACTAAAATCTAGTAGGCTAAAGGAAGAGGACGATATTGGCCAGACACATTTGTACATGTTTGGTCTTAATAGCAATCAGAATCTGGCTTTCCCGGATTTTGGCAGTCGAACAAACCCAGAACTAGTCAAGTTGATAGACCACCACGAAGAAAATCGGCGCTGTCCACTGGGGAAGTTTAGCAATAGGAAAATACTGGACGTTAAAGTGTCTAAATTTCACTCTGCAGCGCTTGTGGACGAGCCAAAGAATAATTTATACATATGTGGAGCAGTTTCGCAATCAGGCTCAAGTGCAAGTGCAAGATTAGGGTTTGGCTCAAACACGTCAACCCAGTACGCATTTAATAATAGTTTACCTGAGCTCTCTGATGAGACTGTAGTCAGCATTGCGCTCGGAGTAGACCACACTGTTGCAATCACTGATGATGGTAAGGTCTTCACTTGGGGTACTAATACAAACGGGCAACTAGGTTATAACCTGGGTACTGGCGAAGATGGTCGCTTCAAAAAGTATCAGTTCCAGCCACGGCGAATTTTAGGTCCCTTGAAAAGACTTTCATTCAAATCATGCGCCGCTAGTAATAATCACACAATCGTCCACACAGACAATGAGATGTACTGTTGGGGCAAAAATGTTGGACAGATGGGTATTGACCGCTTAACTAGCGAAGACGAAATTTTAGCAACACCGCAAAAGAGTCTGGCTAGTTTTGATTTGATCACGATGATATGCGCCACAGACTTTGCCACGGTAGTGTTGGCGGACTCAATGCTTTGGTGTTTTATCAACTTTAAAAGATTCCCAATATCTCTCAGTAGCACCCGTTCTGGCGCGGTAGAACAGGCTGCGTTGTTTTACAGACCCCAAAGTCCCTTGGCTACGAAAGTTGTGAATATATCTTCGAGTTTCGAGGGTCAATTTTGCGCGGTTACCAAGGATGGCTCTGTGTATCAGTTTTCGTTGAAGAATCTCGTAGATCTCAAGGATCTATCGGCTTCGCAGCTTTCTAAGAAAGTTGTAGTTACTAAAGTTTGGACTCCCCGTAATGAACATATGGGTGCAATCAATGCTGATGTTAGTGATAATGGTTCTGTCATTCTTTGCAGTCGACACGGAGTTGTATGGAAAACAAAGCAGTGCGCCAAGGGCAGACGCAAATTCAAGTTTGAAAGAATACCCATGGTGACTGGTATCACGCATATCAGGTGTGATCCCAAATTTGAGTCATTTGCAGGAATTAAAGTTGATCAGCGTATCGAGGATTTTGTTCCGGGAGAGTCAAACCTTGGTGAGGATATCAGATGCTTGTTCCCCTTTGTGGGTTACACAAGGTCTATGAAGCGGAGTCAACTGTTAAGCTATCAGGATGATAATTCCCCAAATTCCAAGGACGACTTGTTAAAGTGGATGGCAATGGCAACTGACGAGATGCTTGTGCGGAGCTTGAAGGAGAATTTACAGGACGATGAATCGCTTGCTAGCGACTGCAACGTTGTGGTTGGTGAAATTAGCGTACCAGTCCACAAAGCGATTCTTAGTGCCCGCTCTACCTTACTATGTGACTGGTTTGTTCATGGTCAGCCTCGCAAGATCTTGTTAGGCGCGGAAAAATCTGTACATTATTCAGAAGAGAATGGTTTGAAATTTGAAGGAGTTTGCATAAAAACTGTGATAATATTTCTTTATTTTATTTATTCGGATCAATTGCTTTCTGTCTGGGAGCATTCAGAGGGAGTGTTGAATGCTTATGCTCATAGGCAAAGCTTGATTCAGCTTTCAGAAAAGCTTGAGGTGACTGGTCTTTTGGTGGCATTAAAGAAGGGAGCGAACTCAGAAGTTTGTGGCAGCTTGCAATCTGACTTGCTCAATTTACTCGCTTCTGAATTATTAGGAGACGTTGTGATACAGTTGAAAGATGATAAACAGTTGGTCTTGCATAGATGCATACTGGAATCAAGATCAGTGGTGTTTTCTACGTTGCTTTCCGAAAGATGGAATCATAAAAAGGATGAGAAGGGTCGCCTTGTTGTTTTGCTCAACGATATTACCTATGATTGCTTCGCAGTAGCGATGCAGGGGCTCTATGGAGATTGCAAATTTATTGACGAAGAGTCCATCAATAAGTGTGATTCTTCGTTCAAGTTACTCAACTTTCTATTAGAAGTTTTAGCCGTGGAGGACAGGTTACTGTTGATCAGGGGCCGTGAGCAGACAGAGCATTTACTGAGAGGCTTAATATCCACGGAAACTGCTGGTGCTATGATCAATTGGGCTACCGCTTGTAACTCTACTAAGCTTTTATCGTGTTTGGTGAAATTCATCTTCAGTTCTATGGACATGATGCTTGAGACTGAAGCTCTAGGTGATGTTGAAGAAGATGGGATGGCAGTGTTGGACAGAGATAGTTCTTTGCAAAGGGATGAATTATTTTATCGATTTATTAATGACCTTGAGCAGCATAACGAGCTTTGCTCAAAAGTGGCATTGATTCCTGGTATAAAGTTAGACTCAGGGCTGACTTTTGTATCAGCAAAAGAACCATACAACATTGAGCAAAGTCCCGCACCGGAATCTGGAGATATGTTTCAGCTGGAAATGGAAGACTCCCCGAAACAGCGGTCTGCTAGTCCCGCAAGCCCGGGTTATTTTGTCCCTATCCAGTCGAAGACCTGGTCATCACCAGCTCAAGTACCAGCTCAAACACCAGTGTCTCCTCTATCAGTACAGGTGCAGCCATCCAAGATAGCAGTACCTGTTGGCACTCCCAAACCAGGGCCTGCAACAGCTTGGCCAACTCTCGGAAATAAAGCACCGGCCAGTACTCGACCAAGACCTTCTTCGAGCTATCAAACAACAACCCCTGTGCCAGCTACTATCCAGAAGGTATCTCCCAGCCCGTTTTCTGCGCTGTCTCAGCCGCCTCCAACAACCTCAATAAGGGTCACACCTAATGCTAAACTTTCACAAAAAGAGCGGAAAAAACTGAATCGCATGGAGCAGTCAACACCATCTCGCAACAGTAGTGCTTCTGGAAATGGCAGTTCTTCTGGGAATGGCAGCAGTCCATGGAACATAGAATCAGCTTCTTCCCCAACTGCTCGGTCCCATGAAGATTCTTCACCCTTTAGCATGTACACTGGGGAGGGCTCTAGCTGGAGTAGAAGCACAGAAGTTAATACCCCTTCGAGGAAGGATCTGGGCTGGTCTTTTGCAGATATAGTCGAGCAGGAGAAATTGGATTACGAGACTACGGTGAAGCGTAAAACAAAGTCTATTCAGGAGATCCAGCAGGAAGAGGAGTTCAACAAGTGGTGGGCCGCTGAATCTCAACGAGTCCAGGGCACAGGAGAGAATTTACAAACTGGAAATGGCGATAAATCAACTTCACGCAAATCATCTAAAGCTAATTCTAGTAGAAAAAAATCTTACAACAGAGGAAACAACGAAAGAAACCAAGGCGACAGGGTCCGTGGAGAGACTGCCGTACGGACCTAGTATGGGAGATATCTGTGGTACAAAAAGATCGATTTAGGTCTCCAACCAACCTTTAAGCTGAGAAAAAAAATCGAGCATAAATAAAAAAAAAGTCTTGATGAAATTTTTCACTTCTTTCTTTCTTTCTTCTTCTTTTTTTCTTACCCTCTTTATACGGGCTAACGCCCAAATTGTAATATATAGAAATACTTGATTGTCTTTTCTTATTAATTTATTTATTGTAAGTGAGGATTGCTTTGGATTCATATTACTTGGACTTTGAATCCAGCTTGTTGCTGCCCTGTTTTGATGCCTTGTCGTGAATGAAGTTTTATGATGAACCAACTTATCAATTCAAACTAGAGTATGTGAAGATTCTAATGATCTTAATATAACACTGAAAATTCTGATATGCAATGGATTTCTTCATGATAGCGTCAAACAGGTGCGGCGAGCCAAAATTGCTGTTTTTTTCTCTCTCTCTCTCAGTAACTAACCAGTGTTTAGAAGGTAAGCAGTTTATCTATCTGTTGCCCTTTTTCATTGTCTGTCAAACAAGGAAGCAACATGATGATCATTTATCGAAATATACGCTGGAATTACTGGCAGAACTATAACTGTTGAGAAACTTTCGCACCAATGACTGATCCTCCTTGTTTTATGTTTGACAATGAGGCTACTTTTTACAAATGAAGTGAAAATCTTTTGCAATTCTAACTTTTTTTTGCTTTAGTATGTTTTTTTCCAGAGAAATATGTGAAACGGAGAATGAAGAACCATAGCACTGGGCACCGATAAATTACATGAGTGACAAGCTTTTAGGTGGGCCTAGAAAACCCACGCTGCAGACTCTTTTGTTTCATGTTTGTGATTGTAATCCCATGGAAACTATCTAACATTTGAAAGACGCCCCTTTCCAGTGTAGCTCTCCGTATTGCTTGTAATAATGGTAAGTTTGGACTGCTTTTTCTTTTATTCATTCTTTTTTGTTCAGGTTGATGATTCTTTTAGATGACGAGTCGGACGGGTTTCCCGGTGACGAGACTTTATTTTTAATAACCATTCATGCTTTTCTGACTGAACAACAGAGAATTCAATGTTTTTTTTTTCATCCTTTTTTTTGCAAGTGAACTAACAAGTTTAGAACGTTTAAGTTGTTTCTACGTGTGTTCCTGTTGATTCTGAAGGTTTTTCTTCAATAGCGACTGATGAAATTTGAATTATTTTTTTTGACAAGCATATGTCTGATCAATTTTGACGATAAAATATTCATGTCTGACGCTTTGATTTAAACTTTTTTCGTAATTGTATGGGACATATTGATTGACCTGATTTGATACCTATGTTCAATATACCTTCAAGCTTTCAAAGGCTTCAGATCAAGGGTAAGTGCGAACTTTTGTGATATATTTTGCTTTATCTTTCCCCCTCTGCTCTAATGATGATTCTTCCATTACTCACGACGGTCAGCTGTAGCCCAAAATACGTGGCATTGATGAGAATTCGCCTGTGACAAGGCTTTGGAACCTGATACTTTTGAGCATTTCAACTGAGGGGGGGGGAAGGGAAAAACTATTATATGGCTTTCTGTTCCATGACTAACATTTATCTCTAGTTACTTGAAGCGTCCTTATGCTGCTGTTTCCGTCTATTAAAGTAATCTGCAAATAAAGATATCTATATTCATTAATTCACTGTTCATTTAAACCTGCTCCTCGGCAAATGCACTTTCAATTGGCTTTTCCATGAAAGCAGCATGACCAACGATAGAGACGCCTGAAGCACCGATAAGCCACAAAATGGTGCTCAATGGACTGGCAATCATCATCCAGGGAATTGCAATGATGAAGAGTGCGGTGTATAGAGAAGAGTTGGTGATAGTACCGCAAGGAGTGGCCAAGTCGCGTCCTTGCAGAGATCCGATACCGAAAAGTCCAGCCACGACAAAAACGAGAACAAACAGCAGACGCGTGTTTGTCAATAGACTGTAGACAGACAGCAAAGCAAAAATAATAGCATAGTTGGTAGAGAAGTAGCCCAGGTTGAATTGGACGCGTGACTGAACCTCGCCAAATCCGTTTGGCTTGGAGATTCTCTTAAAGTCAAAAAAGTCACCAAAGGATTTGATATTAGAAAAACGAGTCCTCAAGGCGCCAGTTTCAGCCTAATCAGTTAGCACAAAAATATATTTTAGAAAGAAATAAAAAGGGACTTACGCTCAGTCGCTCGTAACTGAATCTTTCTGATAAAGAGCCCAGCTAAAACCGTGTTAGAACTACTGAATATTTCACTGATAAAACATAAACGCGCACAAAAATTTCACATACAGATGCAAGACTCGAAGTAAACTGGTTCATTTTTCCGTGTTAATAGTTGTAAATTTGTTCTCCAAAAAAAAACCTGAAACCTTGGCCACTGAGATTATGAAAGTTTGAAATTTGAGATAGAGAGAGTACGCTCGAGAGAATCGCAGTGAGGTGGCTGATGCTGCTAACGCCAAAATTTTTCAGCTTTGAGTTTTCGCGTTACTGGAACATCACACCTGGGATTATGTCAGCATACTAACCTGGGTTTTTCATGGACAGCAGCTCTGGGTATATAAGGGTCAAAATGCTGGTTAAAAAAATTGAGAAATAAATAAATAGACATTATTTGTGTGTAAATATATAACGTATCTAGACCTCACCGGACTTCTTGGAGTTACAGGCTACGATTTTGATCTTGTCTGCTTGTATCAGGTCGCCATTGTCCATTTTGAACTGGATATCCTTGACCACAAAAGTCCAAACATCGTCGCAGCACCGGTAAGTGTCCAAGTGGCCCTTCAAGGACAAACGCGCCTTGACAGAATCCCGTAACGAGTCTGCCATCACTCTGTCGAAATGCTGCAGCACTCGGATAGCAAGCTGCGGCTGGATCTTGGACTCGAGGATGAGATGGTCCAATGTTTCCGTCAAAGCCATGCCAATACTAAAGGACTCGGTTAGTCTCCTTCTTACCCATCGTGTTAGCGGTGACGACGTACCTGCAGCTTCGGTACAGCTGGTAGTAAGGCACCGGTGCACTCATCTTCTTAACTCAAATACACTACTACAGCGACCGGTTGTGTCAGTCGTTCTATGTGTAAATTTCAGAGAATTGGCAGTTTTGGATTTCGGGGGGCCCACGGCCTTTTATACCAAAACCCAGCTGTGACTGGATATACGCTACTTCCAGCTGACTAATTTTTTTTCTATACTCAGAGTCTATATAAGAAACATCGAACCGCCACCACTGAAGCTTTTCAACTTGACTTTCTATTGTTTCGACATTGTAGAACTAAACAGCGTACTTGGACAGAATTTTTTTTTTTTGACCCTATCCGTTCTCTCGTTTTGGTTGAACCTGCTTGTCGTCTCGTTAAATACATATTTTTTTTTTTGTTTCCCTTTTTTTGCTGACTTACCAGTTTTATTGCCAATATCAAAAGTCTATTTTATTATTTCGTTCCTGTAGTAATTCAGTTAAACATATTTTTGTTTGGCTTTACACTTTTTCTCTCGTACTAGAAAAGAAGAAAGAAAGAGAGCGAGCTAGTTGGTTTTTTTTTTTTGAGTCTTCCTCTCGTCATTAGAAAGAAAACACTAATAATAGTAAAACTTTGTAATGGCGTCTGTGGTTTACTACAAGTTCAAGTCTCAGAAGGAACCTTCAAGGGTAGCCTTTGATGGAACAGGTATTTCAGTTTTTGACTTGAAGCGGGAGATCATTCTGGGGAATAAGCTATCTGCCACTGCTGAAACTTTTGAGTTGCAGATCACAAACCCTGACACCAAGGAGGTTTATGCGGATGACACTGAGGTGATTCCACGGTCAATATCGGTGGTGGCTCGAAGGCTGCCAGTATCGAGACCGGGGAGCAAGGAAGCCGCGTCGAAATACGTGTCTGGCTCTGGTCCTACGTTGAAAAACACTTTCAGAAGAGAGAGGGAGCTGCCTTCTGACAATACTAGCACCGTTGCTCCTTCTTTGCCTACTTCAAGTACTGGAGGTAGCAAGGAAGATGATATGATCTCAGCCATGTTCCAGACACAAGGTGAGCAATGGCAGAAGACTCAAGAGCATATGGCCACCGCTGCACCAGTGTACTACAAAAGCACCGGACAAAATGTAAATGCAAACGTACCAGAGGGTCCTCCTCCTCCTACATACATCTGTTATAGATGTGGACTCAAGGGACATTGGATACAAGCATGCCCTACTAATAATGACCCGTCCTGGGAGGGTAAGAAAATCAAGAGAACTACCGGTATTCCCAAGAGTATGCTTAAGACAATCTCCAAACCAGCAGCCAGCGAAGGCGGTACTTACTTGATTACAGATACTGGTGAATACGTTGTTCAAATGGCTGACGAAAACTCGTGGAAATCATATCAGGATAAAGCTAAACAAGCTAGGGAAGGTAGGTTAACTGAAAAGCCCACTGACCCTGAGTTGGAAGACCCCATCACGCATACTTTACTGAAAAAGCCGGTACAGACACCTTGCTGTAAAAAAGTATACTCCGAGGATTCTATACAACAGGCTCTTCTGGATAGCGACTTTGTGTGTCCTAACTGTAAAACCGAAGAGATTTATCTTGACCAGCTCACTGCAGATACAGAAATGCAGAAAAGAGTCGACGAATATCTGAAAAAGGATTCTTCTGCAGGTTCATCGCCTGAATTATCAACTGAGAATAAGGATAGTGGAGCACCTGCCACAAGTGGCGAAGAAGAAAAGGCCTCAGACTCTAAAGAAGATGAGGCTTCGGGAGCCTCCACCAAGAGGAAGCGGGATGACAGTTCGGAGCCGGAAAATGATTCTGACGGCGCTGCCAAGAAGCTGAAAGAAGCAGGCAATGAGCAAACAACTCAGGATCCCACAGTAACTCCAAACTTCATGGGATTTTTCCCACCACCATTCATGATGCCTGGTATGCCTGGTATGCCTGGTATGCCAAATATGCCAAATATGCCAAATATGTCAAGTATGCCCGGTATGCCCGGTATGCCAAATATGCCCGGTATGCCAAATATGCCCGGTATGCCAAATATGACAGGTATGCCAAATATGACAGGCATGCCAAATATGCCAAACATGCCCAGCTTTCCAGGCTTTCCAGGCATGCCAAATATGCCAAACATGCCCAGCTTTCCAGGCTTTCCAGGCATGCCCAACATGCCCAACATGCCTTTCCCAACTTTTCCTAGCATTCCCGGTCAAGCTGGCAATGCTGGCTCGCAGAACTTGCAGCCTGGGCGGAAAGTGGCAGACATGGAGAGCATACCAGATAGCAAAAGGTTAACCGAGCTGAACTGATAAGATATCAAACGACGCGAAAAACGTCTACCCTTTTACATAAATTGCATTCAATACACTTTTTCTAAATATATATCAAATCATTTTGCATTAAACAATATCATTTTTTTTCAAAAATTCTTATTTACTCTTATGGAACTGAACTAAAGCGTAAACACCACTGTATGCCCACTCCAGCTTGTTATCATTTCCAGCTTTAACCCATTCCTCCTCAAGATCCTTCTCCCTTCCATCTGGCAACCCCACAGCTACATCTGCCTTCACAGTTCTCAGAGTCAGCAAGGTTAGACCAGAGGTGGCCAAATCTTGGATCGCATCCGCAAAGGAAGTTGTGCGAGGCCACCTAACATCCCCAGTAAGCTTTCTATAGTTGAGATCACCTTTGAAAATCACCAAATCTGAGTCTTTGAGATCATCCCAGACGTTATCCCCGCCGTTGGCTCCGTTTTCTTTGATTTCCCAGTAAGGAGAGTATGAGGTCCAGAAGTTAGAAGGTCTGTTAATGATCTGACCCTCGGAGTAGTACTTGGCCAGACCGGCTAGTATTTTGTCAAGATCAGATCTAAACCCGGGTTTTGTGAAAAACTTGGGGTCTCTAAGCTGGTTGAAAATTTCGCTGATATCAGTAGGTAGAACATCAGAAACAAACCAGGGGATGTTCTTGGGGTGAATAACAACAGTCTTTGCGAGCCCACTGTCTAGTAAGAACAAAGTGAAGATCAAATCGGTGTACAGCTCGAATCCTGCATTATCCAAAACAATATCAACTCTCTTGTCAGTACTGGAGGTTAATGCGTTCCAAGCTTTTTCAATATCGTTAACTATAATGTTCTTTTCATTCTTCTTTCTGGACTCGGCTCCCTGTCGAGATTGCAGCTCCTCAAGAGAAACAGTAGTCAACAGAGACAAATCAGTAGCATTTCCCCAGAGAGATATATCAGCAAACTCAGTAAACAAAAGTTTCAAAACCTCAGTGTTTGCTTCAGACAATTGCTCTGAAAGTTTGCTATATCTCGAAGCCAACTCGCCGACGGCAGTCTCAGATTTTTGGAAAGTATCATTCTTCTTGTGGAAAAACACATCATAGTTTTTCCAGTGAGGTTTATCCTCGAAGGGAGCTTTCAAAGCGCGGTATAGATAACACTCTGAGAAAAGCCACGAAGCGCTATGCCAACTCAATGGCTCCTTTTCGGATGCCAACTTCTCAAGCTCCTTATTGTAGGAAACAGCATCACTATTCTCGCCGTTGACAGGCAATGGCTTGATTTCCTTGTCATGTTCCAAGTCGTACTTCAATTCAACAATCTCTTTAACAATAGCTCGACCTTCCTCGATTTTGTCCTTGTTGGACTCTGCAGAACTATCAAGCTGGGCAATGGCAGCGTAAACATCGTCAACCACATCTGCCAACACCTTAGGCCATCTTGATCTAGCAGAAACAAAGGCAAACGAATCCTTCTCGTTGTTGTAGTAAGGTGCCGGAACTGAAATCATCTTTCAATGTGATTTATATATATAGTCAATCAGGTCCGTCGTTGGTATGTCCTGGAAGAAGTGTGGCTCGAGGTTTCCAAATGTCGGCTTTGTCGGGGATCACTCAATGTCTGGAACTCGATATATTTAAATTCATGGTACTATAGTACGTGATTTCTTAAGATCGACTGCACAACAGGGCAAATTCCATTATTCACCATGTCCAGCGAGAGGCCCACTACTTTGAAAGAACAGCTCAAACATGCTATAGCTTTCAAGAATAACAAACTGGCCAACGTTAGGCCTGGGTCAGAAGAATACTCGGCTGTGGTCAAAGAAGCAGTACACAACTTCGAACTATGCCAATTAATGGTCAATAGACTTGCACTTTTCAGTGAAAATGAATCTCTAGAAGACATCTCATCCCAGGACTTGAAGTATCTTGCGGTACCGTACTACCTCGCATCTGTTTTGGAACGAATTCAAGGTCGCAGAGAGGAGCCAGATGAAAGAATAAGTGCATTACAGGAAGCTGCAAAATATTACGTTGATGGGTTTTTAGTTCCACTTGATAATTACAAGATTTTGCCGAGCTCATACTCCAAAATTGTCAGAGCTGTCAAGGGCAAAAGTGTAACTAGTGGCATAGACTTATCAGGCTTGGAGTCTGGGGATGCAGCTGCCAGGAGAGCTGCCAAAATAGATCGGTTCAAGATGGAGAAAGCGCTGAAACTCAAACTAGACAAGCATGCTCATAGCAAGGTGAAAAGCATGAATGAAGAAGAAGACGAGGAGGACGACGATGATGATGAACAGCAGCGAGTATTAGAACTTGCTCAGCTGGGTTTATTTGCTTTAAAAGCTCTCAATTCTTTAGAAGCTATTTTTATGGAAGTTGAGCTGCTGAAATCACGGCCGCCACCTCAACGACAGATTGAATCGCACGGTGATAACGATAACAGAGAGTCTTCTCGAACTTCTAGGGACAACAACCAAGAAAACCTACGTGTTGACTTTTTCGACAAAGACCGGCCATTGCTAACGAAGAAGGGTAAAGTGAACCGACCTTTCACTATAGTCTCAACTAGAGATCAAGTGAAAAACAAGGTGTTGGGCTACGGCCAGTACATGCCTACCATGAGTGTCGAAGAGTACATTGATGAAGAAATCAAAAGAGGAGGGATAATACCCGGTAGCAGCAGCAGCAGTAAAAAGGACTCCAAGAAACCCCATGAAGATGACGATGCTGCTTTCTCAGGTGACGAAGAAGATGACATGAACGCAGCCGATGCTGAGACTTATAAAGCTCGGTCCTGGGACGAGTTTACAGAAGCCAACCCGAAAGGTTCAGGAAACACTATTAACAGAGGTTAGCCTATGTATATATATTCAAAGTAACTGTATTTATTTAAAATGCTAATTTGACTAGTATTTTCTCTTTAATACTTGGTGTGGTCATGTGACGTTTTGAGTTCTCTGAACGTGCGTGCCCATCACCAACTGTTTACATATTAGTTAGTAACTATAGTATAGTGCTATATAACATAAATTTTCCACAATCAACATTTACCACATCTTCTCTCTCAACCACAATGACAACAATTGTCACCACCGACAAGGAGGTACCGTTGATTCGGTCCAGTGAGGACACTGGTGTGGCGCCTCTGGTGCTAACCTTACCAATGCCTGATTTGAAAGGCGAACGAAGAATTCCTAACCAGACGTTGCAGAGTCTGGAAAAGATTGACCGTGGTAAAGATGACATTGACGGAGGATTTCACCTGGAACAAGTTGCTACCAAGAAACAAATCTTGATTAGACAGTCTGATGCATCAAATCCTCGGACAATATCGTTCAAGTTGGTCGGGAAATCTAGGATAATTGAATTAGAAGTAGTAGATCTGAACGCGACTGAATCACCTACCGGCCCCACAACTGTTCAGTTTCGCAAAATACGGATCATTAGCAAGTTAGCAATACGGCCTCATTGCTTCGTTGTTACAGAAGATGCTGATATGGATCAGATAGTGGTAGATTTTGTGACCGAGCAAGGGTTTTTCTACACAGTGTGTCTAAACTTTGAGGCCTTTTCACCAACAACTACCATTGTTTATAATGACACTAATGCGTCTACTTGGAGATCTATCAAGTTTCCTTTCAGTTTTGATATTAAACGGCCGCATGTCATGTATGCTGCTTCGAATACCTCTCTAATAGTAGGCCTTGTGGATGGCTCGGTGCTGAAAATGGAACGAACTCCTGGAGAATCTGCATTAAAGCTTACTTCCACCAGTCAATTCACAGATACCAGCAAGGCTTTTGCGGGTAGTGGTATCTCCAAGTTCTTAAGTTGGGGAAATAGTGGTAAGGTACCTGGCCACTTTGACATCTCCACCAAGGCAGTTATATCTATTGTATCCCATGGTGATCTACTCATCACTGTATCTATTAACCGGGTGATCAAAGTTTGGTCAATTGAGCAAGGCCAGCTATTGCACTTTTACCAGATCAATTCTAGGAACAAGACCAACGGCGTCGATGGTAAACCTGTAGCAGATCAAATTTTTGAGCATGAACCACACAGACTGGTTCAACTGATTAACTCTGGCGATTTAATGGTTCTGGTGACTTATTTGCCAGCGGAAAACTCCTTCATGTTTTTGAAATACGATACCGAACAGAATCAGTTTGAGGATCTAGGGCCATCCTTTGATTTACCGGTCACAGCGCCAGATGATACTGTGCTATGGCTTGTTTTAGATTTCATCTACCTCGAAGTGGGCGATCTTATTTATTTTTGGGTATTGTGGAAATCTAATAATGCAGCAGTGGTGCACAAGTTTACCAGGGCTCGAACTGGAGTGCAATGGCAGGTTTCCAATGTGTTGTTAGATTCCAACGCTGAAGTTGAGCGTGCCCATTCTAGTTTTAGTAGAACTTTGTCTGAGGATAACAATGATTTCTACCTGGCCAAAATTTTCAGCCCGGGGAGTGGTTATTCCAGAGCTACTACTGAGACTGCGCTTCATTTATTTCATGAACATTTCGGGAATAAAAAAAGTGCCAACGAGGAGGAGCTGCTGCTGTCTGATAGTGGAATTTCGCTCAAGGATAGAGTTTGTCGTATTATTGGAGCTGCAGTCTCCTCAGGGACTGAAACGAATTATCTGAGTACTATGGAGTTGAAATTATACCAGGAGGACGCTGAACTTCAATGGAAAAGATTTGACCGACTGTGCGAGGAGATTGAGAGCCAAGGCAGAGAGTTGCTGAACTTAACCTTTGACCCAGTGACTAATAGAATATGGGTAATCAAGGCATCAGCATTGTCTATTATAAGACCACTAGATCTTGTCGAGACGTTATTTCTGAACTCGTCATCAATTCCTTCGGATCAAACCATTTCACAGATAATTGATAATTACCCTGTATTTCAATCTTATCCTAAGGACGAAGCTGCTGAGCAGCTTGAAAGTGCATTGAGGCTGATTGATTTAATTGACACTTTCAGAAAAGCTCTGCCGCACGCTGTGCAATACGAGCTACTTATTCAACTACAAGAAGATTTTGTTAGGGATCCTCAATTATATCTCGTGGGAGATCGCATGGAGTACATTTACGACTTTTATATATCTCCACACCTGAAGGAGGCGACACTAGGTGCATTGGCTACTGCATTATACGAATTGGGGGATACTGATTTGGGGCTTTCCTTTTTGCTAAACTTATTACGGCAGATGGGTGATGTGACACTGGATGAATTCCAGGGCAAGTCTAGTATTGTCACTGCATACGGAGCTCAGTCAGTTTCTCAAACACTTTACCAAGTTACTATTTTGGGTCGGTTATTTGTTTTTGATATACTGATCTTGCTGCTGCTAGCTTGTGGTGGTGATGACTCTCCACTCAATAGTATGTTGGGAGGAGGCCCTGGCGACGAGGAAATACTGCTAATTAGAGACTCGCTATCTCTATATTCAGAATCGTTGCGGTTTTTGAAAGCTTTCACTGGTATTTTGGAAGCAGTGACCTCATGCGATGATACCCGAGTGTCAAACGGTGCCCCCTTCGTTGATCTGTTGATTGCTCAGGCTGGAAGGGATGATTATTTCCAGACTACAGCCCCGCTCTCTGCAGGTTTGTTCCCGTTTGATGTCATATCTCGAAAAATCTGGCAACAAGCTATTAGTCCAGAATCAGCATTTTTCTCAACGTTAAGTTGTCACATGTTTGAACTTGGCTTCCATGCGCAGGCCATTGAGTTTGTTAACGCTTACGGTGATAGTGATCGGGTCTCCACATTTCTCAGGGGTAACTTACTATTACTTCATTCTCCCAAGAAGGCTTCAACCGTTTTGAAATCTTCATTGTACCCAGATACTCAGGATGGCCATGCATCACATGAAGCAGCAAGTGCATATAAGAAGGGTGGTGCAGAGCTAATAGTGAAAACTCTAGCCAAGCTGGGGTTCCAGTATAGCACTAACTCATTCGCAGCAGGCCCAGCTGTACTTCTTGCAGCTGTAGCTCGAGAATCGCTTCGAATGGGGGTTCCTCCCAGCATATCTCTAGAGATAGCACAGAGTGCTGCATCGCTATTGGGTCAGCAGCAGCAGCAGCAGAGTGCTACTACTACTTTTGGTAGCACGAATGATATTGCTGTTGAACTTTTTAGCACGTTCTTC
Organism: Groenewaldozyma salmanticensis; assembly: GCA_003708315.3. NCBI lineage: Eukaryota > Fungi > Ascomycota > Dipodascomycetes > Dipodascales > Trichomonascaceae > Groenewaldozyma > Groenewaldozyma salmanticensis. Next base: position 318,906 of record PPNW03000010.1, read on the forward strand.
TCAGCAGCTGTTTACAGCAGTAATTACGATGACGCATACTACGCTTTAACCGAGCTCCATAAAATTGGCGCTCCCACGAAAACTTTGGCAGGAGCCATACAGCAGTTGGTGGTTGCCATGGCTAGCTGGGGGTATGGATCGAAACTCTGTGCATACCCATTCTTGGGGCTTGAGAACCTAGTTACCAATGTCATTGAGGAGTATGCCAGGACTTTCAACAACAATAATGAGACACCGGATGTCGTGGCTAAGGTCAGCTCTAGTAAACAGCTGATTCCTGCTTACAAAATGCTATATGGATGGAATATCGAGCATGGTAACTTCCGAGGAGCTGCTGCTGCACTATACAATGAGATATTGCGTCATGTCGACCAGCTTTCCAGAAAAGACGGTGGTGCTGTTGCTGGTATGGCAGTGGTGGGCGAGCTATATTTATCTGTACTGAATACTCTCAAGTGCATGAAAGATCCCAATGATCAGTGGTTCCTTGCTGAGGGTGGGATAAACGGACGAGTGAGAAAGGCAGTAAAACTACAGGACGTTCAGCAAGAGTTCAAAGCACACATGGCTACAGTTGAATTGTACTTGCAGCAGTCTGCCAGAAGAAGATTTGCAAATTGAAGAAGAAAAAAAAAAAAAGAAAGAATGTAATATTAGCTCATTTGTAAATTAATATGATTTTTAAGAGCGTATATAAGCTCGGGGCTCCTGATGTGTGGCATTTTACGAGCCACAAGAGCATTTAAAAAGGGGTCTGCTAAAAACTCACAAGGACCAATACTAACAATAGTATCCGCAATCTGGCTAGCAGCAAGATACAACTGGGTTCTGGTCAGGTCTGGGCTGTGGCATAGAGTCAATCTTGCTAGTAGCAATTGATTAGAGAAGGCCAATGTTGAGTTAATACAGTGATTGTATACCAAATTAATATCATTTTCATGTAATTCAAGTACTCCAAGTTCCATAAGTAGTGACAACAAAGCAGAGTCAATCTTGCAGCCACAGTTCTGATATACTTTAATAAAGGGTATAATTGCAATACCTGGGGGCCATCTTCGTACAACTTGTATAGAATTACAAGTTTTTACACATATCTCCTCCGTGAAAACTTGCATTCTACAATCCAAAGGCATTTCGTCTATCAATGCAACAAACAGTCTTGAGCATACGGCATCATTAGGAACGTAGCCATAAATGACCGAGTTCCTGGCAAGTTGTACTTGATCTTGCACGAGCAGCAGCCGTAGTCTAAGCAAGCATCTCACGCTGGCCGTGTCATGAACTGTACCAAACACTTGAGCCATCATCCAACGAACCACAGCCAGCTGGCACGCAGGTTCGTACTCAGTTGGTGGGCCCACCTCCAGCCATAACCTAACGCCCTCAACAAACGCTGGATGTGGCAATGCCAGTATTACCTCAAGTACTTTGCCATGTTGAGCTAGTATGTTAGACACAACTTCTGGTCCAGCTTCCACCAACGCGTTTCTGAACTGCAAAATACTAAAGCATGATGTTTCTCCGCACAGGTACAGGGCCAAGCAAATAGTAACTGCTTCCCGCGACTGCAAATCCAGCTCTAGCAAACTTCCAGATACCTTGAAGCCACAATCTTTGCCCATACTGGACAGCCACACCACACAAGGGTAATACAAGAAATGAGGGCGTTTGGACAATTTCTTTGATTCTAAACCTACAGAGCAGCGGTGATACATCAATCTCTCATCTAAAGCTGTGACAGTGACGACCTGGCTAACCACAGTGGCTCGGCACCACGCACCAGTAATCTCGCGTTGACTACTATCTAGCCATGGCCTGAACAGGTCGCCCGCCATGGTGTAGACGCACTTCAGCAGCGACACCGGAAGAGAAGTCAGCACCGGCAACGCCACAAAGGTCAGAGATTCAAATACTCTCTGTGAAAGCCGGTCGTCAGCCAGAATCCGGGGTAAAACAGCTCGTAGTAGCCAAACCCAAAATTTCAGAGGACCCCACCCGGACCGCATCACTCTAATAGCCACAATCACATTACCAGGTTTGTACTTGTTTGTCCAAAAACTCAAAAACTCTGATAGTGAATCAAGGTCAGATATACTTTTCAGCTGGTACTCGAAGTTTGTCCCAGAATCCATTACACTCTTCGTGTAGTAGTAGTATATCAATATTGGAAACCCAAGAAAATAAAAAAAAAACCAAAAAAAGAAATAAAAAAAAACACGGGGAAAACCCCCAAATCCAAAAAAAAAAAAAAATTAAATAAATAGTATAAATATAGACAAGGTCTCGCGGTCCTTACTCTTTTTATTGGAGCTTTTGCTGTCCAATTGCGCCTCCAGGGTGCCATTTCCCAAAGTTATGTCTTCGCTTCTCCTGGTCGCTCACAAGCATTTCTGCCAGAGTGATGCATATCGCGTCTCCTAGAGCCAAACTAGCGGTGGTGGATACCGTGGGAGCTGCCAGACCGTACACCGCAGTTTCTTGCAACTCTTGAGGGAGGCCAGCGTCCAGCACAACGTGAGAAAGCTCTGCCAGTGGCGAATCAGGGTTACCGGTGAGACAGATCAGTGAAATCGATGGAGGAACGTGAGGCAGTAACGTTAAAAGCTCTGGGGTTTTCCCCGATGATGTAATCATTACCAGACAGTCCAGAGGTCGCAGGACTCCCAGGTCTCCGTGAAGGGCGTCTGTAGGGTGTAGGGCTGCGGCGTGTATCCCTAGAGAGTTCATGGTGGCGACTAGCTTACTAGCAATCTTGTAGCTCTTGCCCATGCCAGTGATTACAATTTTGCCTCCGCCATTATGTCCAGCAGCAGAAGCAGCAGCAGCAGCAGCAGCAGTCGCAGAGGCTGAGGATGATACCGAGGTTGTAGTTATTGTTGCGCCATTACCATATTCAGGCAGCCTAACAAACCCCACAAGGGAATTGTGCATGTACTGTAAAGCCGCCTCCAAGTCTTGTTGAGCAGCAGTGTTTTCCTGATACTTGTTTGCGATATGCTCGAGCGCCAGCGCTTGTGCTCTTAACACAGACTGAGCTGTGCTTAGAGAGATTGAAGGTCCAGTTGAACTCGAAGTCATGGAAGAACTCGGCGAAAAGCTTCGCTGAATCTCCGCCTCCATAAGCTCTGCATTGTCCTTAGCTGTGCTTTGAGGGAGTGGAGTCACAGTGCTACTCTTCGAGACTTCCCTCATTTTGATGTCATCATTGTCTGATGTAGCGAACTCGCCTGGAGGCGTCACTGGTATGTACATGTTGAGTCCGAGGATAATAAAAGCTCAATTGCCAGAGGGAAGCACTAGCTGAGCAGTTGCAAATAAGAAAGGAAACCTATCCCAAGGCTGAAAAATAAAAATGGAAGGAAAAAAAGAGAAGAGAAAGAAAGAGCACAATTATAAAAAGGTTTAGGGGGCAGCACGAAACGAGCTTGACAGATTTATAATAAACTCTGGCCCCGAGAAATTAAGCTTGGTGATAAGATTTTGCAAATGCAATCAAGAACGAGGAAGAGTGAAAAATGAAAAATATATATATACCTGCCCTACAAACAAAAAAAAAAATCACAATAACCACAAACGTCAACGCCATCGCTCAAAACTCAACTCAATTGACCGCCTAACTCCTAAGATAAACTTCCTGGAGCACGTAGTTCCTCCGTTATCGCTGAGGTCATGACGCACCACGTTGCGACGACACTCGCGAAGGTCGCGATCGAGAGAGACCTAAACCGACGCTGTCAACTTGGCTCTCGATCAATTGAGGAAACAATATGCGCAGCCGCGACCCAGTCATACTTTTTCTGGGTTGCTCCAGGAGGGGCAGGAGCTTTTGAATGTGAACGTTCCTAGCCGTCGTCACTCCTTTTTTTTTTTCTTTCTTGCTTCAGCCGCTGCTCGCTTAGAGCCAGGTCCCGAAACACAGGAGGAGGGTAGGCTGCTGTTCAACTGTCATTGCGGGGGCCGGGGGCAGATATTGTCGATGCTGTGTCAAAAGTCTCGTGAAATGCCACAATGAGTAAGGTGGTTTGGCGCAAGAGAAAACACAAATGCGTCAAAACGTAGTCATCCTAAGAGTCTTCGAGCAAAATAAAATTTTGGCAAAGAAAATATTTGGCAAAGAAAAAAGACAGACAGAACGCAGAAATTTGAATAATTAATGTATTAGTTTCTAAATAAATATAATGCATCTCTCTATCCCCAGAGTCTATCTACCATGTAACAGCCGAATCCTCCTGACGTTATTAGTCTAAGTATATACTGAAGCCAGAAAGGTTTTATTCCGTCCAAGACTCTGGCGCATGAGCCACCTTCAGACTCAATTCCCTCGCCCATGACCAGTTTCTGGCGCACCTTGCATGTCTTTGCCAGGTTCCACCACTTGCTTCTCTGGCAAGGGTCTCTGCGCTGCAAGTTTTTAGTCAAGGGCCCAGTCGGCCCATCGATAAACCTCCACTCGAAGGGGTGAAACCTCTGACGGGGATCCTCTGGCACCAGTTTAGGGTCTCCCCAGTGTCCTGGGAACTTGAGCCAACTAGGTCCACCGTATTCTAGCTCTTCCCGGTTGGGGTGGGATCCGTTCGCCGAGACGGGACCTGACTTTTCATCAAACGTGTATGCCAAATGGTTCTGAACTGGGTCCCACAAAGGACCTCGGTCTGTGAAATCTGACAACATATGGTACGGTATATCGTGCGAATGCTGGCCAACTGTAGCATAGTTGGCATGAGTACCCCGAGCTGCAAACAGTATCGGCCTGTTCTGGTCCACGTCCAGCTTTTCTAATGCGTCAAAAAGGTATGCACTTCCTCCTCCATGAGCAGACATCCACAACAATTGTGGAACCCCGTATTTGAACCTCATGAGCGAGTGTTCCCAGTCACCAACATGGTTACCGTACGGTCCTCCTCCCATCACAAATGGGCCCAAGTTAAACGAATAGAAGTAGAACCAAAATGCATCAACGATGCCATCTCCCTTATCAACCACAATCAAAACAGCTGGAGCATTTCTTATAAGGCCTGTCTCGAGCTCAGGTATGTTTTTGCTACCAGTGATCCACTCTGGGTCGACTGAGAAATCAGACATGGAAGTCATGTATCCATCAAACCCCAGCTTCCGGTACTTCTTGTCTCCTAAATGCTGGATATCTATAGCACCGTTGCTGATATTTCGCAGGTCGCCATCAGTTATCCTAAAATTCGAAGCATACTCCTTGATGTCATAAGGAAGGTACTTCTCCTCGGAGTACAAATGCACCAGCGGCGCATACTTTGTTACATACTCCGGGATATATCCTCGAACTGGCGGCGTCGAAGAGTTGTCGGTACTTTGTAACAAGGAACCCAGCCTGAACAGCGAAGCTGCCTTAGCACAAGATACCAGGCAAAGGAACAACTGTAAAATGATGACTTGTCTCGGAATCATCACGAAATGAACCTTGATAAGTATATGTGCTGAAAGTGTTTGACATGCCTCGAACTTCCGAAATCAATGTCTGCAAGAATCCGTTGATATTATATCGATATTCTATATATACTGTAGTCCCGAGAGACTAATCTATTGATCACCGCGCCACCAAATTTTTCCGAGCAAAACGAAAGTCACGTGATACTTTATTCCTGCTATTTCTTTGCAAGATACCTTGACAGAAGAAACCACTGAAAGCTTGAGGATAATTCAAAAACCCCCAAACTGAACAACTCGTGTGCTTTTGAATAAAACACGGTTAACTGTGATAAACTGGTTCGAACGTTTTGAATTTTTAGCAGGAAGGAAAGAAAGAAAAAATAACCAAGTCACGTGAAGACTAATTCAACTTTTTTAATCACGTGTAAACTGATTACATAACGACCCGGGTGGTGCCCAAAAAGGCAATTATTTCAGATAAGGTTCTCCCGGGCTCCCTGAAGTAAAACCTCTGGAGTTTCTTCTGGCATAATTAGTTCTCCTTGATTATTCATTGCACCAAGCTTATGGAGCGTTTGCTTTATAATATATTTCACAAAGCTTGCTAATTTCCTCCAAGTCATCTGGTCTCTAAGCCTCTTACTCGTGCACAGCGCCAAGTGCAAAGATCTCAGTGAAACCTATCTATGACATAGCCACCTGGGAAACCAGTAGCAATCATTTTTCTTTTCAGCGTAAAACGTGAACGCCTTTTTTTCGGCCTTGGCTGACAAATCTCTTGGGGATGACCGAAACGCCTGCTCCCATTACTTACAAGCTTGCAGTGCGCTTCTCAGCTTTCTGATCTTGCTGCCGGAGCACGCACGCGAGTTTCCGTGTGTGAACCAGGCTTTGATGTGTCACATGTGCATACGCACATACGTGTAAGAACGTTTAATATATCAAGGGTTTTCTTAAGCTTTTTCCCCTGGTAACCATAATTTAGAACAAGCAGAATTAAGGGCCCTGAGTTTATTTCCACTTGTCTAGCTAATTCTAACGCATTCTCCTGAGTTCAAAGCAGAATCGTGTGGCTTCTTAGCGCTTTTAGTTTTTTATCAAACGCTTCGAATCTCACTATTAGTCTCATTGATGGCTTCATGGTCATCTATCATGATCGGCCGCAGTTAAGGTTTGGTTAGAGATATTTTTAGAGACACCTTAAGGTAAGAGGTTAATATTAGCTCAGCCTCATCAATCACACACACACACATCTCTAAACACCGAAAACCCGAAAGTTCATTCTCTCATATATATTCACTATATATTAACAAACTCGAGTCTTGCTGGGCTGCAAATTCTGTCAGCTGAGCAGTGTGTGGCTTCTACCAGTGGCCGGCTTATTTTCATGGCATTTCTCGGACAATTTTTATATCTCAAGCTCTTGGCACTTAAAAAACAATTCATGTATTCATACCCAAAATTTTTCACTGGATCTATATAGCGTTGGTTTCAAGTGACGTTTCTCTTACTGAACTCTCAGTTCCAGCTTTTTTGCCTTGCTTTTGGGGTGTTACTCTTACTATTGTTCTACTTTTCTTTTTTTCCCTCCGTTTGACTTTATACTCTGAAACAGGATCTGTGAGACTCGCAGGTTTAACACCGCTGCTGAATCTCAACGTTGGATTCTTTTTCCCACCGCCTCAGCAGTGCTTTTGACCTTTGTGCAAACTTGTTGTAAGTGTTCTCCTCACTTCTAAAGTCTGTTTGTCCAGGTTTTTTTTTTCTTTCTCCTGGGGTCTTATCATCAAGTTCGATATCTCATTTTGACTGAAGTCTCTGTTGAGTTCCTGTGTCCCGGGCAAAAGTTCAACCATGCGGAAGGCTCAGCAGTACCACTTTGGTCTGCTGCTCATTTTACTACAGATTTTTTGCATTTCGAAGGTTGAAGCAACTTGTGTTGGACGTCAACGGCCACTGTCCTATGTTTCTCCTGTCAATTCAGTCAGCATCTCTGGGAGGACCAGTACTCCCAACCAAGCTCAGGACGACAACGACGACGACGATGTTATAACAGTTTCGGTGAAAATCCCATCAACGAGACGGTATCACAACATACAGAGGAGATGGTGGGCAGTCTCGGATCCAAATAATTATCAGTACTTGCAGAAGCTGACCTCAACCGACTTTTCTCATTCCGGGTTTTTCGACCAGAGAGTGGGCAAGCCTGCTGAGTTCATGTTGAATTATTTGACCCAGAATACGTCTCTGACTGAAATGCCCTCTGATGAATTGGAGTTTCGGTTCGTATTAACAAAATCCCACGGTCTGCTGGACCAGTTCACCATGATTACCACCGATGAAGACGGGAACGAAGTGGAAATTGATGATGCCCACGAGGAGAAGATACCTGTAGCATACAAGGGTACTGCTTATAGAAAAGCACACGAGTATGATATCCACGAGGGAGGTGTAGTCCGGCCCCGTTATTACCCAGTAGGATGGGCACGAGTTGTGCTTAATCACAAGCGTGGAGGAGATGTTGCATACACTCAGTCAGATCTAGTGGAAGGGTCATGGAAGGTAGCAGACGAGGAAAGATTGGGTGTCTCTTCTTCTGTGTACCACATTACTTCTGTTGGCGAGCTGGAACGAGACTTGACGCACAAGGGTGAAGAATGCCTACTCGAGGAGTTTAACCGCAAGGATGATCTTGTTGTTTGGAGAGATAGCGATATGAAAACCATTCAGGAGGAAAGCTTCTTACATGCAGATAATGACTACAATTTCTTGTTCAATGCTGCGCAAAACATTAGCAACAACCAGCTGATGAAAAGAGACAGTTCAGAGAATAACGACACTGGTGGAACTGGATTTTCCTCCGGAGTCAACTTGGCGCAATCTATCGGCGATACCGATGGATGCCCAGCTCCCAGAAAAATTGCATTGGTCGGAATAGCAGCAGACTGCAACTATCTGGCATCTTTCAATAGTAGTGCTGATTGTCGGACGCATTTGATTTCCGTGGTCAACTCTGCTTCTCAGGTATTTGAGTCTGCATTCAACATCTCGCTAGGACTAGCAAAGATGTTCATTGTCAATGAGACAACGTGCCCTTCTACTGCCGGATCAAGCACTAGCGTTGGCACGGAGGCTTGGAACTATGGCTGTGGTGCGACCGACGATGTTATGGGTGGTAGGCTTTCAGGGTTTTCACGCTGGCGAGGTAGTCATTCTGATGATGGGTTGGCGACCTGGTCGCTTTTCACTCAATGCTCACAAGGTTCGGTGGTTGGTTTGTCGTGGCTAGGACTTGCATGTACCGCATCTTCTTCGACAAGCGGAAGCTCCTCAGTCTCGGGGACTAATGTCATTTCGAGAACGTCGCTGGATTGGAGAGTTTTTGCCCATGAACTCGGGCACTCTTTTGGGGCAGTACATGACTGCACTTCAGAAACTTGCGGGCAAGGACTGGAGCAGTCATCGCAGTGCTGTCCGTACACAGCGGGTACCTGTGACTCTGGAGGGTTGCATATCATGAACCCAGTTTCATCCGACTCGCAGGACTCCTTCAGTGCATGCACTCAGGGTAACGTATGTGGTGCCTTGGGTCGCAATTCGGTCAACAGCACCTGTCTTTCCTCCAACACTGGTGTAAAGCTGGTTACACAAAACGAATGCGGCAATGGAATTGTTGAGGAGGGTGAAGAATGCGATTGTGGAGGTGACTTGGGATGCAAGAATAATCCATGTTGCGATGGCAAGACATGCAAGTTTAAGAGTAACGCGGTATGCGATGACTCCAACGATGTATGCTGTCAGGGGTGTCAGTATGCCTCCTCGCAGACTATATGCAGAAGATCTCAGGGTGTTTGTGACCCTGCGGAGTACTGCACGGGCAATTCCTCGGCATGTCCAGCAGACGTGGTTGACCCTAACGGCCAGAAGTGCAGCACTCAGGATCACCCGAACTTGACAGATTTGACCTGTATATCTGGTCATTGCACTTCGCGTGACTTACAATGCGTCACTCTTTTGGCAAATACTACGCTGACGGTTGACGGAAATACGCTCAATGTAACCAGAGCCTGCGACGATGATTCGTCATGCCAGCTATCCTGCGTTGACCCTAAATTCGGGTCCGTCTGTTTTACCACTTCGCAAAACTTTTTGGACGGAACGCCCTGCAGGTCTACTGGGCTTTGCTCTCAGGGCAGATGTGTTGGCGGGAGCACCTCTGGAAGCGGTGGCTCTGGCACTGGTGGCGGCGGCGGAGGGGGAGGAGGATCGAGCGATCCGTTTGGTGAAAACTGGCTGTCCCAACATCAAGGTGTGGTTATTGGTATTGCGGCTGGTATTGGTGGAGCACTGCTTCTGGCGGTCATATTAGCAATGCTCCGAACTTTCTCAATGCGCAGGAGAACAGCGTTAGCGTATGCCGCGCAGAAAAAGCTCGCTTCGAGGTCAATGTCGGTATCAGCAGAAGCTCCCCCAGTTATACCTGCACCTGCAGTACTAATGTACAGCCAGAACGCTGGTTATGCTGGAAATAACGTGTTTGTACCTCCACCACCGCCTCCACCGCCTCAGCGTCCAGAAAATGCATACTCATTCTACCCTCAGATACCAGAAAGGAGGTATTGACATTTGCTTTTTGCGTTTTTTTTTTTTCTTCCTGGCTTTTCATTAAACTCAATCCCACTGTTATATACTTGACTATTTATTTATTAACCATTTATGTGAATAAAATTTTAAAAAGAGTACATCATGTCAAGTGTGAGTGAGTTGTTGACCTTTCTGCGCGTGTATATAAATAACCAGGAGAGTTTAGATCTTGTGGATAGCATCAAGCATTTTCAACTAGCTAGGCGAAACTAAAGTACAATAGATAAAAAAAACCGGCCCGCTATGCGGTCGCCTATAGTTATAGTTTGACTCCTGCAGCTCTCCATGTTAAATGATACCCGCGAGGAGAAGCTTTGACCATTGAGCCGGGGTGGCAGCGTATATACGTTCATATTCTATATATATACTATTTCCACGATACCAAGGGGTACGGTTGTATAGATGCTCAAAAGCTCTTCATGCCTCAAAGCTGTCATACCAAGGGTATATACAACAAAGGAGATAGAGGCTTTGCAGCCAGGTCTCATGAAACATTATTATTTTTTTTATTATTATTATTGTCCCTCAGCTCATGCTGGGAAACCCCTTGCTTCTGCAAATCGCTGAAAAATATTTGTGAGGATTCTGGCACGAATATGCGAGTTGAACACCCCCTGCAAAAGAGTCAGAGATACTGAGAAACGGATTTCAAGAGAGCCACCGGACCTTCTCAAAGGTGAGCTCCCTAGTTGAAACCAGAAGGCATAAAATGGGAATAAATAAGAATTGAGGAATAGAAAAAATGTTTACGTAAATAAAAGGGCCTTCCTGACGCGTCTTCCAGGAGAGACCATTAATGGCTTGGACCAGCCTCATCAGATGGAACGCGCGTTGAGGAAAAAGACCAGTTTTTACTCCAATCGGCGGCCCCAGGCGGCGTGCCAACGTATAGCGCGTCTCACAACATATAAACATAAACACAACAAGTAACTCAAGTTTGGAATTTCCACCTTGGAGCCTGAAAAATCAAGAGCTATAATATCCTTGAAACAGACCAGGAAATAAAAAAAAAATTTTTTAGAAGAATCACTGGGTTTTTTTTTTAAGAAAGTTACTGAACCTTTGGAAAGTTTTTCACTTAGAAAAAGGAATTGAAGGTGGGTACTGATCCTCTTGAACTTATTCTAAGGTCGCTGCTGAGAATTCTCCAGAAGCTTTTTAATATTGAACTTTCTCTGGACTTATTGAATCTTCTTCCTACTTTTTACTTTTTTTTTTTTTTAATTATTTCATTACTCTCTGTCTTGGAATTTATCAAAATCTGAAACTGAAGGAGTTGTTGAATTTTCTCCCTCATTGTTCTTATACCCTGAAGCAACCCTACTGTGCTTTGCATATTTATCAAGCCAAAATGTTTAAGAGAAACAACCCTGCTGACGAAAAACGCAGGAGCTCTGGTCTGCGAAGACCCCTGTCCATTATCATGTCGTCCAATGGAAGCACCACTGACCTTGAAAAGGTTTCTTTAGAAAAGAACAAGCCGGTTGCTGCTGTGGCTAACTCATCCATGCCCAGATCTATGTCTACCAGATCTTTCTTCACAAAGTCCAGTCGGAAAACTCTGTCTCGTGCTGCTGCTGCTGATAGTAGCAGCCAATTGACTTTCAGGGAGGACCCCCCTCACTCTGGCTCTACCACCCCTACCGCTGCTGGTACCGCCATCATTAGCTCAAAACCCATACCCAGAACCTTGAGCAGCAGCGAAAGTTCACGAACCATAACTTCAGATGCTCGGGGAAATCACCAGCAGGAACAGCCTTTGTCCCACCAGTTTTTATCCAAACGTCAACCGTCCTCAGCATCCACAACATACTCAACAGCATCAGCAACAAAAACAGCATCATCATCATCATCCAGTAACGACTCTGACTCCAAGAAATGGAGATCCAGTAAGCGTAACTCGCTTTCCAGGCTATTTTCAAGCAGCAGCAACTTGCATCAGCACGTAAACTCTAATTCTGCAGGGTCACCATCGTCTACAATGATCGGTAGCATTGTCGAAAAACCTTGTTTTAGCGAAGATGCCTGCTCCCGCAAGTCCTTTGAGTCAACCTCGTCCGCGTCCTCCACAGTGCCACAGCAACAGCAACAGCAACAAACTAGGACAAGCTCGAGAACTGGTAGCGTGAGAAGATTCAGACCCTTATCATTTCATCGCTCTAGCATGTCGCTAAACATTCCTGAGCCACTACTACTGAATGAAAAGGACGAAGCCAAAGACCATTTGGAGTATGACGGCTCCGAAAGCAGGTACACTTATGGCGGCAGTAGCCACAACAACAACTACAATAGCTACAATAGTGACCTACCAGAAATGGTCAATTCGCCTACGTTGACTGCAATTGCAGGCCACCGTTCCGTGAGCTCCACTTCAACTGCATCTACAATCAGTACAGTCATGTCAGATTGTACCCCGCTACCGCTGCCTTCTCCTTCGAACAATAACATGGCAATCAATATGCTCTACATGTTTACAACCCCTCGGGCTGTGTGGATTGGTCACGACGAACAGCAGGTGCTGGACACCATGCATGATTTGTCAGGTGAGAACAATCCGTTTTTTGTTTCCGCAAAGGAAGCTGAAACTGGAAATGAGGAAAAGTTGCTCTGTGAATTCCGCGGTAGAACAGATTTCTGTGTATACTAAAATATAGTTTATAGATATACATTGGCAATGGAGGGTTCTTTTTGAAAAAAAAAAAATAATAATAATAAATACATGTATCCTATCAATCTAGTAGCATTGGAGTCATTGGAATCTCGTCACAGCCCGGTGTGCTAGGATACAATGCTGGCGAGTCAGGTTCTATGTCATTTGAGTTGTGCTGGTTACCAGAAGCAGCATTTAAAGCAGCCGTCGCAGCTGCCGTTGCCGTTGCTGCTGCTGCCGCCGCTGCCGCTGACGATGAGTGATGCGAAAACAAGTTGAATGATTGGCGCCGCGATGGTATCCGCATGGGACCAGCTCCTCCCATACCCGCAAAGGAAGTTACCGCAGTGGGACCTATTAGCGACGAGGTGTTTGAAGGTGAGCTGCCCAGCATGAACCTTGTGGGTGATCCTCCTACCGAAACAGGATCAAGGTTGGGCGAATCTGGAGGATGGAAAATCTGTGAAGAGTGCACTGATGGTGACAGTTGCTGCTGTTGTTGTAGTTGTTGCGGTGATGGAGCAGGTTGCGGCCGTAATGAGGGCCGCCTGCTAGGTCTATAATAACCGGTACTTGATCCGCCAAACCTCATATCCTGCAACACAAGCCCTGAACTGCCGGTAAAGCTGTTTTTCCTAGAATTCGACGGGGATAGCGGGCTGGCACCGGTATACCGAGCATTGCCGTTGTTGTTGTTGCTACTACTCCCGCTATAACCCTTCTCCGCATCATCAATTCCTATGGATGACATTGAAAGCGACAGTAAGGAAACCGCGGAAGATGAAGCTGACGGATGCACGGGATACTGCGGGGGTGATAAGGGCACAAGCATATCTGCTGGTGACGACGGAGATGCTGGGATAGGAGATGCCGGCGAGGCCATGACGACTCTGGGTAAATGTCTCCAATTAAAAATGCGTCTTATCCGTCCCTGCTGTAGTAGACAAAAAGTACCGCCGGAGTAGGAAAAAAAACGACAGAGCCAACAAAAAGTGAACAAGCTCCCGTACACTTATATGAAACCAAATGTGACTTGAACTGACCTCCGGGTATAACCAAACCCACTCTCTAGACTAAACCACAGTAGAAACCCCTCGTGGACCCCTGGAAACAAAAAAAAAAAGAAGGAACAGTGCACAATAAAAGCGTATATCTATCTCCGAGAAGGACTTAAAGATATATGTGATTCCAAAATTTTCAGTTCTCTCTCTTCTTTTTTTTCACTCCTGACTATTTCGAGATTACTCAGGTGCGCCTAATCTGATAAAGAAAGAGCCCAATGTGACCAACAAAAATTTTTTTAGTGTTGAAGATCTCCCCAAATTCTTTTGCTTGCGATCAGACCTAATATTAGATTAATTTTTTTTTCTGGGTCACGTCACGTGGATTCTGTCATTTTGGATTAATGGAGTACAAGCAGCATAGAGAGAAGAGACAGCAGGAGCAGTACGAGGATTTGAGCGTGAACGGCGGTGAGACTAACCAGGATGAAGTGCTTAATGAGATTCTCAAGGGTAACAAAGATGCAGATACCAGGTATTCTATATCTATAATCTCGCGACTCCCGGTACGTGCTCGACAGATTATAGCAGAGCTACAAGCGCAGATATCAGAATTTCTACCTGAGGCATGGGCTGTACCCGGTGAAAAACTACATATTACAATAGCTGAGGTTTGTCATTCCAAGACGCTACCAGAGATTCAAGCCAGGTTGAATTCATCTGACTTGCAACGCTTGCAGCTTCGAGATCTTGATGGTACGCTGTCGCTGCCCATGGTGTCTTACGATAGATCAGCTATAGCTTTGAGCTTCGTACCAGACGACCGGTTTATCAATACAAGACAGCTACTTAGAGAGAAAGTAGAGTGTGAGGGTAGATACAATGTGCCGTCTGCTCATGTTACAATCGTAAGGTTTCCCGTTAAACTACAAGCAAGTCGGGTACTAAAAGCTATTCAAAGTATAGCATACCCTCCTCAGTTTGACTCTCTTCTATGGGATATCCGGCCAACTACTTCAAGCGGACTGATCTGGTATGGCTGAACTACTATTATTATTATTATTATTATTATTATTATTATTATCTGTTTTCTACTTGTCGTGAGTATAATCAATGTATACAATCTTCGTGGCACGCACAATTCCTGGGCCGTTGTTCACCCAGCTGGTCCATCTAGGCGAGTACTCCAAGATCTCTTCTAGCACGGGGACTCTGACCACGCTAGGCTCGTCGCCGTCGAATTCACCCCATACACAGGTTACCGGCAAAGACAGGCTGTTCTGGAACGTTAGATCCAACACAAGGGTTTCATTCCATCCCAGCTTGGACAGCTCCAACTGCTGGTTCTTCACCGGGTCCAGCTTGAACTTGGAGCCGTGTGCTAGCACAGTAGCGGTGAGCACACCGGAAGATGGCAATTCCACGAAACAAGTCCTTGATTCTCTAGGATTGATTTCTAACCGTGCCTCGCCGTTCTTGGTGGAGTTGACTACAATCTCAATCCATTCGCTGGGTTCGACCCCATCGTCCAAATCAGCCACCTCAGCTTTGAACTTGCAAATCGCAGTATTGCGAATACCTCGTTCGCATTTCACTACATCTTCGAGCGATGACCCCAATAACTGGTCATGCACTGAGGGTAACTGTGACAATGCTTGCAAGGTATAGTCCCGGTCAGGTCCGTAAACTGTAGCGAACGTATCCTCGCCGCCAGAAGACACGTCCACGGTTTCCGCAAACCGAACTTTATATGGATTCTCATACGTGAAAGGAAACCATACCAAAGAGCTGAACAGGGTGTATCCAAACAAGAGAATAACCACTAGAAGCCATAGCCGGTTAACTCGATCAATAAAGGGTACTACAATCAGACCTAGCAAAAGCCCCACGGCACCGCACAAGATATAGATAAGCTGCACGTTGGAGATGTTATCAGTAAGTGTCTGATGAAGTCCATCCATTACCAGCACTGCCGGTCCGAAAATAGTGTATACCTCTAATGGTACCAAGATCAGCTGGATAATCACATTAACATTGAAAATCTCCAGTATTGTGGATACCAGTACCAGTGCGTATCCGATAGGAATCATGTACAGCCCAATGTTATCACGGAACGCAGTCAAAGTCAAGAGTAGTAAAATCCACCAGAGTCCAAACACAATAAGCTGTGTGCCCAACCTGGTAACTTTGCTATGGCAGGCATGTCGGTTGTGACTATGAGGACTGATAAACCAGTAATTGACCGCCACCACAAATGTAATTACCAAAAAAACCGGGCGATAGATTGACCTTACTGCGATAAACGGATTAACCACAGCCAAAGACTCAGCCAGCACTACTGTACCGAGGATACTCAACACAATATTGAAAATAGATTTGACTATTCCAACTCCTCCAACCTTGGCTACACCCTTGGCAGCTGCAATCAAGTATAAAATACCCACTAGCACCGGCCCGCCAATTAGTAGCAGCTGGCTGACGATCTGCAGCATATCCCCATCAATGAAACAAAAGTTACCAAAAACGTCGAAAAATGGACCTTGCTGCGGAGTTGTTTCCGGTTCCTCGTCATGTTGCTCCTCTTGCAAACTCAGCAAAAGACCCAATGCATTTGTATACATGTGAGAAAGCGATCCCAGAGTAGTGCCCCGTATACTATCGCGCTTAGTATGATACAACGACCTGGGCCGGAAAAATGCAATATCAACACCTCGCATCCCGTGCTCGACATATACCTGATAATCAGTAAAACTGGCCACCAGACCAGAATCAAACCCTTGCTGGAAGATTGAAGATGCATGCGGACTTCTGGCACCTTTACCGTAAGCTTTAACCAGTCCCATATCAGTTGCCCTGAACAAGATACTTCTGCCTCCTGCGCCGGTCCCTTCCAGGTTGATAAACGTAGATACTTGAGATGCCCAGGGGTGCTGAACGAAAGCCTCAGCTCCGTAAAGCCCGAATTCCTCATTATTGTTGAAATTGAAAATAACAGTTCGGTTCAAGCTTGCCAGCTCCGTGCTCAGATATCGCACCATACCCAGCATTGAAGCAATACCCATACCGTCATCAGTAGTACCGTATCCGGTGGGGACACTATCAAAGTGCGCAGAAATCAAAACACCATCATCATTTTTTTTACTGGCACTATTGCTGGACTCGAACTTCACCAGGATATTGTTGCTTTCATAGTAAGTGGCACCTTTACGAGCAATAACATTCTGCTGCGCACTATCAACAGCCACTTTCAGCTCGCTCTGTTTGGCAACCTCAGTTACAATGCCCAGGATATAATCATGTACTATATCATTAGCATGCGACTGATACGAATGATGGTATCTTGAAATCTCCTGTAAATCTCTCCAGCTCTCTTCCAAATATCTTTCGTGGTACACTTTGGTTACTGGAGACTCCTGATGTTTATAGATTGCGTAAATGGCTGCCAAGTATATGATAATGATAGCACTCACCACTCCAGACAATTTAGACTTGTACCAGCCTGATTCCTTGTCGTCTGAAGAAGCACTCTCATCACGAGGAATTGGCGGTCCTAGCTTGTGTATCGGTCGAACGTTGCCATTGCCATCTACAACCCTAATAAAAGTGCCATTGCCAATATCCACCCTGTCCTCAACTGCGGAGTTATTGTGACTATCGTCAAGCAAAGGCTGTCGCTCGTCAGCTTCTGTCATTGGAGAGCCAAAAAAAAAAAGAGAGAGAGAGGCTAAAAGCTTAATTTTATTGTAATATATTATATAGCTAAAATGATATAATCCCGGCAGCCTTGTTTGCAATGGGATCTGTTTTTGGAGGTAAGATAAGATCTGGGAAGTCCAAAAGTTGGGTAGTAAATTCACGTGCTTTGATTACAAATATTTTTTTCTCCTTATATATTTCAACTGAAATTTTTTTTTTTATTGACTTTTGACTTTTGACCTTTGACCACAAATTTTCATTTTCAGCACCAATTCGAATTATAAAAATGTCTGAAGAAGTGCAGGATGTGTATGAGATAGACCAGGACTACATTGAGGAAGACCAGATTGAAGGAGAGATTCCTGATGATTCAGAAGATCCCAATCACATGTCGGAGGATGATGATGATAACTATGAGGACGACGGCGAAAAGATTGAGATTGATTTAAGCAATAACTCAGTTTCTTACTTTGATTACCATTCCGACTCTGTCTATCTTATCTCCTCGCATCCTACTTTACCACTAGTAGTTACTGGTGGCGGTGACAATGTCGGGTATTTGTGGGCATCGCACAAATCCCCCGGCACACTTGTTGCCAAGCTTGACGGGTTCACCGAGTCGGTAGTTGCCGGTGGGTTTTCACCAGATGGCACTTATTTGGTCGCCGGCGATATGACCGGACAGATCAGAGTGTGGAAGTCTACCAAGCTGGGTGGTGGCGAGAAGTGGACTTTTCTGACCAGCATTCAGGAAATCGAGGAAGTGATTTGGATCAAGTTCCATCCCACTCAAAACACATTTGCAGTGGGTGCATCTGACAGTTCGGTGTGGATATACAGTATAAACTCACAAGCGTTAGAGTTTGTAAACATGCTCCAGGGTCATAGTTTGACTACTAACGACGGAGTGTTCTTGCCTAGTGAGGGTGAGGGTGAAGAAACAGCCGGGAATTACTTGATTACTATTGGTGACGACGGGCTTATAATCAAATGGGAGTATGTACAAAACCAGACTGAGTGGAAGATTGACCAAAAGTACCATCCATGGGTCTCTCTGGCGTTATCACCCTCTGGAAAGTCTATTGCGGTTGGTTCAAATGACGGTATATTGTTAATAATTGGTACCGAGCGAGGTATGGTCCTGCAGAATGTGGATACCTGCGCCGATAGACCTACCCTTGAGCGAGAAGAGCGATCTATAGAGACAATAAGCTGGACACTGCCACCACCCAAGGGAGTCACCTCAGCAGGCATGCCGGTACTCCTGGCTATAGGAAACGTGATGGGAGATGTGAAAATGTACGAGGTGGGTAGTTGGAAAATCAGACGTTTGTTCACGTTACCTGACGCAGTCACAAAAGTAGCTTTCACTGTGGGATCTAACGACGGAATACCTTATCTGTACGCTAGTTCAATGGATGGATCTTTGTTCAAGTATAACGCCAGGTCAGGAGACGTGGTGTTCGAGGGAAAGGGACATAACGAGGGCATCCTGGGTTTTGTCATTCAAGACTCCGGCAATAGAGTAATCACAGCAGGTGACGATTTCGTTTCACTCGTGTTTGATACCACAACAGTCAAGGATTTAGTCAAAGCTCATTGATGTTCAAGTTCGTGCTATTGAACACTAACGACGTTTATTTTGAAAAAAACTAAAGGAAGAAAGAAAAAAAACTAACTATTTATTTAATGCCTTTGCTACTGCCTTCTCAACTGCAGAGTTGACAGCATCATCTACTTGCCTTTTAACCAATGCATTCACTTGTTTTTCAATTAGTTTCCCGAATAGATCCACCTCAATGTTAACCAGGTCGCCCACTTTTTTGCTAGGCAGGACCACTTTGGATTGAGTATAAGCAATAAGCATGATTGAGAAAGTCTGTTGCTCGTCGTTCACATCTGTAACAGTTAGTGATGTACCATCAATTGCAATGAACCCCTTTTCAACAATATAAATCAGAAACCTGGCATCTCTGGGCTTGAATGTGAATACTATACTGTTACCGTCCTCGTGTCTGTCAACAATCTCCGCAACTGTGTCAACATGACCCTGTACTAAATGACCGCCAAATCTAGTAGTCCCCGCCACAGCTCTTTCCAAGTTAACTTGAGACCCAGACTTTAAGTCGCCCAATGATGACCGGCTTACAGTCTCTGGAGCCAGCCCTACTTTGAATTTACCAGCATCCTTGTCAAATTCAGTCACGGTAAGACATACCCCGTTCACAGCTATACTGTCTCCAAGGTGTACATCCTCCAAAATTGGCCGAGCATTCACAATTTCCAGCGAAATCCCATCACCCCCAGACTCACTGGTATCAAGAGTCACCAAAGATGAAACATCTGTCAGTTAGAATAAGCATATTACACTCAGAATAAAAAAAAAGGATTACCATACCCCCAACAAGCTCAACAATTCCTGTAAACATGGTTAAAAAGCCGTTGAAATTCTTGCAATTACAAATTACCGGAGTTTGGAATCTCCTATTATATATGTATATATGTCACGTGATACTTCGTTAAAAACTATAATAGCTCCTTCTTTTTTTATTATCTAGAACTCCCTGACAGTAGCTACTCTTGTTCTTCAGGTTCTTTATAGATATACAGTAGTATATAGCAGGTTACAGGGTTCTGTCAAACGTGGTCTTTGGTGTTCATAACGTTGGTTGATCGATTAAGCAGCATTTTATACATAGGTGAAATTTCAAAATTAACTTTCGACTTTGAAGAATACCTACAATAATGTCATTTGCCCCGTTGAAGAACGATCTTATACTTCGAGCTGCCAGGGGCGAGTCTGTTGAAAGGCCTCCGGTCTGGATCATGCGTCAAGCGGGCAGATACTTACCAGAGTACCACAAAGTGAAAGGCAATCGTGATTTCTTTGAGTGTTGTAGGGATGCTGAGGTTGCTAGTGAGATAACTATCCAGCCAATTGACCATTTCCCCGGGTTGATTGACGCTGCTATCATATTCAGTGACATTTTGGTGATCCCCCAGGCTATGGGTATGGTTGTTGAGATGCGTGAAGGTGTGGGCCCTGTTTTCCCTGAACCTTTGCGGAACCCGGCCGATATCGATACCGTTCTGGTGCATGGTCCCGAGGCAGTCAAGGATGAGTTGGACTGGGCATTCAAGGCAATTACCCTTACCAGACAGAAACTTGCAGGGAGAGTGCCTCTTTTAGGGTTCTGTGGGTCCCCCTGGACTTTGTTGGTTTACATGATTGAAGGTGGCGGATCAAGGCTATACAGATTCGTAAAGACCTGGATTTACAAGTACCCGGAAGCTGCACATGTAGTGCTGGCCAAGATCACCGAGGTAGCAATAGAGTTCTTGTGTTTGCAAGTCGAGGCTGGTGCGCAAATGCTGCAAGTCTTTGATTCCTGGGCCGGTGAGCTAGGGCCCGCCGAGTTTAAGGAGTTCTCGTTACCATACTTGAACGAGATTTCGAAAAGGGTGCCCGCAAGGTTACTGGAGCGTGGTAACTTGACTGCCCAGGAAGTGCAGAACTTGCCAATCACCATTTTCGCCAAGGGCGCATGGCACGCATTGGATGATTTGTGTAACCTGAACTACTCGGTGGTGGGTCTGGACTGGTCATTTGATCCCAAGCTTGCCAGACAAATCTCCGGTGACAGAGTGACCCTGCAGGGTAACCTGGACCCTGGAGTCATTTATGGTTCAAGAGAGGTCATCTCAAAGAAAGTTAAAGAAATGATTCAAGGGTTTGGTAAACAAAAATATATCATCAACTTGGGCCATGGAACTCAGCCATTTTTTGATCCCGCGCAAGTCGAATGGTTCCTAAAGGAGTGTCATAAATATGGCAGCCAAATGTAAATAGATAATTATTATTATTCTTATTATTATTATTAGATATTATTAGATATTATTATTAGATATTAATAGGATAAATAAATAAATATAAAAGTTTTCTTTTATTCTTGAGCTTGATCAACCACCAGTGCAATCTCAAGTTCAAACTCTCTCAGTGCTCTGAGCTCGTTCTTTCCAAACAAAAACGCAATGAAGAAATCTGTAACTGCAGCTGCCGTAACCAGGCACGCCACCACAAGAAAAATCACCGCAAGATAACCCCGGTTGCGCAGACTTACCCAGTACACGCTTACTGCCAGGCCAATAATAGCCACCAGCGACATGTACACATGCCAGGTTCTCCAGGTCCGCTGGAACTCGGCAGTGCGTCGGTAGTTTTGTATTAGTGTCAAGATCCCGTTGAAAGTTTGCAAATTAATTAGGGTATCTTGTAAATGGTGCACGCCCTTCTTCATCAGTTCATCTTCTACAAACACCAAGTCGGCTTCGACCGCGAAATGGTCAGAAACACTACCCACATGTTCAATCTGCTCAGTGAAAGAAACCCTGGAGGCTACAACTTTAGCCAAATTAGTGCCGAAAAATATATAATCCAGTCTTTTTGCGTCTGAGGGCAACCGATCCTGACGCCACGAGTTAGCTAGCGAATCGCAAGTGACCCCAAACAATGAAATCTGCTCCTCAGTGGTATAAAACTCAATAGGTGATGTTTTGGTCTGCGCTGATGCATGGGACAAGTTCCAGGCATCCGACAGCCCGGCATACTCGTTAATCAGCTTGTGCGTAAAACTATCTGGCAACGAGTTCAAGTCGCCCACCAGTATTGGCAAGTACCCGCACTCCATTGATCTCCTTAGCAGTTTGGCGATCTCCCATGCTTGTGCGGTGCGGTGGCAGGTGTATGCCGCGTCCCCGGGACCATACGGTGCGTGCATATGAGAACTAAACAGCTCAATATACCTGCCACTGGGGTGCCTTATGACAGCAGACCCCACAGACTTCCCAACAAACCAGTCGCCCCTGAAAAATGCTGAGGGCCGTCCGTTCAACGGGAACCGCAATATCGATACCGAGTTGATAGGCCACCGTGACAACACAACAAGACCAGGGCCCGTGAGTATGCCGGAATGAAAGTAATGCGAATAAAACCCACTCAGGTTAGATACAATGTACTTGTAGTCCTCATAAACCCATACTTCTTGTAATGCAATCAAATCATAGTTGTCCAGGTTGGCAGCTAGCCGCCGGGTGATTTCTTGGATCCGCTCCTTACGGTACTTTGAAATGTATTTCAGGCCCCAGCAGTTGAGAGATATGATCCTTATCACCGGGTCCGACATTGGTCCAGCAGTGTGATGAAATATATATGTATATATATATATTTGTTGGAGTGATAAATAAATATAAAATAAAAAAAAATAAAAAAACAACGTTGCTCCGAGAAGGTTAAAACCCGTTTTGTGAAAGTTTGGGAATTTTCACACGTTATCGGAACTTTGGGGGACGCCAGCACGTGATGTTTTTTTTTTGAAGACTTGAGAATTTATAGAAGGATAACTTGAACATTATAGGGTAAGTCTGCAGAACTGCGTATTGTTGGCTCTTACTAGTTTGACAGTTGTAGGATTCATGTTGAGCCTATGAGTAAGTAAGCTCACAGATCTATATACCATAGCTGTTAACAGCCAGTATCTTCTCATTTATATCCTTGTGGCTGACGCTCAGTCTAGACTCATCAAGTTCAGTTGCACACTCGTGTAAGCACGCTCTAACTTTGTAAAGTCTGTGGTTCTAAATGAGTCTCTTTTCTGGAATACCAGACAGTGGTGCAGCTACCTCTTAGCCTTTAATCCTCACCATGAGGCAGTATCTTTTTACCATACAGTTCAATTGCAATACAATTGCATGCTGAACATACCCAGAAACGGCGTTCTACAAGGTTGGCCTTTAGTGAGAAGCTATGGCAACTACAGAGAGCTATACAAAATATACCAGCAGCTAAAAATAGGGGCCAGAGCAACCAGTGCATTTTGTACACCTCATGCACTACAACTCTTGTGCTCAAAAGATCTCCGGAAGCGCGCATGGGGAGGTTCAAGAGTGCTTCTGTCCTTTTACCAGCAGCTAAACCCTGTCACCGTTCACTTTCTCTGCTCAGTCTGTGACTTTAGTAGGAGCAAACAGCAGTATGAGGCACGTTGACCGCGTTTCTGAATACCGGCCGGTTGCAAAAGCACAAATTGACACTGGCACCGGCCTAAGAAGCCGGCCTGAGCCTGACCCAAGAAAACGTTAGAGAAAAGCCGATAGCACTAAAATGCATGTACAGACATTTTGGTCTGTTCCTGGATGATAGAATCAGGAGTTTCTCGCTGGCGCATTGCTTAGATCCGCGCATTCATATATATTCTTGAACATCAAAATGAGTAGGGCCCAAAACTAAGAAACCTTACTTACTGCTGTGCGTTCATCATAGAGACTGTAAATACAAGCTTTTGACAATGTTGGACCGATTGTATATGACGGCTGATTAGCTTTCTTATAATGCCACATTATCATGATAATAATTATTATCACTGTCAAAAGGACAATAATGGTAGTTTAACCATGCTTTGAATACACCTGTACACCAAGCACCCTGATAATGTCACACTTATCAACTTCAGCTTTTACTTTCTCTTTCTAGTCGCTACCGATGTTCTATACGGAATAAGCATAGCTTCTTACATCAAAGTACAAAACATCTACCGACGCACAGCCACGTAGTGAAAACACGGTCAGTACTATACTACAATGGTACTAAGCAGCCGAAACCGGGCCTATTTTTTTTGAGAAAAAAACCCAATTCGACAATTATCAGATGCACATCATGGCAGAAATTTATCAGATCGAACTGCCGATTTCGGCAATACTTCAAAACATTTGCTCCAAAGCTCGCAATGCCAAGGAGAAGGTCCCAACATGAGTATTTGAAAATGTACAAATATGAAGACGTTCAAATTTGCAATAAAAAATACTCGTGTCATTTTGGGTACATACTCAATACAAAATAGGCATATATATCACGTGATATAACTCAAAAAAGCTTTTTGGTTTTGGATTTTGTGCGTGCAGTTGCTGCCTCATCACTTTATATATCATCTCCCAACACGTATCCACGCTTTGTGAGAAACTTTTCATTTTATTTCCTTTTTGTGGATTTTTCAGATGGACCTGTGTATATATATGTAGCAGTTCCGTCTGTTTGTCTTTCGTCTGTCTTTTGTCTGTCTTTTGTTTTTTTGTGTCTTGTTTGTCTATCTTTTGTCCGTCTATCTGTCTTTCTTTATCATGGACTTGCTACCACCTGAACTTGTGGTCAAGATACTCCAGCACTTGAACGGAGTTGATCTTGACCGCGTGAGCCACACCTGCAAGACTTTACAAACGGTTGTTGAGCAGACACAAGAGTTATGGCGGGAGAGATGCGAGCAAGAGCTGAACATTACAATGCCCCGGAACCCCTCCAACAAGTACCGTGAGGTATACAAGAAACTTTACCGGCATTTGTGGATTCGGCCTGGGTTATGGCATGGTGATGATGCGTTTGGCAGTTTGCTGATGGGTGTGTATTGCCCCAGCTACCAGCCCGGTCGGGACGAGATGAACTATAACCAGTTCAATGTGCCGCAGGAGGGAGAGCCGTGTATCCAGCTTCGACAGGTGACGTTGCAGCATAATTGCACTATGGTCAGGCTGGAAGGCGGCGGCGACCGGGGGCTTTCGCTGGAATGCGGGACCACGTACCTGGGGCTGGAGAAGCCGCTGGTGTGTTTCCATGAGAAAACAACCGTGGCCAAGGGAGGCGTGGTGTCAATGCTGCCATATGTACGCAGACCCGTGGAGTTCACGGTGCGAAGAGTGAAGAGCAAACTCGCCAGGGAGAATAGTAATGATGACAATAACAATAATAACAATAACAACAATGGGGGAACGCTGATTAGTCAGTTATGGCCTCCGAATGGAATGCCACTGGAGGAAGGAGGAGACCGGGTTTCGCGAAACCGCGACAACTGGGCAGAAGATAGCTGCGCCAGCCACGAGTTGTCGAGCAGCGTGTTCAGACTAGGCAGGAGTTTACCTAGCCTGGGAGTAGAAGTCACGCGTAACGAAACGTTCAGCCGGGTGCCCGATCGACTGGTATTTCGCGAGAGATGGCAGAGAAGACACAGGACAAGCCCGCTGGCGCAGGAGCTCGAGGGGATTTACGTAGGGGTTGGGATAGGCCTTTTTGAAATGGTGGTAGTCTCGGACGACACGAAGCTGTGCTGTTATCGACTGGCAGGCAGGGACACTGCTACGCCTGGCGAGCTGGAGTTTTCAGTCAATGATTTGAACGCCAGACAAAACGTGGAGTCGTTGGGTCACGTGATACCAGCATTTAGAAGGCCCTTTTGCAGCATCGGCAACAACGCCAACAGCAACAGCAACACTAACAACAACAACCCAGAAGAGCCCTCCTCAGTGAGCGAGAAGTACAGTTACTTCATGGGGACGTACCTGATGGCGGCGTCAGCAGCAGCTGAAGGGGGGTACTACTATGCGCCGATACCCGCCGCGCGCCGGCGTAGCGAACGCAGCTACGTTATTGTTGAGCGGGGCGGCAGCAGCAGCAACAACGAAGCCAAGGCGCTGCATGTGGCTATACCTAACAGCGGCAAAATGGTTTCGTTTGTGAAGGTTGACCTGGAGCAGTTTGTGGACAGCGTCTCCGAGCACGGCAGCACTGCGGCAGGAGGAGCCAGAGCCAGAGCAGGCGCAGGCGCAGCAGGAGCAGGCGCAGGAAGTGTTTCGTCGAGCAGCAGCAGTAGCGAGGAGGAGAGTAGCAGCAGTAGGCCGAAACTGCTGGATTGCCGGGTGTCTAACCTGGAGTTTGGACACTTGGTGGGTAATTGAAGATCAGGTCGAACCAGGAAAAACACGCATGAGCAAATTAACCAGTTAATTGCTCAAACTGACACCTTGAGTCAGAATATACAAGTATGAGTATATATACATGAATATATACATGAGTATATGAGTATATGACACTGTATGAATATACACATAAGTGTGAATATACAGATATATGAGTATGAATACATGAGTATGAACAGACACTTAAGCGTAACGAGGCTCCCACGGCCACAGAAGCAGCGGAAGCACGCGTCCGTAAATGGAAGGAGCCAAGACCACTTAAAGTATGACTGCGATCGGCAACGGTTTCTTCCTGTTTTGAAGGGAAGGGGTTGAGTCAGTGACTAGAGTGGCATGGCATAGAACATA
Source organism: Groenewaldozyma salmanticensis (assembly GCA_003708315.3). NCBI lineage: Eukaryota > Fungi > Ascomycota > Dipodascomycetes > Dipodascales > Trichomonascaceae > Groenewaldozyma > Groenewaldozyma salmanticensis. Next base: position 345,447 of record PPNW03000010.1, read on the forward strand.
GCATATATAAGATAGAACATGGAATATATAAGATAGAACATAGAATATATAAGATAGAATACAAATAGAATATAAAATAGAATATAAAATAGAATACAAATAAAATAAAATAGAATACAATATAAAATAAAATAGAATATAGAATATAAAATACAAAAATACAAACAAACTGGCTCTGCTTATCTCATTCTTACATAAAAAGATGTCCGACTTAGCTAAACCCGATCTGAGAGAGCTCTCTCTGAAACCACCACACAGCCCTGACTCCCTGCTGCTCCTTCTTTTTTTGCCAGGAATGAAATCTGAAGAAGAGGTTTTTCCAGGCGCAGCAGATGCAGGCTCTTTTCTTATTTTTTTGTCGTACAATCATTCCAAATATAAACAAATTTAAACAGTGCTTGGCTTTCTGCTTTGTTTTTCTGTTGTGGTCTTAGTATATCCTTTTTCCGCCTTTTCGTTGAGATCAGATTTACCGGCTTGAGAAAAGGTTCCATGATTATCTGATCCTGTTTCTGGCAGAGAAAGATTTTTATTTTATTTTTATTACTAATTTACTTTTTTTGATATATATTTTTTATTTTTTTTTTTTTTTATTTTTCTTCGTGTTTCTCTCCTTATATATATATCTGATCTCTCTCTCTCTCTTATATATATCTCTGATCTCTCTTCCCTCCTCCCTTTGTTCTTCTCCAAACCAAGCCCCAAAAAAAATGTACATAGATGGAGTCAAGTACGCGTGTGACAGGTGTATCCGCGGCCACAGGGTATCTGCGTGCACCCACCGCGACAAGCCGCTCACGCTGATAAACCCCAAGGGCAGACCCTCGACCCAGTGCGCGCACTGCAAGGAGCAGCGCAAACTCAAAATCCACGCCAAGTGCGTGTGCGCACAGGCCTCTTCTGCCAACGACGAGGCGAACACCAGCGATAACTCGTCGAGCTCAGCCGCAAGCAGGAAACCTACGTCTCCGAAACCTTCGACCTCGCATCTGCCAGAATGCCCGTGCTATATAGACCCGGCCATGTGCACCTGCAGCAAGATCAAGCAACGGCCGAAAAGGTCACCCAGCACTCAAAAGAAGCTCAAACTGAAGCAGCAGCAGCAGCAACAGCAAATGCAACAGCAACAACAGCAGCAAATGCAGCAGCAACAAATGCAACAAATGCAAATGCAACAAATGCAGCAAATGCAGCAAATGCAGCAAATGCAACAATACCAAGATCAAGAGAACCACCATGCGCAGGCGCATTTGTCGAACTTTGACCTCAACTCTTACGAGAACCAGCAGTACAGACCAAACCACATGTCTGACCCACTCTACCAGCAGCAATTGCCCAGTATTACAACTACTCCGGCCTCTGCACCAGCATACTACAGCTACCCATACCAGCAACAACAGAGATTAGCATACGAGGAATATGAATCATACCCTTCTGCTCCCGTGTCTTTGCAGACGGCTCTGTCATCTGCCACCTCTCCCTCAGTCTCTTCTCCTTCCTCAGTCTCCTCCGCCAGTGTTGCTGCTGCTGCTGCTGCTACTGTCACAATGCCCTCGCCAGTGTCAGCCACCGCCGCGCCAGCACACTACAACAGCCATTTCATTCAGCAGCAACAGCAACTTCAACAGTACCAGACGCTGCCGCAGTATTCGCACGTTGCACCTGCATTCCATCGTGCAGCCGCCGCCGCCACATCTTCTAGCATCTCTTCTCCTCCTCCTCCCTCCGCGGTGGTGCACCACAACTCGTCTGTCCCTTACCCGTCCCCAGGCTCAGACATCTCCTCACACACCGCTTCGTTGCCAGCGCTGGTAGCTTCGACAACACCAGCAGTAATTTCACAGCATCAGCAGACGGCCGTGCCCTCGCTATCGGCACAGCTCTCCGCCCTAGAACATTCGTCACTGCGGCCCAACGACGGCTCGCACAACGTGAGACACGATTATCACACCACCAATAATAACAGCAGTGTCTCCGCTCAGCCCAGTCTAAACGCTCTTTACGATGAATGGTACGCAGCATAATATATATATATAGCATTTATGTATATATAGCATTTATGTATAACATATAATGACAGTTAACGACTTTTGAATTTCCTTCCATGATGTGTTTTACGTAAAATGAAAACAAGCAAGAAAAAAAGTCTAATTCAAAGCCAAGACTTTTGTTTGCTTGTGTTTGCTTTTTCTTGCTGCCTCTCTTTTGTTTTTGGGTGCGGCTCTTTATCCCCGACTAAGACCGATCCTGCCATTACCGGATATGGCGTAATCTGCAACATATTTCCCGATCGGCAAGATTACAGAGATCCGCTAACTCCGCACGATCCGCTAGATCCGCAAATACTGCCAAAAGAGGGGTAAAAAAAAAATAAAATAAAATAAAAAAATAAAAAAAATAAAATAATAAAATAAAATAAAATAATAAGTATGTTTGCTTTTTTTGGGGGAACATAATGATTGAAGCTCTCACGTGACAGCGACTCCGAGTCACGCCGTGCTATTATCGTCAAAGATCTGGTCAAATGCCTTTGGGGGGATTCGTCGTCTTACTCGGTCTTCCTCCCACGGGGTCAGGACCTTTTTCAGGGGACTGTTTCCAGCGGTGGCTGGTGTGTTGTTATTTGTTCCGGTGTTGTATGCCATTATTGACTTTTTCTCCAAGGGGGTTCGAGGCGACGCGGTGATCATTCTCTGGAACGTCGGAGCAAATTTGCCAGTAGCCGCCGATGCTGACGCTGCTGCCGCTCCTGCTGACGCTGCTGACGCTGCTGACACTGCTGCCGCTGCTGCTGCTGCTGCTGAGGCTTTGCTCGGTGAGATCGCTGGTGGAGTGGAACTGCTTCTTAGTGCTGAGCTCGGTGAGGATTTCCTCGATCTCGGGGTACGCTGCAGGTTTCGAGGAGAAGGCACCATACTCTGATTTCGCTGCTGCTGCTGCTGCTCGCTCCGTGGGGTCTCGTCGCGAAGGTAGAGTGCGATACGCTCGTCTTGGATGTTAAGCACCGAGTCTTGGTCGTTTGTCTGCAGTGCACATAGTCGGAGAATGTACTCTAGCTGTGACAGTTCTGCAGGGGTATCAATGTTTAGAGCCCCGAGTTTGTCAGCTAGTTCTTCTTCTTCTTCTTCGTCGTCGTCGTCAGAATCAACATACTCGCTAAACAGCTCGAAGGCAAGCCATTCTGTTTTGTTGTCCAGAATCTGACCAACATACTCCTCAGCCTCCTCCTCGCTGGTGATTTTCTGACCGCTGTGTAGTACCATTGCTGGACCATGCTCATTCAGCTTGAGCACCAGCACTGGCGAATTAGCCTCTTCAATCTCAAGCAACCTACCAGAAGCAGTGAAAAACAGCCTGGTTATTGATTCAATGCTGATTTTGCGAGTACGTGGTTCTTGCTTGTCGCCGTCGTCATCTTCATGATACCTTCCATCGTTGAAATCCTCAACAATGCTCACTTCATACTTGTACTCGTCCAGACTCTCTGGGTCATCATCATGCACTCGGAACACTCGTACCTGGCATTTCGCGTGCTCTTCCTTCCAGGTTATCGCCGGCTGCGGTTGATCCTCGACGGTCTCTCGGTGCGATGCATAAAAGATACTGTACATCTTGAGTACGAACCCAGGACCTACTTGCACAGGCTTTTCCCCCCCCACCCTGCCGCTGCCGTCGCCGCCGCCGCTGCTGCTGCTTTCAAACTTGGCGTCAGCATCAAATAGTTCCTTGGATGCTTGCAATAGTCTCCCCGGGCTCACTGTATCTGGCAGCACTGAGGATAAATTCGTTCCCGAGGTGGTCAAGGCCAGGTTAATCAGTGGCAACGCCTCGTCTATTCTACTAAGCAAAAGCTGGGTACTTTTGAGTACAAGACTCATATTTTCGACTGTTTCCTTCTTGGAAAGTTTCAATGAGGTTGTGTATTTGGAGATCTTGGTGGATATCTCCGAAGCTGATTCCAAATCAAGTTTGAACCGTTCAATCTCAAGTTTCAGGTCACGAGTAAGTTCCAGGGCGTTAGATAAAGATGTGTTACCTCTGGCACAGATCAGTTCAATCAAGTCTATTGCCGGAGTGATTATTGAGATTTTGGATTGCAGCCTCTTTTTATCACGGTCAAGAGCACTGTACTCCTGTGAGTTTACTTGTTCCGGTATCGTGGCCATGAACTTGAAAAATGAACTCATGGCATATCTGCTGGCTAGCGTTACTCCTGACCGGAACACCAAAGTGGCAGCTTGACTGCCCGCCTGTTTGTTAGAACAAAATAAAAATAAAAATAAAATAAAATAAAATAAAATAGAAAAATGTGCTTACTGATTGTAGTAGTTCCTCCATTGTGTATTCGGTACTCAATAAGTCGTTACTGTACTCAGTTTGTAACTTGTTTGAAATTCCTGTTGCCAAGTCACTCGTTTGATGCTCAGTGGTTACTCAGCTTTCAAACACTGTTGCTTAGTTGAAACTTAGCTGATGCTCGCGCGATATTCAGATATTACTCAAACTCCAATTGGTACCTGGATTTTTATTACCTAGCTGTACCCAGTTGCACAGTTGTCAGTTGCACAGTTGTCAGTTGCACAGTTGTCAGTTGCACAGTTGTCAGTTGCACAGTTGCACAGTTGCTCAGTTGCACAGTTGTTAGTTGCACAGTTGCTCAGTTGTCAGTTGCACAGTTGCTCAGTTGTCAGTTGCACAGTTGCACAGTTGTCAGTTGCTCAGTTGTCAGTTGCTCAGTTGTCAGTTGCTCAGTTGTCAGTTGCTCAGTTGTCAGTTGCACAGTTGTACTCAATTACTCAGTTGCTGCTCAGTTGTTGCCCAGGTGTTACTCCACTGTGGATGTCACTCAGTTGCACAGTTACTCAGTTACTCAATAAATTGTCACTCCACTGAAATTCGGACTTTATTTGGCTCGCTGGCTTGTCACTTAGTTTCACGCTGCCTGCTGTCCAATTTGGTACTCAACTTGGTATTCGTCACTCACTCAGTTCCTCAGTGTGCCACTCAAATCCCACTCAGTGTGTCACTCAGTAACTCAGTCGCTCGGGGTTGTCAGGTATGTGTACCGCAGTTCTCAACTGTTCAAAATGGTTACAGCAGATCCGTAAGATGGCAAATAATTATATACGCGAATTGAACTTTAGATCTATATCAAAAGCGCGTTACTTCAGGGTAACCCATACTCATCATGAAATGAAAAATAAAACCAAAAAAAATTTAACTATAGTGATGATATGCTATAAAATTTTCCACAACCTTATAATTATAATAAGGATATAGTAGCTATAGCTTAATTCCAGCTGTACCAGTTGAAATTTTTTTTTTTTTTCTTTTCCTCTGCACAACAACACGAAAATGTCTAACCAACAGGATCAACTTGCTGATGATTTAGCTCGTGCTCAAATCAGTGGCCAGCAAGGTCAACAGGACCAACAGAACCCACAGGGTCAGCAGCAAACTAATCAGAGGAAGAACTTCTCCCAGTATAATTTCCAGCCTGGTCAATCTTTTACCCCTAATTATAACCAGTATGCTCAGTATGGCCAGTACGGAGCCGGCGCAGCTGGAGGTGCACAGGGGCAGTATGGCACCCAGAACAATCAATACAACCAGTATAACCAAGGATACAACAACCAGTACAATCAAGGGTATAATAATCAATATAACAACCAGTACAATCAAGGGTATAATAATCAGTACAACCAGGGATACAACAATCAGTACAATCAAAGGTACAACAATGGCTATAGCCAGCCTGAAGATGATAGTACTTTGACCCTGGAGGAGTATCAAGCCAAGAAGGCTGCTGCTGCTAATTCACTTAACCGCAAGAAACCAGCTGCTGCTGCCGGTGCTGCTGCGGGAGCCACTCCTGCTGACGCTAAGCCTAAGCTTATCATCACTGGATCTTCTATTGTGACTGGTACCAATAAGACCAAGAAAGAAGACCCCAAGGAGGAGCCAAAAGAGCCAAAGGAAACCAAAGAGGTCAAGGAGGAACCAGAGGTTGCCAAGGAGAAACCAGAGGTTAAAGAGGAACCAGAGGTCAATGAACCCAAAGAAGTCAAGGCCAAAGATGAAACGGCCAAAAGTGAAACAGCCAAAAATGAAACAGCCAAAATTGAAACGGCCAAAATTGCTGTTGAGGAACCAGAAGAGATCTCTAAGGAGGTCATTGAAGATATGTATGGAGGCGAAGAGGGAGCTAAGGAGCACATGTCCATTATATTCATGGGCCACGTCGATGCTGGTAAGTCCACCATGGGCGGAAACATTCTTTATTTAACTGGAGCTGTGGATAAACGTACTGTTGAGAAATACGAGCGAGAGGCCAAGGATGCCGGTCGTCAGGGCTGGTACCTTTCCTGGGTCATGGACACCAACAAGGAAGAGCGTGACCAGGGCAAGACCGTGGAGGTTGGACGAGCCTATTTCGAGACTGAAAAAAGAAGATACACCATATTGGATGCCCCCGGACACAAAATGTACGTGCCCAGTATGATTGGCGGTGCTTCCCAGGCCGATGTGGGTATATTGGTCATTTCCGCTCGAAGAGGCGAGTACGAGACCGGGTTTGAACGAGGTGGCCAAACCAGAGAGCATGCAATCTTGGCCAAGACCCAGGGTGTTAACCGACTAATTGTGGTTATCAACAAGATGGATGACCCCACTGTTGAGTGGTCTAAGGAGAGATACGACGAGTGTATTACCAAACTCTCCCAGTTTTTGAAGGGTGCTGGTTACAACCTAAAGACCGATGTGGTTTTCATGCCGGTCAGTGGATATACCGGCGCTGGGTTGAAAGACCGGATATCTAAAAAACTCGCCCCATGGTACGATGGGCCCTCATTGCTGGAGTACCTGGATAGCTTGAAACTGGATGACCGTAAAGTGAGTGCTCCGTTCATGCTGCCAGTGTCTGGCAAGGGCAAGGACCTGGGTACCATTATCGAGGGCAAAGTCGAGTCTGGTTCAGTTCGAAAGGGTCAACAGCTATTGCTCATGCCTAACAAGAACCTGGTTGAGGTTTCCACAGTTTACAACGAGACCGAAGCAGAGGTGCCAGGAGCTATCTGCGGAGAACAGGTGCGACTGAAAATCAAGGGAGTCGAGGAGGAAGATGTACAGATTGGTTATGTACTTACTTCATCCAAGTTCCCCATCCAGGTAGCCACGACTTTTGAAGCTCAGGTCGCTATTGTTGAGCTTCCCTCCATTTTGTCTACCGGATACAGCTGCGTGATGCACATCCATACGGCTATCGAGGAAGTTCAGTTCACCGAGCTGCTGCACTATCTGCAGAAGGGCACGAACCGAAAGTCGAAAAAACCACCAGCGTTCGCTAAAAAGGGTATGAAGATTATCGCGGTGCTGAAAACCGAAAACCCAATCTGCGTGGAAACCTACCAGGAGTACCCCCAGCTGGGTAGATTCACTCTACGGGACCAGGGTCAAACTGTTGCCATTGGAAAGATTACAAAGATTATAGGTTGAGAGTATATATATAGTAGTATTATACTTTGTTATTGGTTGCATTTGCTATATATGAAGAGTATAGAATAAGAGAGAGAGTAAAAGGGACATGAAAAAAATAGGGACAAAAAATAAAAAAAAAAAAAAAGGAACATAAACAGCTTCAACAAAAAAACAAACAAATCATTAAACAGTTTCCCTACTGTGGCCATTTGTAAAAAAAAACCTCCCCCCTTCTGTTCTCATTCTGGTGTAGATTCTTTTTCCTTTAAATCTTTCTTTTTTTTTTTTTTTTTTTTTTTTTTACAAAATAATACACTTCTTCTTGTGATGAGGCTTATCCTTAACCATGAGAGCGGCTCTTGTAGCGTGCTCAAAGACCTCACGCACACCTTGCTGGGTCTTTGCGGAGCACTCGAGGTACTTTATGGCGCCGATTTTCTCTGCGACGCTGTTACCATCCTCAAAGGAGACCGGACGCTGGGAGATTCTTCCCAGCTCCTCAATAGTCTTGGGGTCGTCACGTAAATCGTTTTTGCAGCCCACCAATATGATGGGGATACCGTGGCAGAAATGCAGCACCTCAGAGATCCACTTCTCCTGAACGTTATCCAAAGAGTCAGGAGAGTCTATAGCAAAACAAATCAAAATGACGTTTGAGTCAGGGTAAGAAAGAGGACGCAAACGATCGTAGTCCTCCTGGCCGGCGGTATCCCAGAGTGCAAGCTCTACTCTTCTACCATCAACCTCCACGTCAGACACGTAGTTCTCAAATACAGTAGGCACGTAAACCTCAGGAAAAGTGCCCTTGGAAAACACAATCAGCAAACACGTCTTGCCACACGCACCATCACCGACAATGACTAGCTTTTTCCTCAACTCCGCAGGCTGTGAAACCATGGTATATGATGATAATGATAGAAGTGAATTAGATAAAAGATGAAGGAATAAGAGGAAAAAAAAGATTTCGTGTTTTCTCTCTCTTCTATTGTATGATAAAAAAAAATAAAAAATATAAATATAGAATAATGGAATCAAAGCCAAAATGAAATTCTGAAGAAAGGGGATTCAAAGAAATTCTTAGCAGAAGGAGGACAAAAAAAAAAAACACACACAGAGAGAAAAATAAAAAAAAAAGATAAGGGCCAAGTTTTGATGGCCACAGAGAAATAATTTAACAATAAACGACAAGAGTATATTTTTTGTATTAGAATAGAAATGAGTATGTAACAGCAGTGAAGAACCCGAGAAAAGGAGCAGAAAGAGACCAAAATGTCCCAGAAAGAGAAGAAAACGAGTTTGACTGTTACAGAGCCTACAGAGCCTATAGAATCTACAGAATCTACAGAATTTACAGAATCTACCAATAGACAAACCAACCAAAGCGCGTACAAGCTGAAAACCTCACAACGCAGGGAGAAAAGACGCCATTCGAACGAGGTTTCGCCATTTGAACCATATAGTAGTAAACAATACTAGTAAACAGCAGACAAGCCACCCCCTGGGATTAGTAATACCACACAGCAGTTTATGTAATAAATGCACAGAAACTGGGCTGTACTGAAAAAGTACAAAGAATTACGTAACACAACTAGTACATTTACATAACACCATGGGAATACCGCTGGCTGATTGGTGCGAGGCTGTATATTAGGTCTGAGCCAGCTTGCTCTTCTCAGAGTGAACTGGGTGGCTTACGGTCCTTGAAACCCAAAAGCTTTTTAGAGTTTTTATGCGCTACTCGCTATAAGGTTTCTTCTGACATAGTCTCACAGAAGCACGTCCAAGGATCCCGCGGCATCGTCTCCAAGATCTCGTGGTTGAGAGACATGGCTTATCGGAATTCGTATTCCAGAGATTGATAGCGCCAGTCTGTAAGGAGTTATAGTAATAAGAACAACAGGGGTCTGATACTCATTACGCTCTATCTCTCCATAGCGACACTTTACTAGCTAGTTACTCGCTGGGCCGCGAGGTCAGATGACGCTAATTGTGCAGTCAGCTCAAAGCAAACAATTGAAATCTGGTCATCGTCAGCCTCTAGGACCACCACTGCCCACTTAGATTATATTGCTATATCGTACCATATACACACACACATATATATATACGACCCATTGTCTCTCCCACTTTTTACTCTCCTCCTTGCTAATAATACTTTTTCTTTAGTGCCTTCACTAATTGTCTTTTTGCCCATTATGTCTCTAAGTAGGACCACTTCGCTGAATACGTCCTCTACTGCCGCTCCTGGCGCTGTCTCTGCAAACTCTGTCCCCGGCAAGGAAGATGCTCTTGCCCAGGAGCTCCCAGATGCCACAAACGTGCTGCTGAGAAGACTGGACAACTGGAAACACGCCATCAAGACATTGCAGGACTACCTGGATATCCAGATCTCCATCCACCACAGTCTGGCAGGCGGGTATGAGCGACAACGCAAAGCGGTTGCGGATGCTCCCAAGTTCGACTTCAGCAGTGCTCCCGGCGGTATCGACAGACCGTTATCTCCTAACCCTGCCTCGCCTACCGGGTCTACCGGTGCGCTGGGGAGAGCTAACAGTGTGCGTCTCTCCAGAGTCGGCTCGCCCCCTCCCACACAGCAATTTGAGTCTACTCAGTCTATCTCTGAGGTGACCGATCCCAGCGAGAGCTTAGCAGGCACTGCAGGCACCGCAGGCACTGCAGGCACCATTGGTATTGCCGAGAGTTTTGCGGAGCTAAGAGCCAAGTCAGAATTGCTGCTGAACAAGGCGGCAGAGGTGGAGAACCAGCTCAAACAGAGCGTGGTGCCTCATTTGGATACGCTTCGTGGGGACTTGGAGAAACACTACAAGGGTCTGAAAGGTCCTGGGTTGAAGGGACAAAAGGAGGTCGAAAGGGCCAAAGCTATTACTCAGAAGTCTATTGAGAATTTGGGTCAATATGTCGCTTCCTTTGGAGTTTCCGGGTCCAAGATAAACCCCAGCACCGACCCTTATGTTCTCCACAGACAGGTGCTGAATGCAGTCAACGACCAGGTTATTAGAGAGAACGCCCAAGCCGATCAAATGCTGTCTACCCAGCATAACTTCATTTCCCTGGAGAAGCATATTGTTGAGGTCCTGCAGGAAGCTTTCAGGGCTATTGAGCAGATCACTACGCCGTTTGTTAGCTTGACTGCTGAATCTTATCAGTCGGTAGCCGACCATTTTGGAGCTATCCAGGCTGACCACGAATGGCAATTGTTTGCCTCTCAGGCTAAGGATTCCCTAATTCAGGACAATTCTTTGAGAGACATCAATAATATCGGGTTTGCTAATGATAACCACGTCGCGGTGAAACCGGTCATCCAGGGAATCTTGGAACGTAAGGGGACATTGTTGAAATCTTATAGCTCCGCCTTCTACGTCCTGACTCCTTCTCATTACCTCCATCAGTTCAAGAGCCAGGACTACGTTCAGGATCCTACCCCTGAGCTCAGCTTGTACTTGCCCGAGTGCACAATTGGACCGGGCTCTACTCAAGAAACCGGCAAATACAAGTTCAAGGTCCAGGGTAAGCCGGTCTCAAAGACTATTGCCAAGAAACACACTTACACTTTCAAAGCTCCCACTTTCCAGGAGATGAACGCTTGGCACGAGGCTTTGGTCAAAGCATCTGGCGTAGGTGCTTCTGCCGTGGCTGCCGCATCACCACCAGCTGCAGAAACTGCAGAAGCCGGGGAGGAGGAGGAGGAGCTTTCAGATGAGTCGGCCCCTCCCTCTCCGGTCCTGAGCACAGAACAAGAGCCTCAGAGTGTTGACCAAGTATTAAGCTCTGCTTCCTCTGCTGATGCCCCAGTTGCTGCTCACACCGTGCCAGTATCTGAAGCAGTTCATGATAATACTGCTGTTCCAACTCACGTTGAAGAGCCCGTGACTACCTTGGACCCTAAGGCGGCACAGCACGACCCTGAAGTTGCAAGTGTCTCCAAAGACACTGCGGACTTGTCTCTTAATTTTAAGTAAATCCCCCCCATGTATTCGTGTATTAATATTTCTCATATGTTCTATAACTCTCTATATATGTATTATTTATTTCCTTTTACACAAGGTTTTGCCGTTTCCGCCACAACTCTAGGCCATCTTGGTACACTTTCCGGGTAACTCCATTATTAACCATTACAAACGTCACACCTAGCTGATGTTCCACATCTCGGTTCCGACCCTCATCGTCGAAAAATACCATATCCTTGAACTCCACGCCGGTGAGTTTCTGGATTTCCCGGAAATGAGCCACCTTGGATCCAATCCCCCATACCTCATGTTCTAAATACTTCCTGGCTGGAACCCCTGGAGTTACATGTAACAGATCAAGTAGTTTCTGGGCCACTTTGGGTGCATGTGTTCTTGAAGCTGATACAGCAATTGAGTCGTCTCTCAACTTAATTTCTTCAAGGATTTCCGGCACATCTTTGTAAAAAGCGACTTCCTCGTTGTACTTGTCCGTGACGTTCTTATGGTCCTTGCTTGCCTTGAACGGTGGAGTTACATGCGTATCGCACCATAGCTTTTTATCTTAGTACAAAATAACAAGAAGAAAAAGAAGGAGACTTTTAATACATACAGCTGAAAAGTTAGATAGACTCGAATGTTCCGAAATGCTAATACTTACGCCATAGGGTATAGTCCAGGTCAAATACCACAACCTTTGGATAACTCTGTGTCATTGATAAGTGTGAAGCTTACTCGATCTTTTCACCATAGTAGTTCCATATACATATTAAAACTGCAAGATGAACACACAAAACACATTAAATTACTATACTATAAGTCATAAACTCGTTTCTACAAAATCTCAATAAAACTAGAATTATTATTCTGGTACCGCGTATTCCCTTCGTTTGTTATCCGTTTCTGGGTTTGCTGGTTTTGTTGTTGCTGTTTCAGTGATCTCTCCAGGTCACGTCTCTCCAACACCAGATCTGTCCATTGTCTTGATTTGCCGGTACAATGGGCCATGGCAATTCTCAGGGCATGGATCCATTTCAGCTTCTGGTCCTCGGTATCCGCGTAGAAACTTACTGACTCGCCGTCCTTAAAAATCACATGGAATGCCCGGTCCTCGTACATACACGGCGCCACATCGTTATCAGTAGATGAAAGCTCGGAATACTCAATCACCTGCTGGACGTTGACTAGGTTGATGACGTTCCTGATGCGACGTGAGTCTTCATGGTGTCCTGCTAAAACCCCGCCTTTGAGTGAAAACCAACGTCGTCTCCAGTACGAACAGTCACCGCCCTGTTGTGAGAGATATCCCGTAAGATGAATACTCTTGTACTGAATAGCCAGCTTCAAGTCCCGGATCCCGTCGCGCATACTACTTGGCAGCAGCTCGCTACGATTGAACTTGGGCAAAAACATCATGGTTACCTGTAACCCGCCAATTCGGTACGGCTGTTTCTTCACTTTGACATATGTGATCTTAGTGGTGGTGGCTGCTGCTGCCGCCGTTGATGCGCTAACCGCCGCTGAAAACGGGTCGTCACTGCTATGTTTCTTAGCATGCAATTGCTGTGGTTGAGCAACACCGCCGTCACGTTTAGAGGCTGACCTTATATGTTCCTTGAAACTCTTGGATTTCTTCCTAGTCTGGGCTGATAATACCGGAGGTTTGGAGTCAGAAATCATTGTAGGAGTAGCTGCTGCTGCTGCTCCCGAATTTTCAAGTGGAACTTCGATTTTCTCCATTTCCATAGCCCATTCGTTGAAACACGATAATAAAAACGTTTGAGGTCGGCCGTAGATATCACTCTCGAACTGTGATTCGACCAAATACGCCCTGGCAAACTCTCCCTTGGGTCCGACCAGATCTTCCCACGGGTTATGTGGTTCCGGCGCTTTGACTGGAGTGGCCAGTTTTGCCGGGGATGATGATGATGACGGAGGAACGCTTTTGGTTTTCTTGCTTGGTGAAAATAAACTGAACCGTTTCTTCTTTGGGGACGCGGGTGATGACCCTGGCGATGCAGCTGCAGCAGATGACGCCGTCGCCGCAGATTCAGATGGTAAAGCTGGCGCTGCAGGCTGTACTTTTGGTGGAGGATCCATTATCCCGTTCAAGGTAAGTAACAGTTGCAAATCATCCGCAACTACCAGTTCGAACTCCTGGTCAATAGGTACTAGTGCGCTGATATCCTTTGCATCGTTAGACTTGGAGAAAAACGCGAAGGGCTTCGTGGTAACAGACTGGATCCCATTATCCAAGGTGACTGTGAATCTAGGGTTACGCGGTCCTTCCAGCGGTAGCTTCAAGTCACTTTTGACTCCATGAATTCTTAAAAAGAGTCTACCGCGATCGGTGGGGTCGACAGGATCAAGCTCAGCCAACGTGGGGGAGTTTTCCATAACCGGAGTAGCAGAAGCTGAGTCTGCTTTGTGTGATTTTGTCGTCCCCGCCGCCGCCGCCGCTGCCGCCGCCACTTCCGAGGTGGGCTCATCTTTTGTGGCATGCAGACTAGGCTCGGACAGATCCTCTGGGTCTTCATACACTGATTCTGCATCATCAGTTTCACCTAACGAGGGGCAATTGGTGGCACTGGGAGTAGAGCCCACGCTGTGGGCAGATTCACTTCCTTGAGGTACAGACAAATCCTCCATGTCGTTATAATCAATAGAATTGAGACACGGAGTAGGCAATTGTGAGAGTTGCTGTACCAGATACTCGTCATTACTATCAGAAGAAGAGGAAGTAGAAGAAGGAGCCAAGCCAGCACCTTCCTCACTGATTTTGCGCTGGGCGTTCTTCAATTTCTCAAAAACTGCCCTTTCGCTTGGACCGCTCTTGGTTACTGGAGACCCAGAACTCGAGGTAATAGTATTGCTTCTACCTAGACCATTGGACTTTGTTGTTTGCTTTGCTGGTTTCTGCTGTTTCAGTCCGGGGAAGGAGTCAAGTAGACTGGTAGTGAAAGTAGGACTGTTGAGATTGATCTCAAGCTTGTACTCTTCATCAATAACTGCAGGGTGTTCAAGTTTGACATTGCCATAGCTCAGAAGTGCTTTCTTCTCTGCTTTTTCTTTTTCGTTTGCTTCTGTCTTTTCTTCTTCTTCTTCCTCGTTCTCGACTAACACTGCGGCAAACTCCGGAGGTGTATGAAACTGCGGCACGGTACGTTCATTTGCAAGTGACGAAGACTTGACGGTACCTGTACGTGCGACTTCTCCGGTCTCAGCATCTTTCAGCTCGAGTTTGCTGACATCCAGCTCCATATCATTTATATTATTATTATTATTGCGGTTTTTCTGCTCAGGAACCGTTGGTGCAGGAGCTTGCTGCTCTGAAGCTTTTTCGGACGAAGACTCTGAAGTCTTTGTGGACATGACTCTATCTCTATTCCCCACTGACAGGGTCAAATTGAGTTTATGGTCCAAAATAAAGTCGGACCCATCCAGATTCCTGATATTCAGCGGGTTCTTGCGAATGTTGTAAGTGCTATCCTGCGACTTGTTACGCTCAAGCATTGTAATCTCTAAAGAACAAAGAGCACTTTTGATCCTTTCTAGGGCAGAAGAAGAAGCAGTCAAAGAATAGTCCAACAAGTATAGGAGGAACAATAAACAAAAGTGTTTTCAGCGGGACCACAGTATATATATATATATATATGCTTTTCCGAAAAGAAGGTTTCGCTGAAATAAAATCAACAGATGCTGGAGTGCTCCAAAGAGAGTTTAAGCGAGAGTATGACTATACACACAGAGAAGCCACAACACCAGAAACTGTTCTTTTCCTTGTACCACCTCTTTGAACTCTTTCGAATTTCCACTCAAAATGTACTTCTGTAAACTTCTAATATCCAAAACAAAAAAATAGAAAAGCTCTGGTAGCGAAGGAAAAGAATTAGCTGGAGATGTTTTGAAAATATATTTAAGTCCCCAGTAGGTTAATCTATCAACAAGCACCCATTTACTTTTTTTTATCTCAATTTTCGTATTTACATGTTACCTAATGCAGCATCAAGTAAAGAAACCACTTCTTTTTTTTGACATTTCAGCACTGATCGGTGAGCACGTCGAGGATAAGGTCTATAAGGTCCTTTGAAGTTTGTAAGTTCCAAAGGCTTGGAGTTTCTGGGTTTGGTAGAAGGGTTCTTGGGGGTACCTAGCTCTGTAGCGTCGCTGGGGGCACTCTTTGAGCCATGAACAATGCTCCTCAGACCGTCTGTCGAATGGCTGCGAGACTCCATAGGAAAACGCGGGTTTCCTTCCTTTTTTTTTTTTATTTTTTCCTGCGTAAGCTGAAGCCTGTAGTTCAATTGACTCCTTGAGCATGAACAGCGTAAACTACACCAGCCTAGCATTGGCTATATGCTACCATATAGAAGCAATACAATGAGCTCGAAGCTTTAGAGATCTGAGAAATGTGTTTGCTTACCTCATATATTCAGATGAAAACCTTAAAACTGTTAAACTCAGCTATAAATATATTTATAGGATTTGATTTGAAAACTCAGCTCCAGGTGTTTTTTTCTTTATTTGTTACTTTGGTCCATTCTCTTTTTTTTTTTTCCCCTTCTTCTTCTTCCAATAGAAACAAAATGACAAGCGTAGCTTCTGGGAATAGTGTTTATGGAAAATCTAGCGGCGAATGGGCCTCAACTGAGCTTTTACAGCCTAGCTTGTGCGGTACGCTGATTGTTGTGTTTATCAAAGCTGTAAGCTCGAGATTATTCATTATTTGATGTCTTTTTTGGTGTTGGACTGGACTAATTCTGAGTAGAGAAACCTACCGAATAGAAGGACTTTGGGTAAACAGAATCCATATTGTATAGCTCGCATAGGTACTGAAGCGCGACGGTCACCTGCAGATATTCGAGGTGGACAGATGCCCAAGTGGTAAGTTTTTTTTGAACTCTTCATTTATGAATCAAATCTCTTTCTAATGCATATAGGGACCATGAGGTGAGGTTTGAAATACGGGAGGTGCAAGAACACAAGACGTTGAAACTAAGTCTGTTGGATGAAAACGACAACAAGCCTGAACTGATTGGAGATGCAATATTATCACTAGAAAAGGCATTCGGTAGCCATCCGTCGAAGGGATATGACGCATGGCACGAGCTTGAATATAAAACAAAATATGCTGGTGAAGTATACCTTGAAATGACGTATTACCCCGTTTCGACACCAAGGAGATCACCCTCGCCAGATAAGAAAATGTCAATGTCGAGAAGTTCAAGGAAAACCAAGAAACGTGTCAGCGAGGGTAATGCTGTGGTTGCTGGCAGCGGCGGCGGAGGTAATAATGGTTTCAGTGCAAGTAGTGCGGGTAGCAGTGTCAGGCCATTGCCCAGTCAACCGGGTCTTGAGTATCAAGAACTACCTGATTTCCCATCAATGGCAGCATCCACCAGCAGCATGGACAATATTTACCAGGAGGACCCTAGGCTAAACTCAAGTATAGGTTCACAACGCAGCTTTCAGGGCAGGGAATCAATGAGATCAAGCATCACAAGCGTAAGGTCCCTGCCAGGTAACGGAAGAGCATTGCCGCCATTACCAGGTAGTTTACCACAGACCAGCAGTGAAGGTTTCAAATCAACGTCGCCATCTCCACTCAAACAGCCACATTCAAAAAGATCATCAGTACGCCGAAAACCTTTACCAGGATCGGTATCTTCGATAGCTACAGGGTTAGACAGCATCTCTCTTGATCGCCAATACAACTCCAGCATTGACGGGTACAATGACGACGACGACGACGACGGCAACGACGACGATGATGATAATGACAAAGATGAAGACGACGACTATGACGACTATGACGGGAATATGCCGTTTTCCCCTGACGATTATAATAAAATACCCAAAATACCAGCGGTGCCACAGATTCCCTTCGTGGGTCCCAATAGTGCACGGTCACCGTTGCCCGCCCCTCCGTCAAACAGCAGCAGCAGCAGCAACAGCCGCGTCGGAAATAGTCTTGTTAGTCAGGATGAAATATTGGAGTTTGATACTTATGCTCCCGAGCCTGTGTTGAAACCAGTAAAAGACCGCAAGCATTTACCTCCTACACCAGATGATCACAACTTAATAAAAACTGGGAAAATGGAGCAGCAGGGGCAGCGACCGCTAGAGGAATTTAGGAAACGAGAGACTCTGACTTCACAGATCAATTCCGGATATGGCGCGTCGGTGTTTAGAAGATTATTTGGTGGAGGGACAGGGACAGGGACAGGAGAGGATGTTGATAAGAAAAGCCAGACATCCTTTGGAAAACCACCAGAAAGGCCGCCAAAGATACCTATTGGAGTTACTGAGGCTGAATATAGAATACTGGAAAACGTACAGGAGGATCCATATAATTACCGGGACTATCACGCATAGATAGAAAAAGTTCAAATTTTATAGAGTGTTGAACTAATAAATATATATATTTTGCTAAAGGCTAAAAAGCATGGCCAACCTTGTTCTAAAAGTAAATCCTGCTCTACTAGTAAGCGGCCTCACCGTCATCGTCATCATTATCATAGTCTTCTCCACCGTCGTCAAAGTATTTCTCTGCGTTATAGTCATTATCATCGTCTTCATCGTCGAAATCGTCTTCCTCATCTTCCTTATCATCTTCGTCCTCGTTTTCATTATTTTCATTTTCGTTCTCGTCCTCTGCCTGTAATGTGAGTTCTTCAAGAAGTGAAAGCTTGGCTTCTTGAGGTTTGTCCTTTTTCCCTTCACTTGTCCCGTTCGTTTCCTCGGGTTCAGCCGAATCTAGTTTTGCCAGCTCGTTTGTGAATTTCGTAACGTCCAGCTTCTTTTCCCTACCTGTTTTGGTTGTCTGTTTCTTGATTCCCATAGCACCATACAGCTCTGCTGGGAAAAACTCCGTGACATATGGATGTTCATCAACGCTCCTACCAATTTTCCGTTTCTTAATATACTTGTCTGTATATCTTTTGATCCCGTCGTCCACCGTTCGTTCTAGTTCAACTATAACTGCAGCCTGTGCTTGTTTTCTATTTTTGCCTGACTTCCCTCTTTCGTTAGAACCGGCGATAGCTGACTGTTGTCGTCGCGCAGAGTTTTTCTCGCAAACAAGAGATTTACCGGCATAAAACGGACCATCCTTTATATCCTTCCTGATCTTCAAAAATTGCGAGACTGCTTGTCTCTCGCTCTCTGTTGGCGGACCTTGCATAGGTAGTACTATTTTGGGGTATAGCTCGGCAGCTACTGGTGTATCTACTTTGATGTCCAGTAATGGACCACCCATGCCTCCTCGCATGGATGCTCCACCCCTACGTCTGAACGACATGTTCGTAGAAACTGATAAAATAATAATATAGAGAAAAAACAAGCTCTCGGGCAGCTGTTATTTTCTGTGATATTTTCTGTGATATTTTCTGTGATATTTTCTGTGATCTCTGTCTCGGCTTTGAACAGAAAGTGAAAAAAAATTTGTATGTAGACTTAGTATGTGTGATCTTTGAGATCATGGTTAGCGACCAAACACGTATATTATTTTTGACTAGTACCAGCTGGAACAGCTGGGGATTATTAAAGTTTGGATGGAGATTCTAGGCCTTTAGTTAATGCTGCAATGCTCTTGCAATAAAGGGTGATATTTCGTTTTGAAAAGTGTAGTAAATGAAGGATAGTAGTACTCATGACGACGAAAAAAAAACGTAATTAGTATTATTATATATACTCAAAGTGAGAAACCGAATATACCTGTAGCATTGAACAATGTATGTACGTACAGTAAACGTGCAACACTGGCAGCATGCACTGTCAAGCCCTCCACTCTGATGCAACAAACTTTGTCTCTTAGACAACTCTGCCTGCTCTCCGAACGCCTCTCAAATAACCTTTACCCCTAATGACGATTATGATAAGACAGACTGGCTTGATCACAAGGTCTCCGGTAAACTCTCTTCCAACCGCCTTCAGCTATCCTGGGATTATATACCCACAAGATCAGAAACATCCTCATCACTTGACATATCCTCCAAGTAGTCGTCCTTGGTTTTTAGGTGATCTGGCTGCACTGCTTTCTTGACTGTTTCCTTTGCGGTAGCAGATTTGGCATTACTAGCAGCGCCTCTCTTTCTAGCCGACGATAGACCCCAGCCCCAACTAGAAGATGAAGCAGCGCCAGCCTCGGGCTCTGCTTGATCCACTGAAGCTTCATCGTCAACGTCTTCATCGCCTGCATCTTTGCCTGCTAACCTGAGCTTATCGTTCTTCTTCTTCTCCTTTCTACGGTTTTCAATGGCAGCAATGGCTTCCTGGTCGGACTTCTTTGCTTCCTCTTCGAGCTTCTTCAAATTGGCACGCTCTGCCATCCTGACAATGTGAGGTCGGAGTACAATGTATCCAAGAATAATAATCAATAGCCGGAGGTAATGTTTTGGCTCATATTCGCCCATCTTCTCGGGAAACCCAAAGAGAGCCATTGTGAATTGGTATTATACAAAGAAGGAGGTCAAAAAGACAGAAAGAAAAACAAAGCAAAAAGCAAAACGAATAAACAGAACAAAGCCACCAAAAGTGTGATTTCACTGCAAAAAACTCAGTGACCAGACTCGGTAAAAAAAAAAAAAGTTTCAAGGACGCAAAGCTGTACTTATATTATTTATTCTTGATAAAACCCGAGTGCTGATAAATTTATGGAATTATCGGATCCGGCACGAAGAGAGAAAAAAAAATGTCAATCGCGGATCACGAACTGAAAAATTCCATGGGCCACACACAAAGTGCGAGCCAGCATAGATTAATCCCCTACGTTAATTGCGTTGGCTAATCTCGAAATTTCCAGTTATCTCGACACTGATTGTAACTGATTAGAACAGACTGACTTTCCCAGACTTTTCACTTTTGCCAGTTAATGGGTGTATTAATGTGCTTTATATGCTGTATGGATTTCTCTACTGATAGCCCAGTGTCTTGAATTCTTTTTTTTTTTTTTGTCTTTTTAGAGGGTTTTCTTCTTTGTGTTTACATACCATGCTAGATGACAAAACCGTGGACAGATTGATTGAAAAGTTCAAGGTACTGGATTCAACGCTGGTTACTGCTTTGGCAAACGACTATGACGACGAGCAGGCTCTTCGTGAGGTGTTGGAGCAATTGTGCGCTACTCAGGACAATGGATATGAAACTCCTCGAACGAAATGGATTCGAGATCAAGATGAAGAAAGCCAAAAGTTAGTTGAGTCTAATGACCCCAAAACCGAGGCTGAGATTGCATTCCTGAAACAGATGCTCCCAGATATTGGGAATTCTAGGCTGAGAGCCAGGTATAAGGCTTGTGGCAATGATGTTGACAAAACTTTGGAGTATTTACTCAATGCTCAAGCATTGAATGAAGAAGATAGGCTTGTTCAACAAAAGGCATACAAATTAGCCGCGTTGCGCAAAGGGAAACGGGACAAGAAGCAGCCAAGCCCGGATTTGGACGAGCCTGCTGCTGCTCCCATGCTCGAGGCCATGTTTAAATTGAAACCGTACAAACCTTCGAATGAATGGGACATTGGTACTGCACCTAAAGCACCTGCTGCTGCTGCTGCTGCTACTGCTGCTGCGGATACTGGCAATTGGGCAGGTTATAGTACGGCTGAGTTGACTAGGGCTGTTGATTGTCTCACAGAGTCAAGAGAAAGCAATTTTGAGACCATGTCTCAAATGTTTCGCAAGGGCAAGTCAAACCCGTTATTCAACTCTGGAGCATCAGTTTATCTTGCTAATGGGCAAGCAGAGAGTAAAAGCCTGTATGAGATACGCAAGGAGTTGGATTATAGAAAGGCCTTTGTCAATAGTAGCACCATTGATTTACATGAGATAACAGTCAAAAATGCTACTTCTATTGTGGAGACTGCTCTGGGGTCAGACGCATATACTCTGCCACTACATATTGTTACGGGTGCTGGTTTTCACAGTTCAGCAGGAATACCTAAAGTGAAAAATGCAGTCAAGAAAATGCTGATTGACGACTGTTGGATATTTGTTGAGGATACGGGGTCACTCACTGTGATGGGTAAAAGGAGAGGCTGAAATCTGGTAAGGCACTCCCTTTGTTTCAAGGTCATTTGTATGACATTTGAAAATCAAGGTTATATCTACATTAAAGGTTGTCAACTTATTAGCGAAATTTTTTTAAAGCCTGGTTTAAGCTTTCTTAGAATTTCGCGAGCGTTCCAGGCCTGTGACCCGGTAGTATGTTAGTCATGAAACTTTGCCATCTTGTTTTATATGCTTATTAAGAAGCTTAACTTGCAAAATTCTAAGCAGAGAGATCTTTCTTACATGGCAATCTGCGGAGTTTCATGTTAATTTGAAGAGATTGCTTCTTCCCCCCCCCCCCCTAATATATAAGTTGGAGAGAGGACCCAACTGTTGGGGAGTCTTTCCCTCCTTTCTTCTGCATACACGAAATGGTCAAGTTTACAATTATATTATCTACTCTAGCAGCTGCCTCCTCTACCGTTTTGGTCAACGCGGCAAGAGTTCCGGGTCCCTTCACTGCTTTAAGAGCTCATCTTGATGTGTCCAAGCAGGATGTGGATGCAATAACTGCTCAGCTTTCAGTATCTGCACAAGAAGCTGAGCTGGCAGCTGATGCCATTTCAGCTGAGATTGACCGTACAAGGCAGTTGCTGTCAAGGGAGGATTCAGCATTGAACAATATTCCACTGGGAGCTGCAAAGGCCCTAGGCAATGCGTTTTTAGGAAACTTTGTCAAAAGCGCAACTACCGCCGTTGAAAACTTAGCCACCAGTAAAGGTGCCAGCTTGTTGCAAGTTCAAAATCTTATCGGCAAGCTCGATGATTTGGTCAATGAGCATAAGGATTTGTACAATATTGACACTCAAAAAATTAATGTTTTGAAACATACCTTGCTTCAACGGTCCAACTCATTTAATGGTGGTGACTACGACCAAATTTTCTCTGAGGTTTATAATTTGGTTCAACAAGTTGTCAATAACTTGAATGAAATCACTATCCACATTAACTTATTGAATGATACTGACAGCCAGGTGGCCAGCCAGCTTCAAGTCATGACCCATGCAGTGGTATCTGAGGAAGTGAGAGCTATGGACGCAATAACTCGTTTGATTCATGCCACTGCCCACGACGCCGACAGCTATGAATCTGAGTTCCCGGTATACCGACGCTTCATTATGAATTTATACAATGAAGCTAATTACAATGCAAAAGTATTGGTTGTCAGACTCAGACTTTACCCTCAACTGAAGGACACGCGAGAGACTAAAGATTTGGCAGATGCTTGGAAACGACTGATTATCATGGCAGATACTCATAGTATTGCGTCTGATGATCTTGTTACCAGTACAATAATACTTGGCAAGTTTATGGGCAAAGATTTCAGTATACACCAATGATGAATAAAACCTATTTCTTTTCTTCTTTCTTGTACATATATATATATAATAATAATAGCAAAGATATCTTCAGTTTATGAGCAATTTTTTTCCCATTGTTCTAACAAAATTCGTGGGGGAGTGGCTAAAGCTTTGTCTTGATTTTTACTGTTTAATTTAACCTTAAATTAGGCACACACTCGCGAGACGACCACAATGTATTTTTTTTTCGCGAAATACATATAGCTTTTTGCATTCCCACTCAGCAGGGAAAAGGAGAGCTCCTTTCTTTTGAAATTGCATTCTCGGATAAATATTAAGCCAGCTAGAAAAAAGAGAAGAAGAAAAAAAAATGGTTGCGCCGGTATCACTATTAACAGTTGTTTTAAGCGCACTTTATGCGAGTGGTCCGGTTTTCGCTAAAACTGCTAGCAGTAGTAGCACTGTCGGACCAACAAGCAAAGGAGGGTCAGCGTCTCACCAGTCTATTCAAGCTATAAAGACAGAAGTGACTGAAGCAAAAATGTCAGTGGAGCAAATCACTGCCAACTTGCGTGCTGGCGGTGCTACCGGTAGTGGCTCGGTACCTGCTGTTGGTATTGGTAGCCATGCTAACCAAAATCCAAATGGAGCTGCAGTTCATTTAGTCAAGGCAATTACTTCTCTGGACGGCCGCATAGATAAAACAATTAGCCATGTATCAAACGTGCTTTCACCGCTCACGCTGGGCGCGTCCAAGGCTATCGGTAATGCTATCCTGGGTCCGTTTTTCCAGTCAGTCACTGATGGAGCTGAAGTGGTTTTGGGTAATGTTATTGATGGTGCAATTGATAAAGCAACCGCGCCATTGGTGAATCAATTGGGTGGTACTCTCAGCAGACTTGCTACAGCGGGTAACAGATACAATATCAATGTCAAGAAACTGAATGATATCACAGCTCGACTCAATGAATATGCGGTCTCAGCAGCCCCAGCAAGTGGTCCGGATAGCCATAAAGATAAACTGAAAAGGCAATTCACAGTGGCTGATGATGCGAGGGGAGAGTTGGCAATGGCTCAAAATGCTATTGAGACACTCACGCAAGATTTGACAACCGACTCATTCTATAACAGTGCAGATCACCTGGGTGTGGCTATTGATGCGCTCAATGCCCAAATTGATAACGGGCTTGAAACAATCAAGGCTACCATTAAGCCCTTTGATAAGGATATGGCTTTGGCCATTGGTAATATGGTCACCAGACCATTCTACCAAGTGGTTACATCCAATGCTAAAGTGCTCGTGCCCAAAGTTCTCGGGTTCAGGTCCGAAATGCTCAATAGTGAGATTGCAAGAGACTTGAAAAACCACCTGTCGCTCATGATTCAGCAGGCAGACCAAGTTCACATTGATATCGCAGAATTAACGGCTCAAGCTGTTGATCTAAATGAATCCTTGCTAAATTCCAAGTCAGATTTGTAAGAGTTTAGATATCATCAATCCAGGAAGTGCTTTTCGACCAATGCATGCAGACTTGACTGGAAGTAGACTCCATCAGGCTTATTTCAGCCATGCTTATAACTCGGTGGGACCTTCCATAGATGCCAATTCGCAATCATTTTGCATTCCACTAAACCATGGATAGTCTAACAGGCCTGGCAATTTAATTGGACCAGTGCGTCTCTTCCTTTTAGTCAATCAAATAATTTTACATGGCGAACGCGCGCAAGCTTCGCACTGAATTAACATGTTACTGTAGCTACGTATGTGCTATAGCTAATTTTATTGCCTATATATATATATACGCGTAGCCGGTAGTGTCGATCAGCTATACATACTGAAATTCGTGAAAAATCCAGATGACTCGGGAGGTTTTTCCTCCGGGCTTTTAACATAAAATATTTAGGTAAAGAAAGCGGATCCAAAGACTTGGGCGCTCGTTGATAATTTTCAATTCTGACTCTTTTGGGTCAGTATATTCACGAAGGTTCCCGCATAATTCTCTCTGTTTTTAGCATCTCCGCATAATCATGCCGCGGGCATTTGGCAAAGCGTTTACTCAAGCTGTTCAAGCATTTGCAGCTTTATTTTCAGTATGTTTTATGGCCGGCGTTTACTTCACGTACATGGCTGCTAAGCTAGACTATCCGGATAACTGTGAGCCAATATCAATGTACCCTTCATACGCGAAACTGAAAGGTTTCACTTTAGATCATAGTCGGCTAGCATCAAGGTACTCTATATATCTATACCGCGAGGCAAAGTTAGACAGGTCTACCGAGCTGAAGGGGTTGCCAGTATTATTTATTCCAGGGAATGCAGGCAGCTTTGAGCAGGGAAGATCAATAGCTGCTGCTTGTGCCTATCTGAGCCATGACAACCAAGAGTCCTTACCAACTCTTGATTTTTTCACGGCAGACCTAACAGAAGACTTGACAGCTTTTCATGGCAGGACTTTACTTGATCAGGCAGAATACTTGAACGATGCCATCAAGTACATTTTGCATCTATATGCTAGCGACCAGGGGATTCATAGCAGCAGAGGAGGGGATACAAAATCAGTTATTCTGTTGGGCCATTCAATGGGTGGAATAGTGGCAAGGACCATGCTGGCCATACCTAACTACACACCAGGCTCGGTTAACACTATACTTACGTTGTCTACACCTCATATTCTGCCTCCAATAACATTTGACCACGATATATCGCTGGTGTACGAAAAGGTCAACCGGTTCTGGAGAGATTCCTATGCCAGCAGCACAGAATCGCCAAACTACTTGACCAATGTTTCTCTTATATCTCTGACTGGTGGTCTTAGTGATGCCATGGTCCCTTCGGATTATACAAAGTTGTTGTCATTAGTCCCAAGCACTAACGGTTTCTCAACGTTTTCGTACTCTGTGCCATACGTCTGGACAGGTATTGATCATTTAGCAATGACTTGGTGTAACCAACTACGCCAGGTCATAGCTCGCGTTTTGCTGCAAATATCTACTCCAAATTCTGAAACGGGGACTTTGCCATTGAGTCAAAGAATGAAAGTTTTCAGCCAAAATTTCCTAGGTGGAGAAAGGGATTCTGAGTATTTTCCTTTGCAAGCTGTAAAGCTAGTGCGACCAGAGTCTGACGTTGGGACTGGGGTTACAGTCATAAAAAGCGGCATTTATGAGTTTTTTTCAAATCGTTTGGTTATCACCAATTCTAACCCAGAGCTGATTGATGCTTTTGAGTGCGGGATAGAAACAGTGGGATCTCCGGTTGAAACTGTTGTGATCTCGCCAGATAGTCAAATCAACGACACTTGCTATCGATATAACAAAGCAATAATACCTGCATCTTACAATACTTCCACTTTTCCAAGCAAGTCGAAGGATACTTTCACATTGATCGAATGTGCTCCCCAGCGTGAAGGAGCTCACACGGTTATTTGGGACCGCGCAATACATAACAAAGGTTCTTTTGTGCATATTCTGAAAGTAGTGAACTGGGTAGCCAGAGCTGGGTGGATTTCTCCAGAGAGGATTCGGTTTGCTCCGGGCTCTGCAGTCTCGATACATTTTCAGTCTGTTGTTAATTCCTTGGTGACCTTCAGCGCGAAACTAGAGCTGAAAGGTCAGTCTGGTGATTGTAAGCCTGTTGATTTCGAGCCTTTTATAAGACAATACGCCAGGGACGCACGAGAAACCAAATTTCACTTAAACGTGTTAAACAAAACCTCCTCTTCCTCCTCCTCCTCCTCCTCGTCGGTCAAAATCAGTCACCATGGATCAGCTCCCTTCTTGCCGCGTGAAAGGAAACGCAACAGCTGGGACAATCCTACTCTTAAGATCGACATTGTTGGGCCACCTATCCATTGCTCGAAAGAGACAGATGAAAAGCCATATTACGAAGTCAGCTTGAAAGTAGACGTTCCGGCAACACTAGCAAATATTGCACTGAGGTATCGATCTATACCGGCGACATTTTCTCTGGCGGTGGTACTAACGGCTGCATCGTTGCAAATTTTTGGTTACAATTTACGTGGGCATCACATGTCTTTATCTTCTGCTCTGAGCTTTATCATATCAAGAGCGTTTTTGATTATACCTGGACTAGCAGTTTTACATTTGTCGCTCTGTTATGGAGATTATGCAAGAAACCTTTTCAGAATTCTCCAAACGCCATCAGAATGGTATGATTATCAGAGCTTGCTCAACTTTGATGCAAGATTAGAGCAAAATGAATTTTATTTGGGATTATATGACTGGCAGCTCTGGTGGCTAGGCCCTTTACTTTTCTTTATTGCAATGGGACTAGTTGTTTTGATGGATAGATTGTTAAGGCTTTTCACAGAATCCTTCTCTGGATTTAACAATGATCAAAATTTAACAGATGAGTCTGCGGCACCAAGCAAATTGCCATTACCTTTGTATTCAATAGGTATTTCCCCGATACTTGGATTCTTTATTCCTTACGAAGCTGTTTATGTGGTGGTGACGCTTCTCCAAATATACAACACGCGAAGGGTCGGCCAATTGTTTGGACCGACAAGCAACCAGTATAACTTCAGCATGACAATTTTGCAAGTTTTGATGTGGTCATCCATTATTTGTGGGCCCATGGTGGCTGTTTGGGTACGAGATTTGCTTCTAAGACGCACTTTTGAGCTTTCCGCTTTTTGGCTCGGTAACTCTTTCATGATTTGGAGAGTTATGACCTTAGGGGAAATACTTCTTCGAGGAGACTACCACTTGCACAGGAATGCATTAACTGAAAGGGAGACTTTTATCACTGACGAAAAAGAATCGGCAACTTGGGCTTATTGGAAACGACCCTGGAGGTCTAATAATTACGGCAAGCTCATAGTCTCACTAATTACCAATTTTCTAATTGTTTATGCTCCTCTGTTTGCAATGGTATCCGCTAGTGTGCATGCTTATGCTGTACCGCCGCTAGTCTGCAACTGGTGTTTGTGGTTTTTGCTTGCATAGAGGGCACCAATATTTTCTTGAGTTTACCAATATATTGTTGTACGTACGCCAACGTTGTTAAGATTTTGCTTTTTGTGTGATTTGTATACATCTCAGATCAGATCTTGATCTTGTAGATCAGCCGGTTTTCCTGCAAGATCTTAAGTGCCTCTCGAGTTAAATTAATTCTTCTCCTGCCGATCATTGCAATGGATCTGAACGTTTTTTTTTGTTTTGTTTCTGTCGAATATATATAGCTAAGACATCAAACAATGACCTTGGGAATTGAGAATAGAGCTGTTGACCACAAAAATTTCCAAAGACACAGTAGGATCCGCCTCAGTGCTGAATGTGAGCTAGAATAATAATGCTGAATGTGAGGTTCTTCTAATAAGTTACTGGAAGAACCAGCAAGAAGGCATCAAAATTATGCATCGTTTAAGTTGTGTCGATAAACTTGATTTCTTAATTATTAAGCTGTGTCGCAGGGAAGTAGCGGGAAAAAGTAGCGGGAAAAAGTAGCGGGGTGCAGAGACCTCACTATAGCGGAGAGAGTACCGGAGAGAGTATTGGAGAGACCTCTCTATAGCGGAGAGAGTACTGGAGAGACTACCGGAGGGACCTCTCTATAGTGGAGAGAGTACCGGAGAGAGTACCGGAGAGAGTATTGGAGAGACCCTACTATAGTGGAGAGAGTACTGGAGAGAGTACTGGAGAGACTGGAGCTTAGCAGAGAGAGTAGCGAAGAGACTACCTGAGAGACTACTTGAGAGAGTTGCAGATAGAGTAGCGGATAGAGTAGCGGATAGAGTAGCGGATAGAGTAGCGGATAGAGTAGCGGATAGAGTAGCGGATAGAGTAGCGGATAGAGTAGCGGAGAGAGTAGCGGAGAGAGTAGCGGAGAGAGCACTGGAGAGAGCATTGGAGAGAGTATTGGAGAGAGTACCGGAGAGACTGGCACTTGGCGGAGAAAGTACCAGAGAGACAGGAACTTAGCCGGGAAAGTACTGGAGAGAGTAGTGGAGAGACGACCCCGCAAAATTATTAGTATAGACAAGGCGCGTGTAATAATAAACTTGAATCAATTATACCTGAAAAGTTATAGCTCTGGTTTGGGCCCAAGGCTCAATAGATTTTCATCATCATCTCAAATCACGTGACCCGTTACGTAAAAAACACATCATATAAATCAAAAAGGAGAACGTCGTTGCTTTTTTTTAAAATGGACGACGACGACGAAAGCGACGCGTCTTCCTTGTCTTCTCGCGAAAGCAGAGCTAGGAAAAGGCTTGAACAGCAAGACCAGGATGAGAGAACGCGTAAAAAAGGCGTAGGTCCTGATCGTACCGAAGATGGAGCCTCCACGGATGA